>JWHW01052848.1:1216410-1286139 GCA_000931545.1 Papilio glaucus | reverse complement strand
AATAAATATGCGTAGGGGTTGAGATCAATTTCCATTTGGCTTATTTTTACATTACCTGTTCAAGCGCCGCTGTGGTTAAAATTACTTTAATTTTCATTAACATAACCTCAAATAAAAAAATCAATCAGGGTTACCCTTGTAATATTAAATCCTAAGTGTTAAGAGCTTAGAAAGTTTTCTATAAAGTGTTATTTCCATCTTACAATATGTATTTGTAAAAGATTTTAAGACAGAGGACTGTAGCGGTAGCGTTTTTAAAATGGATGGATGAAGAGGATGGTCCTGGAGGAGATTGTAAAAGCAATCACACTCGGCTGCTACTTACTGTAGTTTTATCTATATTTAATTTTTTAACGAAATATCAATCAATAGACGAATTATTAATTTTAACAAAATAAGCTCATTTCATGTTGTCATTATAAAGTTACAAATTTAATTATTCCTTCAGCATTTTCATTTAGAATTCTATCAATATTTTAGAAACTTCGTTCGTTCGTTGTTTACGATGTACATTTTTGAGATAGCTCGACCTTGGTTTAAAAAGATTCGTAGATTGACTTGAAGTGTACAAGTACATGTAATTGGATTTCAACCTATTTTACTTAATACGTAAGGCGGAGAAAAATATAATGTTATTTATTGTCTCCAAGCTTTTAGCGATTTCTTTAGCTTATTTAGATTCTAATTTGTAAACCTTTTGATAGAGACGAGTAGGCTTGTTACAAATTCGCAATAAATTACAAGCGATACATTTTATTTTGCGCTTAACATGATTTTAATATTAACACGAGGAGAATTTTCTGTTAAATTATTGTTGGAAAAAAATCAACGCTTTAATTTTCAGTTACCAATTGTACTTGGATTAGTTGTTTTAAAAAAGTAACAATATTGATGAGATTTCCAATTGTTGTGTTTATATTTTAAAATACGTAATATTGCTAATAAATTAATTACGATGGGCATGCCCATATGTGTAAGCTTACATAATACATACATAAACACCTAATCTCTTATATTAAGAAATCTGTTTCTATCCGCTAACATACAAAGCGTGGGCGTCCTCAAAGGATATCCCCTTCCTATAAATTGCACTTCGTACGCTCGTTATTTCAGTAATACCCGGTGCCATCTAATACCTTTGTGTGCCTAAACCTAAATAACACGATTTAATTTGTAATATAAAACATAGAAAGTCAGGTCTAAGTAAAAACTCAAGTCTTGAAGTAACTTCTGTTACTTGTTGTCATGATTCCGAAAATAATATCAGTCAAAAAAAAGGCCTACAAGATATATATAATCGAGCCAAAATAGGTTGTTACAGTGCAACACGATTTGTTAAGCGTAACAACCTTTGTGACAATATTATGGGAAGACTTAGGACTTGTCATCTTTCTGCGGGTGATGATGATGAGAAACAAAGAAAATGAAAAATATGCCATTCGTGCGGACAAATCGTCCGATAATTCAGTCGCGTTTTATAAATTGATCACCACTACTGAATCTATAATATTATAGTCGCAAAATTTTACTTATATTACTAAGAAATAATATTAGTCAAATTATGCTAATTCTTCCTAAATGTGTTTAATCTTGTTTTTCTTACGTACTTCAATATGTATTTATCCGATATATAAGACTGCTCGGTGTATAAACAAATTCCATAAAATTTCCAGGTGTCCTCAACGGGCATTTCCCGATTTTTGTTTACAATTTTGCATGCTCTTATCCCGGTACACATTGTCAATAACGTAAAAGCTTTTAATATCCGGAATGTAAAATCTGAAAGGAATGAGTTTTATATTTTTTTACATACTAGTAAACCCAAATCACCTACATTTCGGCTTATATAAAAAAAAAGATTAGTCCACTAGATTATTTTGTCCAGTTGACTCATATACGACGTCATCCAAATATTGTATAAGCAAATGTGAATTTGTTTGTTTGTTACGCTTTTAGTTCTAAACACTCAGTCATTCAACATAAAAATTTGCACACACATTGTTAGGGGCAATGTTTAATTGCCATGATACATTGCTTGTGATTGGCATGATACGTTACGATCTTTCCGTTATTGCTCTATAATAGGCTGTATGCTATTCAGTAGTGAGAAGACACTATGCTTATTGACTTACCATGTTATGAGGAAAAAGAGCGGGGAATTATTATTCTAACTATAAACAACTCATGGTATAATTAAAAAAATATTTTATATTTGTGTGTAATTCAGTAAGTAGTCTTAATAAAGTGAAAGCTAATCAGGTTGGAATTAAATATTCCTTTAATCGACGTTTTGTAATTATTTTGCAATAAAAATTTGTATTTTAAGTTTAATTTGTAGCTATTCGTTTAAACGAGCAAAAAGTGGGTTCCGACTTTTTGTATTCATCCAATCCGCGTCTGTAATTTTTTGTTGAAATAAGTAGTAATATTATAAAGTTCAATGCAATAGGTCTGCATCAAAGTGAGGTTGATAAATTAGGTATTATGGTGATTTAATTTGAAGTAATCAATTTATAAAAAAAATTAATTGTCCTTGGTAGTACATATTTACCTTTAATTGAAGTTTAGGAACCATTAAGTAAGTCAATTTACTTTTCGTCGACTTCTTTCATTCATCCGAGTAAATTCTTAAGATTTAGTTTTATAGATTTTTTTCTACTCGAATACCTGTTACTTTCTTATTTACTATGATACGAAAAGACCAGTCCACCGGCGTTGTCGTACTTTTAAGAAAGCTACGTTATGAAAATCACGAACGAAGCCGCATGCTTTTGCTAATGTAATTGTTCCCAGAAATCTCGTTCCCGAATGAGACATAACAGATTCTGTTAATCAATTAGATTACTGTGCATCGCCTCTGTAAAGTTAGTTTTGTGTCCATAGAGGAAAACTTAAGTCTTTCGTAGAAGGAAATACTTTTGCTCTCTTCCAAAAATATCAGTACATCTTAATGTAATGTCGAGACAAAGTAGAACCAGTGACCTGTTTATATATTGATAGTTAACAACATAAATAGTCGCTGCTAAGCATTAGTCAAAGTTGTACTTCTGAAATAACTGTTTTGACTTGGCTTAGTAAAGTACTCGTTACCAACTAAATTGAAGGTTAGCACGAGCTAAGCCAAGTCTATGGGGTTTCGGAAGATTTTATAATACGTACTTACTGCTATTATTTTTATATAAAAAGCATTTTACTCCACAATAAAATAAAAATTTCATTGGCCAAAGGTTCTTCGAAAGTAAATGCTAAAGTTCTGTCTCTTTACATGAATCATGCTTAGAACGTAGCTAAGCCAAGGCTTAGTAACGTCTATTTATCTCGACCTAAATGTTAACTCCCGCCCTTGAGTGTCCACAATGTCAGAGGTACTGCAGGTGTAATACTGGCCTTCCATGAAGGAATAACTCCTTTTCATTAAAAACCTGCGACCCATGAATATATTTTCATTAACCAAACTGTACACTGTTACTGTGACTTGTGTGAATAATTAATAATGCGGTTACTGTTATTAATAACAATACAGGAATATTGTAGTTTGTTTTACGGCATTATAGAGTAAATAGCATATATATTAGTTTATACATGTGATACGTACAAAAATGACAACTCCGATTGCAAGCAGAAGTCGTACTAGCATTAATATAATATATGTTAAACTACTTGTGTATACCACGACAACTTAAACAAAGTATTTAATTTAGTTCTCGTTTGCCGTTTTTTATATGAAACTTTAATTTTAAAACTTCACGTTTTCCAATTGCTCTTTGGGAAGTTTACTTCGTTATGTGAATATAGACGACTTTACAAATTTAATCAAACTTTGTAAAGATTTTCTCTTTATCCTATGACTAGTCTGTGTATCCAATTAAAACATACAAGAGCTATTGTCATGGAAGACTCCTGAGATGTAGCGTAGTCTTATGAATGCCAATTATTGAGTTGTTCAAAAAGAATTGTTTAATAATTTGAATAACTGAACTATTTATTTAATAAAACATACATTTATTATTCTATGAATATTAACATTGTCTAGATATATTGGGTTTTGTTTTTGTTGTAAAGATTCATATAACTGCGTTATAAGTCAAGGCATTCCATTTGTATGTACATAATATCATAGTAAAGTTGGCGGATCGAGGATTTTTATTTGGAGAATTAACTTGACTTTGAGAAGGCAAGGTAAAAAGTAAAAAGCAGACAAAAGTTTATTTTAATCAGATTTATAATTAGAATTAATCAATTTTAAATAATAATTATTCAGTTCAGTTTAAATTTGTCACGGAGGAATTTTGATGATTCTGGGAGGGCTTAAGTTCCCTTAAGCAGCCAGACCTGAATCCGCCAATGAAAATAACCATTCTTGTCTATAACTAAGAGGGGTAGACGTAGGTTATGGAGTTTCATATTTTGTTCGTCTAAGCACAACTCTATCTTCTTCTCTCTACATCATATATCAGATAAGATATACATACACATCGGTTACAGTTACTTTTAATATCACCTTTAACAGTAGTAGAGCACGCAACAACATCTGTTGCGTTCACTTAACATCAGGTGATCCGCTTGCTCGTTTACCACCTCATTGCATAAAAAAAACTTACTTTTATATGTTATCAAACTAGCAGTCACAACTTCGCCTAGAACATTGGCGAAGGCGAAGGCGAAGTTGTGACTGCGAATATATGCGAATATCCTTACCATTCAAAAAGCTACATGCAGTCTTTTGAATGAATAGTACGAATATTGGTATTACAATAGGATAAGAAACTTAACGCTTGTTAGTCCCATAACAAACATAGTTGAAGCAAGTTTAAACGTGTGAGACGATTACAGAAGAGAAGACAGACGTCCGCCGCCGGTGCCGCTCCCTATTTATGTGACTTGTTGAGTACTCCACACTCCAGTTTTTTACTATTTTACTGCATATGTATGTTGATTATATTCAAAATTATCAGTTCTAACTCAGTGCTGCCAAAAGTTCTTTTGGTCGGAAATCCTTCGGAATACCATAATGTCATCGGGAAGCCAACTAAGTGATTAATTACTGGAGGTGTTTTTCTATTTAAGTTGATTACTGACATCAAAAGACGCTGAAATCCAAAACTCTTTAAAACATATTATAAAAGTTACCAGCAAAGTTGACGATCAAGTCTCATTTAAACTTCAGAGTGAGCAACTTCTTCTATAACTTTGAAAATTGGAAAAGCTCCACGTCCTTTTTGAAATAGGTAGTTTATAGAATCTTAATAGTTTTTAATATCCATAATACGGCCATGGGATACCTCTCTCGCTTTTTCTAAATTCATACATGCTCGTATATTATGGGTACTTTTAATAGCGCCCTATTTTAATGTTTTCAATCTCATCGGTACAAATTCGCAAGTACGACCTCTATCACCATACTACTACTACTCACTTTTGCAACATAAAATTCTCTTACCAATTCATCTTTTATTCTTACATCCCTTCAACATGTTCGAACCACCTATATATAACTTTTTCGGTAGTCATTAGTCATAACTATGGTATTTCTAATCCTGTTTTTCAGTGTCTTACTTCTCTTCGCAACTTAATTACACTAACTTGCTTGTCCTGCCAAACCCACCTCTCACTTCTATACATTAAGGTTGGTACTAATATGGTATTGCTGTTTTGTAATTCGAAAATGTACTTCCCTAAAAGTATAGTCTTTTTTAAATTCAATGCCATGATTTGATGTACGACGCATCCCTTTGCAATTTATGGTATAATCTGCATTGTAATAGGTCTCTCTTAGACTTCGTTATAGACATAAGTCTAAAGGTTCTGAAAGTACGATTGCTAATTCCGTTTCTTATTACATAATTTTTTTTCCGTAACGGTGCCCATGCGACAGAAAAAAACATTACAATCAATTATTATATGACTTGAAACTTGACACACAAATGTGATAAAATTTAACATATAGGAAGAAACCCGAGCCATTGTATGTGATCTAGCTAGTTATTAGTAAAAAATAATTAGTTAAGAAATTACAGAGATGTTGAATAGTGATAAATCAAGTGATGATTTCTAGAATGTTACCGGTTGTCTTGCATCAGCGTTTGTTTTGCCCAAATCTGGGACATACATGTGTCTTTTCTTCTAACCAATAAACTGGTGATATATTCTGTCAAGTTAACTAAGTTAACATCTTTTTTCTGACATGATGCTTATATCATTGCCAAGATAGTAGGAATTATAAATAAAACAATTGTAGATTACCGTTTTGACCCGGTCTATATTTTATTGAGATGAAATTTATTTGACACATAAAATTTGATTTTAATTATCATTCGTTAATATCTGTTCTGAATACAATATTTCGAAATGTGTTTGTTTGTAATTATCTACTCACTAAAACATCCATATATTTAAAAGAGAAACTACACTTAAACATATGTTTGTATTACATTCTAAAATTGAGAAAACATGAATATAACTTTAAAAATGTCTTAAATATCTACGATGTATAGGTTTTTTTACTTCAAATTCCATGTCAAATTAATAAGTAAACGTGCGAATTTGATTTGCAAAAAGCTTAATTTCATGTGCACAAATTCAGAATTTGATTTGCAAAACTTCTGAAATCAATATGTAAAAGTCAGAATTTGAAGTTAAAACCTATGTTTTTTTTTTTTATTTTAAGTACGTTTTAAGTGTTGATATTTCCTAAGCATTATACATTATGTTTTAATTTTAAAACACCAATATTTAAATATTTGAAATTTCTTAAACCTTACAGATATAAATTTAAATTTGTCTTTAATAAATATGAATATTGAAGTTATACTTCTTTTTGCGCGTTTGGCACGTGCAGTAATAAGTTTATAATTTTTAAAGTTGATAAATACCAGATCGTTTTATTTAATTGAATCTAAGGATCCTATATATACAGGATCTTCGACCTCTATTTTGCAAAACTTTTAAATAACCCGGAATTCAATTAGACAAAGAATCTGTATTGTACTGCAACTTTTGTCTTGTCGTTTAATTTCGATCAGAATTGAAAAAATAATTAAATTGAAAAAAGAAGTATAACTTCTACAAACTACAAGCATCAAAAATGTAATAAGTAATTTAATAACTACTGCCTATTAAAAGGCTAATTTAAAAAGTAAGCGTTGATTATATCTATATATATTTTTTTTGTCATTTTTTAATTTGCATTCGTAAATCTCATGATTATTATATAACGATTATATTATAATCGAATCTTAAACGTATAATCGGCTAACCATTGTCGTTTTGCAGGGTCACTTATGTATAAGAAACATCGTCACAAACATTCTACTAATTTTATAAATTGAATTAATGAAACATTATAAAGAGTAATAAATAGTAATACATTAAATTGAGAGATAATTCTTAAAACAGTACAAGATATTAAGGCTTGTCGTATGTGCCGTCACACTATTTGTAGCTTATCGGCAGAAAGCTTTAATGAGAAGCTTTCGCGATACCCACAACCGAAGAAAACTAAAACGGCCGATTCGGGGCACAAGTCTAACTTAAAAGTTAATTGATGGCCCCCAATCCATTACTATCGAAACAAAGTCCAATATGAGACCCTCCGACAGTCTTTTTTTACAAACGACTAAGCTTTAATTACCCTGTTCTGAAAGAATGATCCCTGTAGGTACATTCCCTCGATGACCTAAAATGCATTCGATTCTACTGAAGCTATCATAACTTATTTGAAGATAAGTTACAATGTGATGTATGAAAACATTGTAATATAACTTATTTTCAATAATCCTTATCATTTCACGACACCTCAACCAGCTAATATTGAAATAATAATCTGTTTTGAATCGCCTGAAATACTTTAAAATGCATGATTGTTGTCAAATTCGGTGAAGTGAACGAATAAACTAAAATGACAAATGTTTGCATATAAGTATTACATAATATGATTAGATATAATAATACGACGAAAAAAATAATATTATATTGCAATGAAATACATATTTTATCATATAATAAGGAAGTGCATAAACCAGTAATAAGATTTGAATTTTAAATTTTATTAACCAAATTATGTTTTTATTGTTAAATAGCACTACTATTATTATCAATATTTTTGCTCTGTTATAAAATTTTGATGTGGCAAAGTGTTTCCCCACAATAAAATAATTTGTAAGTTCCTAGACTATTACATCAGGAATTATTAAGTTAACATTAATAAAGTTTTTTTTTTAATTTAGTTGTGATCTATGAATGTTAAATGAACAAATTTATAATTTAGCGAGGAAAGTTTTACGATCTCACAGGGAAACCTCAAATTTCGTCTAAGAAGTGCGTGTTCTGCGATATGCTCTGGTTATAAAATACATATTGTGATAGTAAATAATAAATATTATGATGATGTTAATTTTGAATGTCTGAATGGATAATGGAAAAGCTAAGATGTTATGTTTTGGCAATGGTAATGCTTGCTCGGACTATAGAGAGGAGTCCTTGGTGTCATCTGCGGGCGGTACCCCGGCTGCGGACATCTTGCGGCGCTCTATGCGCGCGCGCGATACTGGCCGGTAGTACTGCTCGCTGCGCCGCCGTCAGCGTTCCGGCGCAGGCGCTTCGGACTCCAATTCCATCCACAGCGAGCTGATGACACGTGATTCTACGATAAGAAAATAAATGGTGCTGAATAAAATTCTCATATATTATATTACAGGACGCAAACATACACAACTATGTAAGTAAAGAATTAACACTTTTTTAATTTTTTTTAAACGTTATAATTACTTTTTTTACTCCTCTAAGCTCTCACAACCCATATCAGAAAATCGATTTATGAAAAAAACATTCCTGACACAAAAATATTGTTAATTTAGACAGTACATATTACTATCTAATATAATTAGTGAGACATAAGTTATACTACTTCATTTAATATCAACCTTACCAGGCTTTTCTTCTACAGTTGGCGGTGCTTCAGTAGCTTCCTCGATGCAACTTTGTTCATCGGGGAATTGTACATGTTTTTTTACTGTTGAGCGAGGCGTCTTTGAAAGTACGGAAGCTGTGAAAAAAAATCATTATAGCAATTGGTATTATAGTAGGTACATAGTAAATTGTTTGCCCCATGTGTCTGTAAAATTACCAAGTTCATATTTAAGGTTTATATAAAGTATAAGAGGACTAAGGTAAAATTATATATATATACGTGTATTTGAAAATCACTAAGAAAAAAAAAGAATTATTATCGACGGATTATGGACCACTGGTACTTACGAGCTGCCTTTGTTGGCGCCTCGGAGTATTCCTCCGGTTCACATCGGCTCGGCATTGGTCTGCCAGCAGATCGACGACGGCCACTTGGGGCCGAACTCGTGGTCGTGGTGTGTTGCGCCGTCGCAGTATATTGGACCGTCGCGAGCTATAAATTATATTACGATCAACCTCTGTACTACAGTTATTCGCCTATATAATTTCATATCAGTCTTTCAAATACATTTTTCTTAATCTATCTCGTAGCAACATTAGTAATATTAAATATGGGAATGTTTTTTAACTAAAAAAAAATCGTGTTTAAAATATGTATATAGAAACCACGAAGATAGATTAAGTACAAAGTCTTGTAATTTATTCGCCAAATACATTTGTTATACGAGCCTCAATGCAAACAGTTATTTTAAAAGTCATATTATTGCTAAAGAGTTCAACGACTATTTTGTCAATGAATTTAACAAGTAACGACAGTAGTAGGAGTTTATAAAAATCTTTTTTTAATAACCAAGGTTTCATTTTGTTGTGTTATGTCATTTTTATTATTGTTGGCGTGTTTTCTTGGCTTTCTGATTTTTAATTTATCAAATACTATATATTTCATAATGTATGTAACCCTTTTTTTTACTTGCGCAACATACTTTTTTATACAGAAACATGGTAATTTTTTACTTTAACAAAGCTTTTTGAACTTGAATACATTCTCGTTTAAGTTTTTCACATTGAACGATAAAGCGGCTTTTAAAGCATCGAGGTTCGTATAATCTATATAGATCTATATAACATTGTATGTTATATAACATACAATGTTATATAGATTATCACTAACTACGTATCACTTTAAGTGCAAATGAAATAATAAATAGTAAATTGACATTTAAAGAAGGAAAAACATAAATTAAGTTGTAAGTAGCAAAAATATTAAAAGGATATATACATAAATATACGTGTATATTAATGTATACTCCTATATGTATATACTGTTATATATAGTCGTATATATATAAGTATACACATTTTAAAAGAAATCAATCCAACATGGTGTATTTTTGTAACAAACTTAACGTGATACGCTTACTCTAGTGCGCGATAAAAAAACCTGAAAATTCGGAAACATAAGTTATTCTACATTTTTCGATTAGTTTTTTTTTATAAATTGGATTAATTTTTAAAACAAAAATTATAGAACATGTAGATATGTGTATGCGAAAACAATGCTTACTAGAGAGCCGTCTCTCTTGCATGACGGCGAACTCTAAAGATGTACTATAAAAAAAAGCAGATTACATGTTATATAAAAAATTATCTTACTCTAAAGAGTTAAATTCTCTTACTCTAAAGAGTGAAAATCTCCATTTTTGTTACAGTTTTAAAGGACTAAAATATCCAAATGGACGATGGTTAATTTTATAAAGTGACCTCTACAATAAGCATGGAATGGTCACTTTATAAACACTCCAATCATACCGCCTTCTACCATAGGTTCACGAATACAACATTTAAATTGTACAAAATAGGTTTTTAGGAGTGCTGGTTAACTATCTATTTGATTGACAAGTCTTTATGTTTTATAAAAACTTGTTCTAAGGCCGTTGAGTGTGAATGTAAATCTAAGTAATCTACAGCATACAAAAGCTATAATCCGTCTTATTATAAAATTTTATTAAGTCGAAAATTCGAAATCAAAAGATTATATTTATTAACAATTAATACTACTATTATTGATAATTATATGATTTAAAAGTAACCTCATCGCTAATTTTTACATAATCAAAGCTATCAGATTTCGGTATTCATTTTTAGAATATATCGAAATGATGTAAAGGAGGCTAGAACAGGGTGTGGCTGCAAAACAAAAGGGAGTGCTGACCCATGTCATCCATGTCAAAGATGATATACACAATAAACAATGCGGTGCACATTTGAAAACTGTATATAACGGCCTGCAACAGTAGAAAAAGGATGTAGATGTCCCCTTAAGATTTTGCTTACTTTCGATAGTTTATAATCTCACTAACGATATCATAAACTGACGCCAAATGTGAACTGATGTTTTGATTTGAGTTATAAGGTTAAAGTTTAAACTAGAATGGATAATTACAGATTACCAATTTTTATTCTTTCCTCATTATCATCATTTAATTTGAAAGATAAAACTGTAATTTTGGGAAGATGTGAAAAGTATGAAAGCGGGTAAAGCGCCGGGGTATGATAGGATAGGATAAGCTTAAAATGCTGAGAGCTGGGGGCGGTTTAGTTGCAAGCTTGCTGTGGGTCTTGTTTAATATATGTATGTTGGAGGCTATGCCGAGTACCAAGTGATTGGTGTAAGGCTCTTATCGTCCCTCTATATAAAGGAAAAGGTTCATAACATTATTGTAAAAATTACCTAGAAATGGGCCTTCTCAGCATTGTAGGCAAACTTTATGCCAAGTTGTTGATTGTAAGAGTCATGAATGAAACAAAAATAAGAGATATGGGATGCACAAACCGGCTTTAGTAAAGGGGTGGGATGCACGGAGTAGGTCTTTTTAGAAGAGAGAAGTATTTGGCTAAAAATCATAGAATTTTCTGTGCTTTATAGACTTAGAAAAAGGCTTGTTATTAAGTACGAAGAGATGATCTGTGGTCAACATTGACTGCATAGGGATTGAACAGCGATCTAATAGAGGCGTTGCAGTATCATTATAGAGAGTTAGAGCTGCTTGTGTTAGAATTAACGGAGCCTATTCAAACTGGTTTAGCATCAATAAAGAAAAATTTGCATAATCGATGGAGGACTTACAAGCAATGGTGGTCATGAACAGATCATTGGAAGGAAGGAAGATCAAATTGTTATGGTGTTTGAAAGAGAAAGTAAGACAGTGATTAAAATACACATAAACGGTAGAAAACTGGAACAGGTGGATGAGTTTGTATATTGGGGGTTATTATATTTATATATTCAGCAGAGATTGGTACATTAAAAATTATTAACGAAGAATGAATGGGACTATAGGCACTGTAATGCGGTCTCTGAGAAGTGTGCTAGGCATAATAATGAATGATAGGATGAGAAATAGCGTTGTAAGGGAAACGAGTGGCTTAAAGAGGACTTTGTGATTAAAATTGAGAAAGGTACGTATACCTTGGTGGTTGGGTCAAGTTGAAAGAATGAATGAAAGAAGATTGGCAAGAGATTTATATTGCGAAAGTGAGTGGTATTGTAGGCCGGGGTCGGTCTAGGCGTACTTATACCGACCAGATTGAATACATACTAAAGAAAGGCGGTGTTAAGAGTACACGTAACCGACGAGCATGTATGCGTAGATGTATGAATGTAGAAGCATCGAGAGGTGTGCCAGGACCCTACATCGCTGCTGAAAAATATGTGAATCTAAGAAATAGTCGGTTTGTTACATTTGCCAAATATTGTTTTGGGTCAGCCCTATTATTACAGTTTTTTTTTTTATAATAAGCCGGATAATTTACAAGTGTACAACTTTCGCTTGACTAACTTCGTAAAGTGTCCATACTCACCCGATCGTTGTGGTCGAAAGCGGCAGTGCCGCGGCCGGCTAGATATTCTTGGAATTGAGAAACCACGCAAATCATCGTGTAAACCTATAAGAACATATTAACAGTGTCATAGCCACTTTGATAATTATTATTTAAATTAAAATGTTATACCTACACCACCGCAGTTTTTTCTCGGCGCTGAAGAAATCTACAGATTAGTAATGTTATAAACTAATGTTTATTTACATCAATTTACGTGCAGTACAAAATTATGTCAGTAACATATACAATAATAATATGTACTACGTAACTTGCAGACTTTTTTGGCTCCACCGGCCATTTACTGCAACTCCTTTGGAGCGCTTGTAGACATCCGTTTTTCCACCAGACGACGGACCATAATTTTTACCGGATTCGCGGTAGTGTATGGTTTATAATGAATTCACCGGATACCGGTACGGATATGATTTCCGTTTATTGACGTTCCGTCGTCAGGTAAAAAAAAAAAAAACTGAGGTTTACTAGTGATAAGCTACGTGCCACTCAAGTTTAACTATTAGGTTCTTGATATAATAACGTCTATGTAAAGAACGCATAGTGGGCGGACCACCCACAAATTGCTTGCAGAAGTTCCCTGGGTGAGGACGTCGAGGGAAAAATATTTGTCCATGTGGACATATCATGTTATCTGGTGATAATTAATATCATAACAAACTTTTTAAGGTAATAGTTATAAAGTGCGAAACCAATTCGAGTTGGTCAAAGTGCAACTTTTAAATAGACATATGTTAGAGATTGCCGTATCATTAATACTTATAACGCCCGACTTTTGAAAAGTTGAGAAAGAACAACTAAAACTTACACATTTGTCTTTTTTTCGAAACTTATATCATAATATTATAGCATATCATCTTAACATTTAAACACTAGTGATACTGTACTTATAATTGCACAAATAAGAAAATAATTCAGATAAACGTTAACGATAACGGTGGAAGGGCGAATTCGGGAATAGTCAATAAATGGAGCTATAGGTATAGTAGTGAGGAGTCATGTATCTATGAACGCACGTTTAGCACTCCACAATAAATTAGATCCGCGGCACTAGTTCAAAAATAAACAAGTATCTTATCAATAAAATTCATGGAAATTGAAAAATTTACAGTAAAGAGAGTTGAGATAATCAACTGTTTTCAGATTATACATTGGAAAGTAATCATGGTACTATGCTGACCTAAATTCACTATTAATTACTCGCTACTTACAATCCCGACGCAGTGCCTCGTTAGCAGTAATTAACATTGCAATTGTGATTTTTCCACAAAAGATAGTTCATATAGTAACAGGATAAAAATACATAATAAGCTGTGATGAACAATACGTTGATGGTTTCACTTAGAGCTAGCTAGTACCGACATATGTATATCCAATTTAGTAGACCATTTGATGTTCTATTGATATATTTGATTATTGAAACACCAACGTTGTAAAGGATGCCTACCGGTGATGAACTTGATGTTAATATTTAATATGGCCTCGCTTTTATTGATCCTACTTGATAAATGATATGTATACAAAGGATAACAAGATAAAATAAGTAATGAATTACGATAATTTTACTTCATAGTCTTTAAATAAGAATAACCTCATCCTCATTTTATGCTCCATAACTTATTTTTCAATTTAAAAGCCGGATCTAAACTATTAACGGAGTTTTAAACTTGATTTACTTAAGGATGGAGACAAATAACACTCGCAGGTGCCTTTACTAAACTTTACACCTATTATAAAATGAACATTTTCTGTATAAAGTACTAACACGCTTTGCATGGCTCGTGTAATAGATTTCGATTGTTGTATAAACATGAGTATTGTCATGCAGGACGTGCGCCGGGTTGCGGTCAAGATCCCATCAAGCAGACAATATGCAATCTATTTCGGGCGTATTGGACGATGAATATGGGGAAATTTATTGAAACAAAGATTTCCGCTCAAGCGATTCCGACCAAGATATAACTATTGTTTATGTAATGTCATTCAAACTATTTTGGCTTGTAATAGTTTACGAAAACGTGTATTAATTAATCTACAGCCTTCGTTATACCTAAAATATATTTCTACGTAACAGTTTGATACGCACAATGACTACAATGTTCAAAGCTACTCTTAACATCGCTTTGTTTTTGATTGTCACGCTTGATTGAAACGCTAGTCAATATGCTTATCCACTGAAATATATATATACGACATCTAGCAGGCATCTATGTGAGCTCATAACTTTTAAACTATTTAAAGAAATTGTTTAAAAGTTATGACTTCAAGAATGTCTTTAGTTGCGCGCTGCTAATACCATAATACGCTACGAAAAATGTTTTGCATGATAAATTAAGATTTTAAATTTCAAGCGAACAAACGAACGTCTCGAGGTAGCTGCTAGTTCTAATTATAATTATGCGTTATAGATATTAAAGGCAATGTTAATTTAAATTTATTAACTCGTAAAGCTACATGAAAGTTGATTCTCTGATGTTACAAGATATCCTTCTGGTCGATAGTATAAGATATTACTCTCATCTCTCATATAATCTAGGTTCTGATCTAATGACAGATGATGGTATAAATTCCGTATGATCTTAAACTGGATAAATGAAGGAGATACGGATCTTGTGCCATTATGACTGTATTTTACATTTACTATTTTATTTATAACATGTTTATTATATGTGTATATAATAAACATGTTATAAATAAAATAGTAGTAATATAGATATATCGAATTGTTTTACACTAGCACTTATTATATTATATTTTTATAATATATTTCGAGTGTATTTGTTCTTGGCTAACAGTTCATATTTTACATTGCCATTGTTATGCCAATCTATTTACATAATTTTTTATTTAATTTAAATGTAGTGTATGATACATCGAATTTCAACGTATATAGTTTGCCCTTCATATACCGTTGCTTAGTAACATATCAGTTGACTTAATTAAGGTACAGACTACATGGCAACATATAACTACAAATTTTCTGTAATTAATATAATCTCTTGTTTTAAAACAACTTTACATAAGGTAAACTGAAAGATTCGATTGAAAATGATCTATTAGAATTTTTACACTGATTTCAGCAATATTTACTTAGAAAAACCTTCCATAAGATAAAATAATAGATTATATAATTTAATGTATAATATACATACCTCTCGATCCGTTCCTCAAATTTTATACTGCCTAAATAAAGTAAATAAGGGACGAAAAACTTACGTTCAGCACAATGATGAAGAAGTCAAGGGTGAACAGGAATGCAGTTATAGGGTTGAAGTTGAGCTGTTGAAAAAAATTGATTTTAATTTTGATAATACATTGATCCATAATAAAAGCGTTTTATAGTCTGCTAAAAATAAACTTGCCAATTAGTATAGTAAAATATAATTAAATTGCCGTCTTCAATACTAAGAGACACGGCATTAACTGTGTTCCTCGACTAAACGATTGCTTGCTTAAGTTGTCGATCTCCTATGTTATCCTTTCTGTTTTTTCATAAAAAATACATTTTTCAGTTATTTATGTAAAAATTGACACGGGGTAGCAACAATTGGGGCAACGAGTTTATCATTCAAATGAAAAATTAGGTCGCGTTTGTCGAGCCGACGCATTTCGCGGTTTACCATACATATCCCACGAACAATAGCTTGTCATCATCAAAGCTAGTTCAAAAGCAAACTTTATAAATGATAATTTTGAAATTACACAAAATGCTTTATTGAAATTTTAAACAATTCTTTTAAAAAGTATATATAAATTTGATTATTTAAGAAGTTCTTAAAGCAATGGGGGGAAATAATTAATATTGGGTTTATATTGAGTTTAAAATATGACAGCCCCATATTTCTAACTGAATGAATAGCTACTATTGATAAGATGAGGATAGATATGAGTCAAGAGATACGAAGTATTCGTACACAAAATTAGGTAATAGCATTAGTATGCTAAAGGAATTTTCGTGTATCTTTATTCAAGGCACGCGTAATACGTTTTTTCGAGAAGTAAAATATTTAATTATTTACTTTCAATGACGCCGAAATTCGAGGCATCACATGTATTGTTGATATGTCTGTATTTCTGTATTGTTGTTGTTAGAAAAATCAAAATTTGTGTTAAGTTACTCTAAGTTAAATCATCCGTGTCAAAATTATTTGTTATTACAAACACGCTTAGACTAACTTGTACTGTTTTTATTTCTGACCCGGCTGTTTTTAAAAGCTTATTTATCGCCATTTATCTCGCATCCTTAATATTATGTGAACAAAGCTACTTGGTCGGATAAAAACCTTGACGCAACCTATAGCTTAGCTATAGGAGGTGCAGGGCGCTATATCGATTCTACTACTTACGGAGTGGATAAAGGTCATGTATTTTTCGATTTTATCCTCGACCTGGTCCAATAATGAAATTGGTTATTTAACATTTTGTTTAAATAAAAATATCTCTTTGTTTCTAACAGATATTTTTTAATCAAACAACGCAAGCGTCTGTTTCGAAATACGCTATATTTAATTTTCCAGTGAAATTAACCGTCTTCGTTTAGGCTTCTTACACAGTGTACGCAGGGTAAATTTTATTGTATAAATTAACACACGTGTAATTACACTTTTACTTACAGTTTGCAGGTAAAATAGGTAAAAAAGATTGATGACTTCGACGAGAGTTTCCAGCCCCATAGAGATGATCCACGGCACCAGCAAAAACTTTATATCCTGTAACAAAATTCTAAGTTACTTTTGTACTCAATGAAAGAGTATTAACGACGTGGTATTCAGTACAATTTTTACACAAATAATATTGCATGCAATTCGTAATTTCTTCCGGCCGTTACAGTTCCAGGAAAATATATAAATGACAGTGACACCTTATAAATAGAGATGCAAATCAGATGCTAGACGTATATGTACTTTATATACGCCTATGGTTACGAATTGGGAAGTAAATCTTCGTAAATGAATGCATAATGCTTTATAATTTACCTGTAAAAATTTCTACTACTATGGGTCAAAATCTATCCCATATGTACAAAGTTAATATAAAAAAATTAATATAAAAACACGTCTCGATTCTCTGGACAAAATTTATAAGCACTAACGTCGTTAAGCCTCGAATATTTTATCCTACACAAATTGCAAAGAAAATATAGTTAGGTTCAAGCAGCCTTCAGTTTAATCTGATATTTTGCAGTTATGCGGAGGTCGGGATGACCACCACGTTGTCCGTAACTAAATTATACATAGAATTAAAAACTCTGTATTATCATTATACAATTATAATGAAGATGTTATCATTTTTGTTTTAGCTTAATTTAAATTTGTAAGTTTTTAAATATAATACAACCTTTAGAAGTCTGAAGTACGAAAACTATACAAAAAAGTTGTTCTAGTTTAATTATTTAAAAAATATAGGCCGCCGCCACACTACTGAATTGAAAAACGGGAAACTTCGTTGGCAAATGGAAAATGTTTGTGTATTTTGAAAGCTTTTTGGTTACATGAATGTGAAAACAAAAACTTTTTACTCCTAGTTTTCATTATCTAAATACCAGATACTCGCCCATCTGATAGTAAAATGTTGAGGCAACGTTTATTTTTACTATAACTTCTATATATTTTGATTGATATTTATATAAAAACTTTAGACAGTAATTTAGTATGCAACTAAACTGTTTAAAATTTAAATTGTATATTAAAGTACTGTAGTATCTTAATATATAATTTTAATTTTTCTAGGAACTCTAATCTATATATTACAGTAAAATTGCTAGGGAAGATTTTATTGATCGTAGAAGCTCAATAATGTTATGTGTTAAATATTTATCAACCCATCTGTTAAACAATGATTATCAATAGTAATAGTAATTTGTCTGAGACAATTTATCAAATTTTTATCTGATATACTTTTAACAATTCCAACTAAGCTTTAAGATTGTAATACATATACCTAACGTCACGTGTAGTGTTATATCACTGCGGCTCTTCCTGATTTTGTGTTCTTGTAGTACGAACTAAAAGTAGTTTCTTTTTTGTAATTCATGTACTGAGATAGACACACGAGTAATAGTAAATATTATAACAGAACAGTAATCAGCAACCAGGATTAAATTATTGCTGACAACCAATAGCTTTACTATCAAATGTTAAAGTAGAAAGGGCGGTATCAAAAGAGAATATGAAAAAATAATGAGTTTTTTTACTTCGCGTATTTATAACTTATGTTTATAAATACCCTGAGAATTAGTTTTGTAGACACAGTAAAGAGGTCAGCGTGTTAACTAGCGGCCGTGTGAGCATATCGTCTATAACGTAACTTTTGTACAGAAAACCCGCTTGAGTTCAACGTTTTTTAGATACGTTCTTGGAAAGCTTAACATAAGACGCTCTCAATCTACAACGTATACAAAAGTGTATATAATGCCATAAAGCATTTATTAGCCTGAAAAATTGCGTAACAAGTCAAAATATTCGTAAAAGAATAAACATACCTACGATATTGTGTTCAATATAATTTTCTGGGTGTCTTTATTCGATGTAATTTGAATTATTTCCAATTATTATTATACTCACGCAAAAAATTAATTAAAATTAAATTTTAGATATTTTTTTGACAAAAAATCATAAATAAATTATTTGTCAAAGTCACAAAATGTTAAACGTATCCTTTTCCATTTATAATAAAAAAAAGAAACATGAAAGGACTTAAAATTTGTTAACCAGCGTTAAAAAGGAACATCATGTTCGACATCAATTTTTTATAAATATAATAACGTAATCACTAAAATATACTAACCTTGTAAACGCCCACGATCAACAGGATACAAGATATGAATCCTAATGTACTGCAAGCGAGGAGAGTGATGTTTAAAGAGACGGTTACTGTAACAAAACAAACAACTCAAAATCCATACTCATCAATAACTAGAGTGTAACGGTTAACTATGAATTGTTAATAGTGCAGTATATCTTCCATTTTGTTACTTGAGAGTGATGTATCAGTGCTTAACCTTTGTACCAATGAGCTTCAGTCATAAGCTCATGTTGCGTAGTAGCTGTAATAAAAGTGTTACTTCGCTTGTACAAGAAAAAATATCAACAAAACAATATAAATTAGTCGTATTTATTTTATGATTTAAATCCGATTATGAGTCAAATTATATTTCATAATTTATTTTGTTAAATTTAATTATTTGTGCTCTATGGTTTAAGTCTAGTAGACTTGAAATATAGAGACAATAGACTTAAATTATAATATTACGAAGACAAATATATTATAGTAAGCCGCGAACATTAATAGATATAAATCATTCGTAATATCAGTAATTTAATAGATTGAAAAAAATGTAATTAAAACAAACGGCGAACTACCAAATATGAAACTTAAATAAAATTCCGTTGCGAATTTATTACAATGAAACAAACAACAGGCGTTGTTCTGTGATACATTTTAAATAAAATGATAAAGCATTGTGAAACTAAAACCAAAAAATAAATTATTTCGTTCATTTGCAAATGCGATAAAATTTATTTTGTGGTCGTTTATTTACATTAAACAAACCTTGTTACAGCAAACATGCACTGACATGCTTTACTTCAATATGTTATACGGATTCTATTTAAATGAAACATGCATTTTATATTTTGTAATTTCTGTTCAAAATCAAGGTAGAATAATTTGTGGGTGTAAGGTGTTGGGACTTAAGTCGTATTGCGACATTTGCTATTTAGTGGCGAGGTAGCCCAGGAAGTTTATCTGTGACCAATACCTTAATTTAGTCAGTTTTGAGTACAGACTCAAAGTGGCTAACTTCTCGGTGTTTTACAAATTGCATTCAGGGGAGTTTGCCTAGAAGTTACATGATTTAATTCCCCCATCTTGATTCTACCACCGGACGTGTAAGCATACTGCTGATCTCCATGCTTTTTTCGTAGATTTATCTCATGTTCTAACGATGCGATTTGAAACTTCGTTCATTATGCGTACGGCAAAGGAACATATCGCCACTTAACATCAGTTGGGATTGTGGTCAGGTCACGACCTACTTATCTTATCACTTGTCACGTATGCAATATCTTATTTTTCCATTTTATCTTACCCATTTTATTCGAGTAGAAATTAAAGTACTTGGTAATCAAAGGTCCTCATTAAGGTACTCACATAGGACTCCTGATTTTCCTTCTACTGTACATTGAAGGACAGAAATTATTAAATAATGTTTTCGAACATTTCCAAATGTTTACAGGAGTAATTAATATATCTCGAATATACCTCAAAGATATGTATCTCCAAATTGATAAAGTAGACCGACGTTGCTGTTAAAATGTAAAAACAAGTATATACTTCTAAATCTTCAGTACCATGATATATATTTTAACCACCTGACCTGATGCGTTTGAGGTTTGCTAATAATATCTTCTCGTTACCATGGTTTTACATTTAAACCTTTACTTTAAACTACAAGACATACCGTGTAATAATTTTCCGATCCCTAACAATATTCCGCTATCCCTGTTCATTGTCATGTATACATATGTAAACACACACGCACACATAATCCTAATCTATAAAAAAGTGGGTATTAAAATTTAACACGATATTATGATATTCTCCAGATTGAACATTTTAATGAATTTAGTGACAAAAAAGGAAAACTCTTGATGTTTCTGAGTAGTCGTGAAAAATAACGCTGCTTCTCTGATTTACCTAATAAATTTATTTAGATTTTTTGGAATCAAATAATCTTAATAGAAGATGTTTGGTCTATAATAATATATACATAATTTAAATAAAACATAACTAAAAAAAAATTTTAAGCTGAGCTATCGACAGTATAATTTACAGCACTCACAGAGATCAAAGTTGTTAGGACTTGGAATGTGTGGAGATTATTTGGATAAGGGAAGAGTGCTTTACGAGAGTCTTGCAATTGGCATTCTTAAATTCCATATGTATCCTTTCCTGGAGCAAGTAAACCATTTTTCATACTTGGTCTTATGAATAGTCAATTATGGCAGAATAGAAAATTCTATCTATCCTTAGGAAATTAAAAAAAACATAGCGCTTCAACACACAAATCATTGCATAAAATACGTGCAGAATGATAGCATTGTATTTTCTCATGTGAACAAGAATAATCAACATGAATGATCATGGTAGAGTTTATCTATTCAAGTACTCTACGCGTATGAAAGAATGTATGAATCGAAGCGGTTGATAAAATAAACAGATAAATGGTATAAGAGAGGCCATCCTCGGTACGCTGATGATTGTAAAATATAAATAAACATACCTCGGGGGTGTTCTGGCCGAAAGCGTCTAACAAGGCTGGGGCTTTTCTTTTCCAGCACCCACAAGAGTGCAGTCCGCCGAATGATCTCTTTGAATGTGGCATTTTGTGCATCTCTTCCGTAGTATAGTACTGGGAAAATGTCACTTAAATTTGTATCGGTCCTTGGACGTGTGACGTAGCGAAATACCGAAGAAGTTGGCGTGTCATAAAATTACTTACTGTTCCGTATCCGGCCCCATTTTAATAATGCTCATTAAAACCAATTAGAGATTTCTAGACATTCATTGATATTGCATTTTAAATTATTTATTTTCTTAGCTCATATCTTATAATTTTCAACAACGTTATAATGATACTTGATATAATTTAAAAGCAAAATCGATTACGTATATTATAATGTAATCGATTATGTCCCGGTCAGAAACACGTCAACTTCGAGTCTTTATCAATCGATGTTTTTCCATCGTTTGACGAAGGCTGGACATTATGAGAAAAAACCGAATGTACAATATGTTATAAAAAAATCTTGTTCTTAAGTTCAAAACTTTTCACTGTTATAGTAAATGTTATAACGATACTGCAGATAAGGTGAATAACATTTTAGAACTTAATTGTATATAATACAAGTTGAATTTATCTACTTATTCGGGAATGACTACTCAGTGTCAGAAGCACCGATTAGAAAATCGCTTGGGAAATACATAGGCTCAATAATGGTAAGTTTTGTACACTGACAAAGACAAATAAAGATTAGTTTTCTGTTGGCATAGAAATAAGGAAGCTACAACAGACATATTGACTTTGGGAAAGTAGAATCCTCCAATGACGATCAACCTTTTGTATAAACGACCCATCAGATGACAGGTGGACTCTTTTGAAAAGAGCGGAAAACCTTAATTATCGTAAGGCAAAAGACAATTACAGCAATGTCATATAACTTTCTCATTCACCAAGACTTTTCATTCCAAATCATTTTATACTGAAATATTAGTAAAGATTCCATCTTCTGATCTTGGATGATTCCAACATTTATTATTTAACTTGTAGGAATGACTGTCATAATAAAAAGCCGATGACGCGAGCGACCACAAAGTGACACCATTATTTGTAATAATTTCAAAAGAAACAAGTGATTTTTGATGCACAGTGGGAGTCGACGTTTATGAAGTTTATGAGGAAAAAGTCTAAAAGGTACGAACCAAGCGGAGAATGAAAACTGATAGCAAAAAATATTTTGGTGACATAAAGTACTTCATTTCATTACCTCGTGAATGAATTAAAAAATCCAAATCAAGTGATTTTCCACAGAAAAATTACTTTCAGAAAGGTAAAAACGTACTATCCTTCATAAACCGTGACAATAATTATGCAAGCACAGAAGAAATGTTCAAAATAATCCTCCGATGGGCATATATTTGAAGTATCTACTCGAAGCAGGAAATTTTTTTCCAATAACGGGTAAGAGATTTTTAAGATAAGGAATTAAGTAAAGAATATATGCAATATTATCAGTGTAATCGTTAGTAATTAAATATTATTGTGCTATATACATACTTATATGAATGTTTATTTATTATTTAGATCAGTGAATAGATGGATTGTATAATTTCTTTTCCTTTCTCACCTGGCAAACGCTACATAACCGTCGTTTTGAATGTAACTTTTTATAATATGCAAATATAGATAGAATGGTACTTTCGTTTTTAATTTCAACACTATTAACGTCGTAATATCGTAATACCTTAATTTGTTATAATTTCGTGTTTATGAAAAAGAATCTAATAGCGGTAAAGCACCAAAATATAATAGGTTTTAGCATGAAATGAAAAATTTCTATTGTTTGAAAAGGCACAATTCAAAAGGAGAATTTTACTAGATTATACAGAGAGAAGGTGAATATATGATATTTAAAAGAAATAGTAGTTTTGGTAGTGTGTAATCATGTAATGTAGACTTGTGATGTTAGTAAAGTGCGATGTAAAGAAGATGCGAATTTATGGGTAGATGTGCAGAAGAAACCAAAAGTACTAAAATCATGCAAAATAGAAACCAGTAAATTTTTAGGATCCTTCCTTTTCTTCATGCTATAGTGAAAAGTAGTATAGCTAAAATAAATATTCATTAAACAAATAAAAAAGTATCATAACTTGAATAAAAAGATTTTGCAGTTGGTAGAGATTAAATATTCCACATGAGAAAACCTCGATCTTATGTTGTGAAAGAAATATTAAGGTTGTAACACGCACTTCTTAATAGAATAGAATTTGAATAGATTTTTTTATATGTTGTTCCATAAACATTGATGATTAAACGGAGACGGAAGACAGATACAAACTTGAAGTTAACCAACACTATGTACTTTATAAATGAATTTAAGGTTCATCTTAATATAGATGTAGTATATGTATGTGTAGTTAAAATTAACAAAATACTAAAAGTACTACATAGCAAATACTCTCTACAAGATTGTAATGAAGGCTAGATAGAATGACTCGTTCAAGAAGAAAAATACGCATAGAGTTTGAGGAGTTTTGATACATAGAAATGGGCTTTATTCATGAAATTGTGGGTAAGAAAGCCTATATTCCGTGATGGCTACGACTTTTGCAACTGAGATGGTTTGAACGATGATGGTAATAAACATAAGGGTATAAATAGTGTTCTTCTATGTAAAATTTAATGATAATAACTAAGTTATAAGAAAAATTACGGCATACCAAGTTATTGCAATCTCTTAATAGTTATTTTAGTCAGCGATACATACAATGCCTTTAGGTACCTAAATTTTAAAATAAAATTTGCTTTAACATTATTGCAGTTAAACAACTTTTTCTGTTTAAATTTATTGTTATATTTTATCTGTATCATAGTAAATAGTATATATTTAGATAGATCGAATGCATGTTTGCTTATTATTGATATATAATTTATAAAATACTTATACGTAGTCTTGCCATAAATATTGAAACAAAGAATTTTTTTTCTATTGCAAATAAAATTTATTACTTTTACAGGTGTTAGTATAATACACAAATATAAAACAATTTAAAATATAAAAAGCTCATTCGAAGTGGTCTCCATTGGCTGCAATACAGTCCTTTAAACGTTGATGCCAGTTATCAATAGAAGCACGCACTCTTTCCATGGGAAAATCTCCGGACTCCAAATTATCATGGCGTTTAGAGCAAGCCGTACTATCTAAAACTGACCATAAATCCAGGGGATTTAGATCGGGACAGGACGACGGCCAGTCTTCAGCTCTGGTGAAGTCCGAAACGTTCGTCTCCAATCAAGGCTGCATAGACCGAGCTTTATGACCCGGCACCGAGTCTTGCTGGAAGGACCATTCTTGGTTATTAAACATGGTGTTCTGAAGGGGCGTCACTGCCTTCTCAAAAGTGGTATCTTGATACATTTGTGTCAATGTTTTGATACCTTTTTTCACAAAAGTATGGCTCCATATCAGTCACTACTTCATAGCTAACACCCCACCAAACCATCACTGAAGTCGGATAGTGCCCACGTTGCACTCTGTTGACTAATTCGGAATCTTTCTTAGAGTTTTGAGCATAAATACGGTCATTTTGTTTGTTAAAATGTTGCTCAATTGTAAAAAAATTATTATCCGTAAACAAAAACTTTCAATGACCTCCCTTTGCGCAGTTGTTTCGATTATACCATCCTATTCTTTTTTAAATTATCAGTTAAGAATGACCAGTGCGTTTCTATAGGCTGCAAGACCTAAGTCATCTTTTAAAATACGCGACATGGTTCTGGGTGCAATCTTCATCTCCCGAGATAAAATATTTTGCTTTCGGACAGGATTACTTCGAATTCTTTCCCTAACTGCTTTGACTACCTTTTTCGTGCCAGGTCTTTTACTGTCTCAAACAGAGGAGGTCTCATTGTACCTATTAAAAGCCCGGTACACTAACATTTTACTAATACCAAGCGTATGGAGAGTTTTAAAAATTGTATTTGGCTCCATATCTACTTTGTGTAATGCCATCACAGTGATTCGGTTTTCTTTAATACCACACAAATACACTCCATTTTAATATCAAAAAATATTGTACAATGTATTAGCGCCAAAATGAGAAAATTCAATGAACAATCATATAAAAATGACAGATTCCAAATTCAAATGTAATATTTTGTTTATTTTTGATTGTAACAGTATTTATGGCCAGACTAAGTATAGGTTATAATTTTCATCAATCTCTGTTTCAAGCGATTTTGGTAGCTTTGCGTAATATTAAATCAGTAGCTTCGACGTTGAGATTACACTGTTAATTTACAATATTGTAGAATCACAATAGGACTCATTGAAAGCATTTTATAACTTTCTTTTGAAAACCTTCAAAAGCACGAGTAATGTGCAAAAAATTGTCAACGACACAATTACCAATTTCAAATATTGTATTATGTCAATAACTTATAAAATTAATTAAGGAAATTTGAAACTTTTATTAATAAACAATAGTTTCCGACCTTCTTTTTGATTTTACAAGGAATGTAATAGTGCTAGCAGCGATGTGAATTCACCTTAAAATGGAGACTGGGTAAAAGTTAAAGCGTTATTATGAAAGACAGCTAAGCCCCAAGAGCTAAAATATTCTATATTACAAGCGAGGGATGGACCTTAACCTTATCCAAGAGAGATAACGAATAAGTCGAATGTATATATATACACTACATTGAGATTCGAAGAGGCATTATCATTAAAATTTTATTATTTTAAACTATTGATAAACTAAAAAGTTTTAAAATAATTGAACTGTGCTTGTGTAAGGTTTATTAATAACTTAATCCAATATAGAAATAGAGTAGAAATCTCGACTCCAGTTATCATAAAGCTTTACATTTTGAAGTCGGACACGAAATGGCAAAATGAAACATTGGATTAGTCATTAATGTGTTAAGAAAAGATACATTCTTTATTGCGAAGAGTGTTTTAAAATATTTGGTTTATCAATGTTTGTGTTAATTGCGCTGTTTCATTAAATAATCTACTTTTAAATTTTGTTACTGCGACCAACAATAAGGCGGTGACGTCATTCAAAGGTACTCTCCGAAATATTCATGTCCAAAGTGCGATTTTACTTATACAGGTGAAAAAGAGAATGTAACCTAAAATATATTTATCGAGGTCTGGTAACAGTAACCGTTCTTTCTTTTTAAAAACATAACATCCAATAGTTTTCTCTCGTAGACTTCTGGTGTGAATGACATATAGTCATCTGCATACCAGGAGTATGCAGATGACTATATTATATTTATAAAATCGGTTGCAGTTATCAACATGCGCATAGCTTAGCGAGGTCACTAGCGTTAGTTATCATCAGTGTAAGCTATGTACAGCATTGAATTTGTATGGTATTTATTTAAATACAGTAAAGTAATCTTATTGTTGATCGAAGTATGATAAAACATGCTTACTCAAAAATATATAACACTATTTCAAGCTGCGATGTAACAGCTTAAATTTATACTATACCTTAATACACGGGAAGACTTTTCCCATGATTGTAATATTCAGGCCGTTGCTTTATTGTTATTATTTTCTCTAGACAGAATCAATTGTTTAATTAATTTTTTTGGTTGAATTCCCCTTTGTTAGTTAAATTCCAATTCATGATAAGCAATTTCTATTTGTTTTGATTAATTGATTTAATTTAACTGATCTTTAAAACCGTTGCCTTAATCTTTGTATTAATCTTACATAAACATTAGTTTCACATCATTATATCAAAAGCACGCATCTGCTGGGCAGAAAAAGTGCTGCTAGCAGGTTTTTATATAAAGAATCCGCAATGCGGAAACTCATTGGTACAAACTGACTGGGAATCGAACCCCGAATCAGATTACAAAACTTACTGACGCAACTTATTTTTAACGATACGAACCACATCAATTTTCTACTCACCGGGTGTTATCTTGTCCGGCTCCAAGAAGCTCTCGGACTCGGGCTGAGTCATTTGGCCGGTGAGGTAGCGGTGTTCGACCTCAATGAAGTGACCCATAGTGATTATGGTCACTGCAAAGTACACCTATGAAGCAAAAACAATGGTAAATTACAATGAACAAAGGTCATTAAGTTTTTTCCCATATTACTAAATAAGAAATCAAGTCAATCTTTGTAATTATCTTTGAACCTGTTTTTATCATTTTTTGTCATAATAAAGAAAATTCATAGAATAAGAGATTGTAATATAGGTTATATGTTTATCCTTATATTGAAATTCCTCCGGGTCACGCCGAGAACGAACAACTAATTGACGTCAAAATGCTGCGTCTAGCAAGCCAATACGCATTAATTAAAATATTGAAAAACATCTTTTTTCGACTAAACTTAAAATTATTAAAAAATATTTTGCGTGATTTTATAAAGGAAAGTATATGCTAGGCTATCGTAATGTGAAATTAAATGTTTTTTTAGACTGCTATGTAATATAATAAGCATTTATATTATAAAGCATTCTAAATTCTTTGTTGTTTGAAAATAACCTACTTCACATACTGTTTCTTGTGTTAGATGTTACAAATATTTAGGTCAACGCTCTATGAATCTATAGACATAGCAGCGTACTCTCGGCTTTCGGCAAAGGGCGAAAATTAGTTACGGATATATTTAATGCCGAATAAGCTTTACGGAATGTTTGTTTCTGAATTAATTTCCTTTTTGCTCGATCTTTTTTTATAGAAAAAGTCCTACAGTTCACTTAATTTTTATCACATACGTAATTTTATGTTTGATATAACTAAAACATTGTGCAATGTGTATAATTATAGGTTTGTACTATGTACTCGTATGGCTTATAGCTTCGTGTACCCTACTCATGTAGGATGTTTTCTCTCTTCATTTGCACTTACCATTACATTTGACATATTACAAGTTACATATTAGTTACATTTTCCTTATTTTAAGCTCTTAATTTTTCGACAAAAATATTTGTAATGAAATTTAGTATTATTATGTAACGAAGATAGCTCCTACTCCAAGCGCTCTTTCTATTGATTAAACGTTCTAACAGGTAAATGATGTGACTATTCGAGACTTTACGCACCTTTTTATGATGCTATAATGTAGGTTACATCTTGTTTAAATTGCTTTCGAATACTCGTATAGAAGTGTATTGACGGAGACTGTTACATTTTTACGCATTTAACTACAATGATAAGTACCTCATTGAAATATAAATTAGCTTTAAAATTACCGTTAAGGTTTTATATCCTATTACATATAATGTCTCGTATAACATAGCAACAAAATGATTGTTTTAATGGAAGAAGGTGGCAATCGAGGAGCACCTGATGTTAAGTGAACGCTACCCATAGACATCCGCAACCAGCAAATATGTTGCAGATGCGTTGCCTACCTTTAAAGGGCATAGACAGGACAAAGGATATTTCCTTTTCCCCGGTAACCCCCTCCCCGTCCAATCCTCTTCTCGTTCCCATCCTATCCTTATGAGGAAAGGGTAGAAGGGAAAAAGGACTGATACTAGGCCTCCGGTCCAGTCAGCCCATTCATGCAACAGATGTTGTTGTAGCGGGCCCTACCACTGTGAAAATGATTCATTCATTCATTATTTTTCAATACGAAATAGTTGAAACATGAAAGAAAAAATATACGCCGCTGTTATGGCCACATAAACACCCTTCTTGCGTTTGTGTATCGCTTAGACTGTTTAGTAATTAACAAGGAAAACACTTTACATGTGGTTAAATCGCCTATATATGTAAATAGAACGATCATCTTTCAACAGTAGATTTATTGCTTAGAGTTTAAAGGAGAACTACCGAAACAGCACCAATGCTTGTCACCCTGTTCGCTCCTCGCTTTAGTTTCGAAACCAATTTGACTGACTGACATGAGAAGCCGAACGTTTTAGTACTCGTAAAAACTGAATTTTATAGTTAGGAGTTTATTGACACCATACTTTTATCCTTCATACTATATACGTTTATTTATCGTACTATATACTAGTTTAAAATTGAGCATATTAAATTAATAATATCATAGGATTTTTTATTGCGATTTGATTATTGACTTGTCCCGGCTTCGCCCTGGTACAACTAATTGTGATGATCCGATCGCTAACAAACTTCATAGGCACACCTGCTGTATCCATCTTAGCATTTCCTGAAAAAATCATCGAAATCAGTGAAGCCGTTCCGGTGCTTAAAGGGAAAATACATACACACATCTCCACAGTCACAATGAATACATTCAAACTAAGACGATAATTTCAATTAATTCAAGTTCAACCAGTCTCAGTACACGTGGAAATACATTTATTCATCTCCGTACACTTACTATTCGACTGCGTAGACTGTTTAATTTGCTTTATCTTGCCTAAAGTGACGCATACCTAATCGATGTAAACTGATCTAAGGCGTTCCCTAGCGATGCCGGCACTCACTTTTACACCATAATATTTTCGTCCGTCAGCCGTCAGTATTTCCAAAAAGTAAACATTGTTATAGTAAAAAAAAAACTAATAAAATTAATAATTATATGACATAGAATTGATGGCTTAAGTAGGTAGTGTGATTGGAATGCAAGATAGGTACTTTCTATTTGTTTTAACGTTTCGAAAGAAAGACTAAAGAAAGAGAAACTATATACAGATACAGATTGTATATCGACCTGTGTTTCTCATCTATTTAAAATAAGAAAAGTTCTACCTCTCCCTACTCTTTTCCCACGTTATGTAGAGTTTGTACAGTACGACTGTGGTATACTTTATACGTTTTCGGTACAGTTTTTAAAACAACATATCAAAGTATAATTTACAAAATAGATACAGCAAAATGTAAATATTTTTGGAATTAGGAAATATTTGGTACATACATGATTGACCTTTTGTATACTTACAATGCTATGTAAATTTATTGACCTAGATCCATAAATCTAAAAAGCGGTTTATCATAAATCGTTAGCCGTTGTACCGTATCCTTATTTCTTTTACGACAAAACGTCGCGACGAAATCGAAAATAATTTGCGTTCTTAGAGGATTTCGCCAATCGTTGGAGAATGAGAATCGAAAAGAAAATTCCGTGGTATTTATGAAAAAAATCTTGACCAAATATTAAAATATTTTCAGAGCTTCAGCTTTATGATTATTCAGCTCTCTTTTATAAATGCCATATTGCTTTATATATCTAACTTTAAGGGAACCCCCTGCCAATATATCCACTAATTTTATACATATAAACGTAAATATATGTAGGTATAAAGATGAGAACTAAACGAAAGAGGTTTGACAAAATCGTCTCAACACGAAATCTGTAATCTGTACACGTAACTATCGTGCAAAAAAAAAACAGAAATGTCCATTAGAAGTTCAGCTCTTCTAGTCACTTAGTCAAGTCTGGCGTCAGTTAAGTCAAGATTAGACGCGACGATCCGTAGAACGCAAGCGATGAGGCTCCTGCTGCAATCCCGTATCCGTGTGGTCAGTTATAATAAATAATCTAATCAGTTTTAATATACCCACTTATGCAAGAATAAAATAAGAAAGTAATTGATTTAACCTACATTTACCCTTTAAAATAAACGTGACCTTTAAAACTTATAAGACGCCTATGTACGCAACTGTTTTGAACAAGTTAGGTAAAACCTTGTAAGGGTTTTCGTTAACACATTCTTGGAATTAAAAAAGAAATTCTCTCTTGTCTGAAAATCTGTTGAAATTTTCATTAAAAGTTTTCGTTCGTACCTACAGCTTAGCGGCGACTGTTGCTAAATGCTGAGTGCCAATTTCGACGAATTACCGAACCATTCCGAAATCAAAAGCAATGAATAGATGGTGGTTTTTGCCTCGATAATTTAATGTCGAGTTTATTTAGTGCTGTGCTGTGTTTGATGGATTGTTGTAACTGATTACAAAACTAATTAAAATGTGTAGTGATGAGCCGTACTTTATCTATCAGGACCGTTGATAAATATACATCAGATTTTATTTCAACTATTCCCGTTGATCGTCAGTACATTAAAATGTTAATTTGGTTTATTCAAAATCGTTATCTCCTAAAGTCTTAACATACGTTTCTTTTGATATTTTAACACACAGTTTTATTCATATGTACGTGCAGAATTTTCTGTATTCCTTTTATCCCGAATATAAGTTGTTCTCGAGGGATAGAAAAAAACATAAACTTATCATTTCCAATGTCGGTTGCCATGATAATGTTAGTATATAAAATATATTATGAAAAAAAATGTGTGAAGCCCCGTCAACAGCTGTAAGTTAAAAATAATGTTTTAGGGTATAATTTACAATTGTATTTTTACAAATTGCACGTAGTTGGTGAGCTCAGCGGAGAACTACATCTTGTCCAATAAACAGATTGAAATTGTAACAAAAAAGAATATATATTATTTAATATTTCAATACAATTCATGTCAAGTGCACTTTAAATATAACGTTTACTTAAATGTAATAATTGTTGCCATCGATGATTTCATAAAATCGAAATTGTTGAAACATTTATTTTATGAAATTGTTACAATATATTTGTTAAATGATTTTATTAATCCGCTATCTCAGCGCGGAACATTTCTGATGAGCGACTTAACCTATATTCAATTGGGATAAGTATTCCTGACCTATAAAAATATTTGTTTTGGTAAGTTGTATTTATTGTTACTAAAAATGCATCGTACGTTGTTACATACGTGTACATTTAAAGAACAAAGAATATAAGAAGTTTCAAGACGAAAGTAAGCCGGAATTAGCAGAAATATATCTATTCAGCCAAATAGTTAAAGCCTTCGGGCTAACAGTAGTCATAGCCTAAAAAAACTAAATAAATCTTCACGATATCTAGTGTTAAAATCACCAACGAACATGCATAATGTATCCGATCCTTATCTATATCCGATACGGCTATATCTGTGTGTTTGTTTACGCTTTACGCAACGTATTGCAAATTATAGGAGAAATTATTTATTCCGGTTTTTATAATACTGTTGTAATAATCTATACATAAATAAAAGAAGAAACTGATCCATGTATCAACGCACAGACTATTGGGCCTTGAGGCTTGCAAATTTGCGCAGATTTCTGTTACTACGTAGGCGAGGCCAAGAAAGGATTTTCCTAAATACATTTCCCAAAGGTCAAATAGGGGATGAATGTTAGTATAGAGAAATTATTAATAATGCAATGTAAGAAGACGTTTTATAAAATAGCTATTAATATTCTTAAGATTATGTAGTGGATCCGACGATTAAATTGACGGTCAAATAAAATTGCACGACGGATACCGATTACCGCAGGGTAAGCTTGTTATTATATAAAAATTAATAAATACCATGGTATACGTAGCCGAAGCATAACACCCTTTACGAAGACTCCTCGAACAACAGCATGACTTTATTAGTGGCATCTTGCCACTCGGCGCACTTTGCGCCGATCCTGAAAATAAAAACATAATTAACATCGAAATTTTCTAAAAATATGCTGCAATTATAACTGTTATTTTTTATAATAAACATTTATTAGTCGAAAATAGAGTTTTTATTAGTGTATCACTTCAAAATTTTACAACCTTATATATCGGCATCCATGGTTGGTAATTAGATGTTTAATTTCATCTTAATTATTATTAAAAAGAAATTAAAAGTCTTTCTAACCATGGTATGCCGTTCACGGAGCTCTTCTTTCGTCTTCACAAAGTTTGTCTTGTATCGTAATACAATTTGTCACAAGCGAGTATATGGTACATAAACTATCTACAACATTTAATTTTACAAAATAGTGGTATACTTTAAATTGTAATCGGAATAAAATAATAAATGTAAATTATAAATATGTGTCTGTATGTATACATGTGCATAGTCGCAGCAATAAAATTGCATCAGATTCAAATATGTGTTCTACGAGAATCAATTTGGAACTGTGTCAATGATGCATTTATTGTTATCCTAATAATTTAGTTAATACTAATAATTAACTTTAAATTATACTTAGGAAAAAATAATTTAACACGCCATCTTTAATCGATCTATTTATTGATTATCTTTGTCTTTTGGGCAACTTGAAACACAAGTGGTTCACTTAAAGTTAAGACGCTACCCTTGGAAATTCTCTTCAACGAAATAAGTTGAATCAACAAGTAGATTTCCCAAACTTTATATTAGACGGGAAGTGGCTTGATACGTAAAAGAAGACGAGAAAGGGATATAACTGGGAAGGGGATTGGGCCTGCGGCGACTAAACCCGCATCTATTCGAGATACCGGTAGAACTTAGCCAAAAGAAATATAATTATTTGTCATTAAGGTAACATATCTTGATAACTATGTAATATTAAATTAATATGCACAACTCTATTATTATATTAGTCATATTGGTATATCTAATGATGCAAAAACAGATATTCCTTTCTTTTCGTTGATATAATTCAAGAAAATGAAAAGAAATAACAAAAAACTTGCGAAACTTATTCCATTTTCATCAAACTAACATTTCATGATACAACGGACCAGAATCAGGGAGATAGAAATCTTTTCACTCCAACTTTCCTTGTAGGAAGGAAGTAATATAACATGAAGCCATAAATTATGACATGATAAATACCTATTGTTTTTTTTCTTTCGCTGGCTTTGATAATATTATATTTCTACCAAAAGGTTATTTGATAGAAATAAGTTCTTTCAATTACTATCCCGTAACTATGTACGAATAACTATGACTTCGTTTGTGTGAGCTTAAAAAATTCAAATGCGGAAAAATGTTCGATCAATAATATATGTATCTATGTATGTATATATTATATAAATAAAGCAATTAATACTTTATAGATTTTTATAAGAAGTAAAATCGCATGCTAGCACTTGCTAGCATAATAGCTAACATAACGCTGGACTGAGGGTAATTGAACTTAGTGTCATTACTCTCGTATTTCTCGTCGTCTACATGACCTTATTTCTGACCGTCTGACTTTTGAATTATTTCTTCTCCCATAATCTGATACCCATTGTTGCTAAATTAATAAGTGTTACTATAAGAGAGACAAAATAAGTCGTCGAAGGCCGTGATATTTCAGACTTGAAAATCAACCTTGTTAAGGTTTATACTTCTATATTTTATCTGACGAATAAAGAAATGCAGGCAGGACCGTTATTCCTCGAGCGCATCCCTCCTTTCATCTTCTCGTCAGGTCACTGTACACTACGTATCTCTGACCAGCATTGTAAAAATCCAGCGTTCATTTCCATTTTTGTAGAACCAGCGCCCTCTTCCGTCGTCATGGAATTCTGCCAGTATCTCTCCCGTAGCCTAATGTGTCTATCATGTGTTTACTCTTGTTGTTTTCGAGCCAATCGAATTCAGCATGAGAAGTCTGCATGCGGTAAACATTCAACATTGAATTAACAATACCTTGCGAATAGTTTTTTCGTCGGTAACATCATTCAGCCCTTAACAATAAAAGAATGATTTGATAATGCATAACGCACAGTTCCTTTAGAAGTTTCTTGGTCACTGACGACAGATTCGAAATTTTAATAGAAATACTTAGCAAACTAAGGATATAAAAATACATTATACGAAGTAAATGAATTAAAAAATAATTGTGATACAACTTTTATTCCAGTAAGATAAGAATTCATAACTGCATATAAAAGCACAGTAGCTATTATTTAGTTTGTTGGTGCATGTCTAGCGTATTCTTTGAGATTGAATAATAGGGTCAGTAGCCAGGGCAATGCTATAAAGGTTATCATAACATATTTTTGTTAACCTTCCAAATGATTTTTATAATTTAGTATATTTATTGTTTACTATATCTCGTTTTTATTATATTATAGATTTTAATGTAATCTAAGAAATATTCTATATAATATTATAACAAATTAGTTTCTTGTATTAATCAAGACCTTTTTAAATGTTTTTATCATGAATAAACTAGCGGTTAAAATGTAAAGGAATAAATGTTATACGTCAATCATGAATGATATATTTGAAATGGGTTCTCAAACAATTTGTTTCCTTTTCGTTTTAAAGATTTTTTTATCATTACAGATTTTATAATTTGTATAATATCAAAACAAACTTTCCGTTATTGTAAACGTGTACAATATCGAGATTCCCGAAAGATTTCATTTTTTTATAATCTTTTTCTTAGAAAGTATATAATTTAACTCTATGTTTATTTATTCACAATTCAATTTATATTAATTATACTTAAAGAATTAAAAAAAACTTTGTGTTTGTGTATACCCATTCTGATGATGGTTAATCCGCAAAAGATTCATCGCATAAACATTAAACACAGCGGCTGCATCGTGAATAAAGTTATAGAGATAAATTTAATATTTTTTTTACAGAAACAGGTTTTTTGTTGTTTTTTTATCTCAAATAAACTCAATAAGTCAAGAAAATCGAATGAGTCAATTCCCAGATTAGTCTGCCTGGCATTATGAAAAAATCTCCTCAAATACTACGTAATATAACTTTGTCTAAAAAATAAACTGAAAGTATTTAGAAAATATACTTTTTTTTAGTTAATATTTTGCTATTGACAGTAAAATTTAACAATTTGTTGGATCATTCCACGTTCGTTTAGATGAATGTCAGCAATCAAAGAAAAACGGTAAACGTGATTCCATTGTGAAATATCCGACGCGACCGTAGCGGTGATGTTACAAGCAATAAAAGCCTTCGAATCGAGGCCTGTATTGGGATAGCGAAAAATTGTACCGACCCATTTCAGACACATCAATCCATCGTCGGACGTTACACGGACTTAAAGAGCAAATAAATTATTGTCTGACACAAATCAACTTGCTATTAAATTACATACTTAAACATATCTCATATTACATACATAATGTACCGTTATTATTCATAAAACAGCAACGTGAATTAAAAACAATCAACGGAAGTGAGTCCCGTGACCATAATGTGTGTGCAGGGATGAAGTAAGTCAGTTTGAAATGATTCCGGAGCAGCTCTTTAACTTTTTCCGCATCTACACATCTATACCTATGTATATGCATTGTTTTCGGTCAGTAACTTTTTCTTTTGCTCTCTCTCTCTCTATATATATATCTGAAAAAATATTACCGTCTTATTATTCAAGTAAAGTATTTTATATTAAACACATTCACTTGTGAAAATTGATGCACGATAAAAAAATTCATGCGAATGCTTTAAAAGGTATCAGGTGGAATTTTTATCTCTTATACAGTATAAGGCTATGTGAGATTCTCGTAATTCGCTGTAGAAAATATTTCCAGCGTTGCTAGCGTTGAATAGTTGATGTTCTCGCGAGACGAGATCATTGAGTTTTATAGCTGAGATATTGATACATAATATACGACCTTAAACTCATGGCTTCGCTTGTTTTGTTTGTAAATTTGAAATTACATTTAAAATGAAGTATTTAGAATGATATTCCAAGATAAGGTATTTTACTTTTACATTTGTAAAGAGTACCTCAAAGCCATGGTGTTATTAAGGAAATTAAATATAAATTAATTATTCAGTATTAAGGCCATCTATAATTTAAATATTTTTCTATAATTTACTATTGTCAAAAAATCACTGCGCTCTGTATGACAAGGGCTTACATCAGCAAGCTTGAACAGTTGGTAGTACACGTTTTACATGACGTTCACGTGAAGTGCTCTTTTAGACTACTTATAGTATCAGGAAAAGTGATTCTATCACTTTTATCTCTCCAGCAGTTAATTTATCTATATATTCTTAAGCTAATTGTCTTAACTAGAGTAATAAAAATAAAAGATTTATTCGTTCAATATATCATATGAAATCAAATATTACTGTATTCTGTCATTCAGACAAAACTAATTTTACTGTAAAGATTCTTTGTCCTGATAACCTCATTAAGTGTTGAGATCAAGGTAACTCATTAAATTCTTGTAATTGCTAATAGGATTTTCTGTATTATGAAATTTTAAATTAAATTATTAATTTGTATTACCGTTATAATTTAAGCTTGGAGCATACAGCCCTACTTTCCGACTGGCGATTATTGCAAAATGATTTATTGTGACAGAAAAATTAAATTATTATCCCTTTATACCCAATTCAAATAAACAATTGGATTATATACGGGCGTTTTAACTCCACGTAAAGTTGTTTAACCATTCTTAAAATAGGATCAAACAAGAAGTCGAGTGCGTCGTAACATTTTTGTCTATACATATTATATAATAATAAAATATGTTGTTCAAACTTTTAAATAACATTTTGTTCTAAATTACATGTATAATATAAATACAAATATACTATTTTAGAACAAAAAACAACATGTTTTTAGTTCTAAATTTTATATTTTAAATATTCAAGATATACCCTAAGTTATTATCTATAATCGCAATATGGTTTGGTATAGAGAACAATTCGATGATTTTATTATACAGGTACGCTATACGCTAATATAATATAAACCGTATTAAAAAGGATATAGAGCTTAACAAGGGCTCTAAAGTGTTTGCCCGAGATCTGTCTATGGACAAAGCTCAGGATGGCAGATTTGTTTCCTCCAAACCGAAGCTCGTGGGTGAGGTTGTGAGGTTCTATGAACAGCTACAATGCATCGCAGAAACCAATCACATACTTGGAAGAATACTTAAAAAACAGATTGACCCGACACTATACCGTAGGTTTCACGGATGTCAGTCTCGACGAGATTAGTATGGCTGTCACAACTGATGAATAATAATGCAACGGAAGATGACGAAATCACAGCCGAACTATTGAGGGCAGAGGGAAAACCAGGTCTTAAGATTTTCAAAAGCTTCTCAATTCCGTCATCTTTGATGGACATGTGCAAGAGGCAGAAGTGTGGTGGTCCTCTTCTTCAAGAAGGGTGATAATGTTCTGCTGAAGAAGTACAGGCTCATCTCACTTCTGAGCCTTATGTCTACAAATTGTTTTCGAGGGTCATTACGAATCTTCTCGGGCACAGATTTAAAAACTTCCAGCCTCCCGAAAAAGACGATTTCCATAAAGGATTGATTACCGTAGAACAGTTACATACGCTGCGGCAAGTTATACATTAGACCGTGACCTGGGAAGTACAGCAGTCTCACCAAATCGACTATAGCTACATCTAAGCTCTAAGGTGTATGTACAAAAACGCCACTATATCAGACCGAGTCTATTCGGATTGGTCAGGGTCAGGACACCCTTCTAGGGTTCTACCACTACCTTCTAGACTAGAACCTATCCTATCCAACTACAGCAGGGTGTAAGACAGGTGGATGTTATTTTCCTCAAATTCTTCACCGCGGCTTTGGAAAACGTCTTCAAGGTTCTGGATTGAAAATGACTCGTCATCAATATCAAAAATTGTTGACCTGGGACAAACGGTTCAGTTAGGTTAGGTTAGTAGGGCAATGAGCCGGACACATTTTTTTTACGTAAAAATGTGGCATATGAGCAAGTGGATCACCTGATGTTAAGTGAGCGCTATCTATAGACATCCGCAACAAGCAAATGTGTGGCAGATGCCTTGCCTACCTTTAATGAACAAAGGAGGGAGGAAAAAGAAGATTTCCTTTTCCTCTTTCCCTTAGTCCTGGATTCGTATAAGAGACAAACAGTACATCGTACATCGAACACAAATAGTGTTGCGAGTGTGGGTATGATCTACGTATTAGACTAGTTGCTTTGAGCCTGCCAGAAAAAAGTAGAGGTCGTCCGTCTTCAGCGTGGTGGTCAAATATAAAAAGAGACTTTCAGTTAGCCCAATTGCCTGACCTGACAACCCAAGACAGATGTCTTGAATTAGGGAAGTAAGGAGACCCCAAGGAACGGATAAAGGGAATGGCAACGAAGAGTTGACTAATTGCTATAAAGGCTGTTAGATATCGATCAATTTCAATACTGAATATGGAAGAGTTTGAAAAAAAAGCAGTAAATATTTCTCTAGTTCACAATGTTTGTTTTCGTACCTGGGTGCGTTGTGTTTGTTTCCATGTCCTTGATACTGCATACAAACCCTATTCTGAGCTTATTGCGCGAGCTTCACGTAAGTTTAAACATTTCTAGTTAGATTTATGTCCAGTTTCTAAAACTGCTGATAAACGTAAAATTAGTTACATTTACCTTGTTTAATAGCAAGATATGATTGTTGTAAACAAACAAACGTCATTTGCCATACATGGCGGCCATTACACTTTTTATAATTTCATCGGAAATATTAATTTTGTGTAAATCGTGAGTGAAGTGAAGTTGTGTAATATGGACAGATAATGTTATAAAGTAATTTGGGTAAAAGTGGTTTTTCGAAAATATAATGGAATTTACGAATTTTAACTAAAAACATTTGTTTACAATTAATTCATTATTTATTTTTGTCCGATAAAAGTCTGAGATTTTCTTAATCTCATTCTCATATTTTCAATATTCGTGGTGAATTGTAAAATTGACTGATGATCTTTAAATTATAATTTCACGAGCACGACTGTTACAGATTTTCACTGTTACGTATGACAACAATAACAACAATACCAGCGTTAGCTAGCGTTGCTAACAGTACTGACGGTCTCCAAATTGCCACCAAAATGGACGCAAGGTTCATTATCAACGTGCCGGGGCTATAGCTGTCACACTGTCCGATCGAATGGAATTTGTATTCGGAATTTGAGTTGTTCGAAGCATGATCATCGACTTTTTTCTTTTAGAAACTGTAATGGATTGGATATGATATTTAACTTCACAGGTGTGTTAGTTAAACAAATTTGGCAAATTTTTCAGAAACTTGGTGTTAATGAATCTGTGTTAGATTAAATAAGGTGAGGTCTATACCGCATCATAATATAGAAGCATATATATACCTGCAACTAGTTGTTAATCTAACGTTGCGTAGAATGCACGTATGCCAATTACTGCACAATGACATACTCACGTTTCGTGTCGCGCAGTTGTTGATATATGGATGTTTCAATTGCCAAATTGATTAAAAACCTTTTACACAACTACTCTAAATAAATAATAGCCACCCCGATGGGAGTTACCCTTTGTATTCAATATGTTGTTTATTATTTTTATATAAAGGATATATCTAAATCATGTTTAAATTGAAAATTAAGTAATTAAGTCCTCAATCTCTTGTTTTATGATAATTATCGATATTTGGCACAGTTAGTAAGAACAATATTCTTTTTGTATATAATAACTAAAAAAAATAAATGATGAAGCCGAAGAGATGAAATTCCAGGAAATGTGTAAAATAAGAACTTTTTTTAAGAAGACACGCTTCAATATTTTTGTGCTTATAACAATAATTATGAAGGGAATAAGAATTTTACCTACGACTACAAATTTATGTCAACCAGATTAGGGACAAAAAATGGGATACATTGAGATTACTTGTAACTGTTGAGTATGTGGAAGTTATGTTTTTATATATATAGAAAAGCGAGAGGGGTGCGCCAGAACCGTGAAATATGTAAATCTGGGTCATTGGCGTGTTGAAGTACTCTTGTGTACTAAAGTACAAACACAGATAACTGCTTAGCTTCTTTTTTATAATAATGCAGTAAATTATAACATAAATCTAGCACATTATAATATTCTTAGTACTAAAGCTTGTTTATACAAACGTGACGAATGGTAACCGAATCGACGTTCTCTGCAAAGTAAAGATAGTTTGTATTTATTTTTATTACCGCACATACTTAAACGTATATATCCCCAAAAGGCGTGGAGTGTTTTTTGCGGTAGTTGGTTGGGGATCATTAAACGAAAACGCACTCTTTTCCAACACTCACCTAAACATCTATATAAATACAAAGATGAAACTGACTGACTATATCTGTATAATGACTGACTGTCAATGCACATTCCAAACTACTGGGCCTAGAAACTTAAACTTGCAGAGAGACTTAGGTGTTCACAAAAAAAGGATTTTTTTAAATTCATCCCCTAATGGTCAAAAGTAGTGGATGAAAGTTTATATAGAGAAATAAAAATCCAATCCAAGTTGACCTCGGATCGATATGAACAATAATATTAAATGGGTTCAGTTCAGATTGGACAATCATTGTTTAAATTAAATTGTACGGCGGTGAAATCACGGGGCATAGCTCGTGACCAATAAAAATATTAGTTTTATTTCGTTCAAATATACGTATATCTTACCTATATTTCCCAAGTTAATGCACAACAACGTTATAAACCCTTAATTAATGATCGTTGTTGGTATTAAAACCTAACCTATTCAAAGTAATAGAACAGAATATATATCTTAAAAGCAAAGATTTTTGCTTTAAAAGAGGTATTAATATTAGAAAGATGACCTCACGGATCCGATTTACTTGTAGTAAATTTGAAATAATTATGTCGTTATAAATGCTCATTACTACACGGGTTCTCAGTATCTCGAGTGATACTTTAACCGACCTTCTTACTAATTAAACCTTCATTCGTCAATGTATATATATTTTTTCCATTTCAATTCAATTTTTAAATTTATTTTTAGGTAATGTTTATGTCTAATATATATACAAAATATATAAATGCCCAGGAACAAGTAAAATGACTATGGCATGCCAAATAGACATGAGTAATTGTGTATCACTAAGTGACGGGTGAGTGAGTATAAAGGTATATACTATTTAATTTAAAATTATTGTTATTGATAAGAAATTAGAAATCTAATACGAACCACTGTAGCGTATTAGGTGATAAATTCTACAATAGCGTTTTCATCGAAGATATTCGGCATAACGAGTGGGCCAAATTTTACAAACTTATTATTATTACAAACTATATATTATTTACAAACTGAATACTGTACAAATTTGATTTATCTGTTTCAATATTTAAACACTGAATTTCATCGTAACACGATCAATCAAGTCTCGAATGAATGAACAACGTAAACGATTCTCAGCTTTTATCGCTCGTCCTTAATATTTACTGTAATATTATCAATATTAAATACAAAATATAAAGTCAATATTGAAATATACTTATATTATTGTGTTCTAAAAATATATTTAAGCAATCGCTTTTTCTGGCCAAGTATATTCAGGTAGAAAATATACATCGGTAACGATAATTCTGCTATTTTAAGTGTGTAATAATGGGGTACCACTGACAATCCATGCACATATTATATGATTAGAAGACTACCAAGTCAGGGACCCAAATGTGAAACCTAGGAGATATTCTGCCATATTCTGCAAATCTAATACAAACGTATATATTTATTCACACTATTTATGATTTGCGGAATATTTTTTTAAAATAAAAAAGTATAAAAATTCCAATATCCATATTACAGAGACAATTACGGTTGTAGTACTGTTTCAAACCTATTCCATCGTTATCTTTGGAGATTATAAAAACACGTTGGCATCTATTCTTGTTCGGCGGCTTGCGCGAGTGTTTGTCTATTTTGTTACAACATATTTTAGCACCGAAGGCAGCTTAAAGATTAAACTGTCTATATTTTATCCTCAATAATCTAAATAGAGGCAAATATTAATCCATAAAATATTACCGTAATTATAGAACGTAGTTAATTCTGTATCACAACGTCGTTGCGGCAACGATGTTTGTTTTAAAAAGAACTTCATTGTATTGGAGTATTAGCATGTGATACCAACTTTTAACCAAAAAAACGAATACAAAATTTCTAGAATCAATTTTAAGATGACTCCATTTTTTTAATACTAATTGTGTCATATCCATACATTTATATACCTGCAGATACCGTGTTCCATAAAAATTCAACGATTATTCGTATTTTAAAATCAAAATGTAGTTATTATAATATAATATATAAATAATATATACATATACTAAAGTACTAATGTTAATCAAAATTAAATTTTATTACGAAAAATATCTTAACACTTTTTTTAATGTATCGTCTTTTGTTGTAATTTTAGGGTATGTATATTTATATGTTTTTTTAGGGTAGACATATATTTGTTATGTATTTGGCCACAGTTAACATTACGGCGTAGCATTGTTATATTTAAATTTTCATATTTAGTTGCGTATAATGTTCAGGTTACATCATAAAATTAATCTCTGACTTGTGAAATGTGACGGTATTTATCTTTCTTTGAGGTATAGTTTATTCATTATTACATAGCACAAACCGTTATTTAATAAATTACAAAGACAAAGGTGCATTCGTGAGGCGGGAAAAGAATAACAGAGCGGGATTTTACGAAGTTGCCAATTGGTCACTTAGGGTCAAGAGGTATCCATTATCTTCGATCCAGGCATATACATATATCATTACGGTTGATAATGACAACTCTAAATAATACTATTTATTAGGGCAATTTGTTCAAATCAAAACTTCAATGCTTTTATTCTTTTTAAAGTAACACCCATAACAATATTATATATACAAAAAGGTTATTTATGTTGTTGTTAACCTCAATTGCTCAATTCATATGCATCCAGTATGTCTGTGTATACTATAAATGTCAATAAAGGTTTTCGCTTGTCAAGTCTAACGGAAAATTATCACAGAAACAAGTTTAATTAGCTGTGCTTAATTCTCTGCTCGTTCAATCTAATCTAATGATTTGGCCAGTATAAATAAAATACAGCCAATGAGATAAAATGAATGATTTTAAGCTTTTATTTTATATAAAATAAAGCTCTGTAGTGAGTGAAAACAGATATCTTAATATGCATTTAAATAATTGATATAAATTAAATCTTAATAAACTAAGCATAGAGTATACACACAGCAAGTTGGTAGAACGCAAACATAAAGTACCAAGATGTTGGTGGAACGCTTTGTTATGAAGCACGGCCCTGCCGCACTATTTCGTTTATATCTTTATATATCTGCAATTATGCTCGTTGGTTTCGTGTTATTTTATGATTTGTGACTATTGAGAACGCTTATTCCACTTCATCATTGTTATTCACATCTAGCATAGGTCTCTACCACATCTCTAGGACATTTACAATCGTGCTTATTCCGTCACTAATGCAACTAACAAAATCATGTTTCAATTATTCATTAGACATATTTCTAACCACTCGTGCCACAAAGTCTCCAAAAATATACAGCTTCTTTTGTTTTTTTCTATGAAACCTGTTAAAATCGTGGCATGTTTCTACTGCTGTAAGCTAAGTAGTCTGTAACATAATTTATTCTTTACATAAGGCCATATCAAAGGAAATTATTTTCTTATTCAATTGTTTTAAGTTCAATTACATTTTATTTTTGTTGTATGTTTTAATTTTAATACATTACTTTTAATGAATATTTCATAACATTAGTATAATAAACTCCATGTAAGAATATAGTACAAATTGTTTTAACTTTTTAGACATCACCTTTTTCATATAAATTGCAAATAATTTTAATATGACAGTATAGAACTCAACATCATCAAACAATAACAATATTATATTTAAGGATTAATTTACACGGAAATTCACATTAATTTGTGTTTTGGTGTATGTACATATAAAAAATATGTGTACATATCTAAGCAAGTAAGAAGTTATTAATGAGTATGTTCGTGAAGAAAAGATATTAAAAGGAATTGATAACATTTTACTGAAATAACTTTTAAGTATACATAGGTAAATGTTGTCATTAGTCGCCATGATATCATGACTTTGGTGTCGCACATTATTGAAAAAACAAATAATTATTGTTTCCAAAAGAAGTATTACTTGCAAATAGATTTTTTATCAAGTTCCATATTGGGTTGTGGCCTACATATTGGGACTAGATATTCCGAGTGCCTTGATATGAGCCGAGGATAGAGCGTTGTGAAGGTGAATAGTGGACACTTCAGTGGAGGCAGTTCAGGACAAGTACGACCTTCATGAATGAAGCACACAAAGGAGAAGAAGTGAAGGTTTTGTTGACACACTATACACTGGAACCTTTTGTTTCAATATCTAGTAGACTAAAGAGTATAAAAATATTACACATCCTTTCTGACAAAACTGTTTTAATTTGTTGACTAAAACAAATGTCTATAAAAACAACGTTCTATTGCTAAGTAGGAATCCATTTATTTATTTCTCCTTAACATTGAAAACAGAATACGTTGCGGCTAGTGTACACGACATGGATGATTGATTTATTTTTCCACTAGAAAGCTATCTCTGGAGTTCATCTATAGCTCGCTGTCATATTTGACATCCCTTGAGGCAGCTCAGTACACTCGACTTATATTGACAAATGGGCTCATAGTCCCTTAGTCGATAAAATATTGTACGAACATGTTTGATACATTTTTATTTTATACTCTGAAGATATCTAATAAATATTACGGTAATGCGGTATTCTCTAAATTAAATTTAGGCAATGCACTTTTCCGATTCAAATATCTTTCAAAAAAGCTAGCTGTGCTTTCATGCCCGCTTTACGACGGTTAATCCTATTTTTTCAATCTTTTACGTTATCTTTCAGTTTACTTCTGAAAGGTCTCACCTTCTCCCCCCTCTTCAGTCTTTTTCTTATCAGCGGTACTTCCCTTTGTGCCTTTGCCTTCTTTTTTGCCATACATTTCTCTGTATATTAATTGTTTTGCATTCTGATTTTTAGGGACCGTTAAAATATTTAAAAACTTCAAAAATATATAGAAGGCGCTTGCGCATGCGTAATCGTCGGTAAATTTCATATTGATATCGTTTTAAAATTTCTAAAACAAACACGCGTCTTCAAAGATACGTCGGATATTTTGACTTATTATCTATGCTGTTGTGGGGATCAAACTTTGTTATTGTGGAACTATAAGATCAAAGGAAAGAAGGTCGGAGCTCCTTTTTTGAGAGAAACGACTGTTAGATATTTATACATTACTAACAATTCATTGAGCTAGTGGAAAGGTAAAGATAATAAATTCTACCGCTATAGAATGCAGATACTAAGAAAACTTACGGGGGCGAAAGACAATAGTGTTACAATAGACTACTCGATAATGTCGATACTTTTAACCTCGAAATTTTTCTGATAAAAGTGTTTTTATATATAATAAATGTATATTAAAGAATAAGAACGATAACTGTATAGTTAACATTCAGTAAATTCATGAGTAGAAATATCTTTATATAGTTTTCTTTTTTGGGTAATTTTTTATTTTCTTTCTAAATCTAATTATGTAAAAATTTCACCTGTTTTGTAGCCGTATCGGAAATGGTTACAAATTATTTATGATATTAATCGCCTGAACTCACATCGTAACTCAATTTACTAGATTCAAATGTGATTTATAGAATGAGTAGCAAAAAACTTATTTATTCGTAAGTAATTTAATCCAACGTCTTAGATTTAGAGACGAGCAGCAATCAGCTTCAATGTCAGAAGATACTATATTTCTTTATCAATTATATTTAAGGAAATTGATTATAACAAAATAATACATTTATTTATTTATTACGACAACTGTAGATACTTTTCAGACTAGTGTGTAGATGAGTTAGAGTATTAAGTGATGTTTAAAACAGAAATGTCCAATAAAATTATTGAGCGAACTATGCCTCGGAGATCTGGGCATCTAACAGGGACATACGAAAAAGAGCGTCGCCAGAAGATACCAAAGATCTTATCGACGATATGAATGACTTGCTATTGTTTAAAAGTCCATGTGGCAAATTCGTACATAAGAAATACCTAATTTCTGTTATTGCGGTAAATTCTATTTAAAATATTTTAAGTTCAAAAAAACAGTAAGTAATAATTAACGCCGGCGTTATCTATCCATTAAACGCAAGGCAATATTTTATAGACTAGAGAGCTACAGAATGGAATTGCTTGAAAATTACTTGGCTTAATGGATGCCTAGATACGATTATAGCTATTTTCTCAGGCCCTTCATAAACAAAAAGCGATACTGCTTTGTATTCACGATTTAATAATCAACTTTGAGGTTAGTTAAATATTTTTCTAGGTTCAACAATTATTCTTTGAAAAAGGCGAACTCTTATTTTCGAATTCTTACCTTGCTTCAGTAAATATTATTACAACAGTCAGTTTTCTGTCAAGACAATAATGTAATTTTAAATTAAATGAAACATATTGTCATTTGATTTGTGACTAATATTGGTTTATAATTCTACAAGGTTCGTTTTATGCAAAATACACATTTTATTAGTCATTCAACTTTTTTTAATACAAACGTACTTTTATTATACGTAGTTTGTCATGCCCATTTGTAACGTATTAATGTATATTTTTTTCAAAAAAGTAATAGCCAAGGCAAAGTCGGAAAAATTTGTTAGTGTTGGTACAACGATATAGCCCCTAAATATTCTTAAAGACATTCTGGTTGGGTGCCCCGGACATTTTCTTTAAGGAAGAATTTCAGTTCTATCAGCCATATTTGCCATCGATATGATTCGAGGATGACATGTTTGAATAAATTCCAAAAGAAGAGGCCAATCCTTGCTTTGTCTCGGCAAGGCGAGTTCACCTATCTACCGTAATAACCGCCTATGACGTTGAAATCAGTTTCTGTAATGGTAAGGGCTCAACGGAACTCTTCTAATCGTTCAAAGGACTTGTGTTTTTTTTTTAATCCTAAAAGAGTGCTGAAATCCAATCCTAAAGAGTTGACAACTCAGAATAGTTTACCTACAAGTCCATTGCTCAAATCCAATCCTAAAGAGTTGACAACTCAGAATAGTCCACCCACAAGTCCATTGCTATTTTATAATGGAATCCACCATAATTGGTAATTCTTTATTGGCTTTGGTGGTTAGTCTTGTCCTAACGAACAGCTTTATTCGGGATCTCCGATAGGCTATAAACTATTCAATTGGATTACTAGCTTCCTTGAGGATCGTAGCATAATGTAACGACAATATCAGCTTTTACTCCATGTTCATAAATCCTGGTTTACCATAAAATATACATAACATAAAGGGGTGTGTATTATCTTTCATGCTCTTTCTTCTGCATATCAATTTTGGATCAAATTCTTAACATTGTTGCTTTGAAGACAACATGTGCAACAGGCTGTGGTTGTATTTCTATGTCAATTCTCTACGACATTCAATTTATTTGAACTATAATGATTTCCAAATACCATCCCACCATCTTGAAAGTTGTAATGCCAGTCACATGCTTTTTGTGAGTGCTATCTTGAGTAATCTCCTTATGGAATAACCTGTCTATAGTAGTAGTTTTTAATAGATACGACTTAAGTTCCCCCATGGTGGCGAGTACTTTTCCCTTAAAAAGCTATAAAACAAATATTCCGTGGTATCTCTTTCAGGCTAGTCATCTGATCCGAGCAGAGCCGTGGCATCATGCAGCATTTGCCGAGGATGGGCTTCGGAATTTGATCCTTTGGCAATTAATATTAGCCCCATGGACCTGACATTCACAGTGCTCGAACCCGCCGAGGTAAAGACACTTATAGCGTGTTGAGACGTAGATGTTTCAAGACTTTGTAGCACTAGACTTCAAAGTAATCCCACGGGCGCTTTTATTTAGAATTTATCATCGAATTGCGAAATTTTTTGATATTTGTGTAGTATTTAAAAAAAAGGTAAAATATTTCTTATTTAATAGCTCTAAAAATATGTATATATATTTCCGTAACTATTGTCTGAATGTATACAGAACTCACAAGTTTTGCTAAAGTCCAAGTGAAAGGTAGAATCTGATCACATTACATGAACACTAGCGCTAATTATTTTTCATTGCCATTAATAAAGTATTAGCACAACAGAAATAATTGATAAAATTATAATTATACTTAAGTAAAGTAGCATACAGCATAGCTAGAATGGAACTTAAACGACAAAAGTTAATGTCATCTGCTCCGAGCACAGCGTAGTTATCGAGATTAGGAGCTAAATAGAATTTAGCGTCGTCAATGCAGTATAAAAACGACTGAAGGCCAATGACTACCTGTTGAACAAAGATGCCGCTTGCCTCTGTGTCCCTATACACAATGGTATTACTGATTTTTTGATCACATACAAACATTTAAGGGTAAGAACTCCCAGAGCGATTTTCGAGCCTCAAACGCGCGGGCGAAAGCCGCCGAAGCTGCGAGAGACCGCAACCCGCGAAATTGTCCTAGTTGCCCGCCAGCGGAACCCGAAAACAATCTCACGTAATACAGACGTACAAATGTATTAAATGTTTTTAATATATATCTGCATTCTACTAAAGCCGCGGGCCGGTAACCTCGGCACGGGCGAAAATCGCTCTGTAAGTCTTAATTCACGAGACGGGAGTTCTGTTCGGTATGCCTCTATCGCGTTTGTGGTTGTCGCCCACAAACTTGTTGAGCGATTATCGCAAGACGCGCGGTTATTTACGATCGATATTGTTGTTCAGTGGAGTTTGCCCACCAACCAACCGCACAGTGTGCTGGCAAAACCCGCTAAAGCTGCAAGTGGCCGCGACTCGCGCGATTCTACAATTTGCCTAACGGTACGGCGGGCGCCACGCACAATCGCATATGTTGTGGACACAAACACGTCGTAAATTATATTAAATTTGTACATTTATATCTTAATTTTACAGAAACCGCGGGTCCGTGTTAAAATCGCTCTATGAGTTCTTAGCCTTAAACACTTATGCACAATCATTCTCCCAGCCTCATTAAGACCTTCCCTTCCCTGCCCCACTCCTATCCTGTTTGGACGTAAACCTAATTCGAAATTGTACCTCTAATCAGTCCAATACATTACAGTACAGTAAATTTACGGCACCCTCAAATTGATGTTTCGTCCCTAATAGCTAGGCTAGGTACTATAAAATAAAAAAATAAATATGCGCTCACTCCCGCAACCCAGAGGGGTAGGCAGAGATCATGGATTTCAATTTGGTACGATCCTGGCACACCTCTTTCGCTTCTTCTACATTCATACATTTACGCGCACATGCTCGTCGGTAATGGGTGCTCCGTATATCGCCCTTTTTTAGTAAGGCACTAATCTAATTGATATAAGTTCTCCTAGGGCGTCCCCTACCAACACTGCCACTCACTTTTACAGCATAAATTTGTTTCGTTTTTCTCTCTTCTTTCGTCCTTACCTTTCTCAAATCTAGTGACAACATCTGCTTTTACGCCCTTATAATGTATAATTGTAAATATTTTTAACCCTATCGTTCAATGTCTCATTAACTCTACTAGCATGCTTTTCATGTCAGACCCAGCTCCCATTTCCATCACATACAAACATCTCATTCCATTAAAGTGCGGTAAAATTAATACCAAATCCTTAAGTAATTTTTTGCATATACAAGACAGGCATACACATACTATATGTTCTTTATTATTGAGCCTCATTTATGTTTTATTTATAATAATGTCCTGGGAAAGACGACCGCACCCTAATCGGCAATTTAGTACGTAGATGCTGATAAATTTATATGTTTGATATCTATTATGTTGGTTTGTAGTTCAGTATCAATTTTGTAAACAATTTCAAAACTAAAATGAAATTGTCGCGCACAGATAATGGTTCGCCAGTGCTATGTTATCATTTGGTATTCGTACATTGTCTAAATAACAATAAAGTTATCCAAAAATATATTCCCATGAGAAAGCGATAATTGTTGTTCGTATTTATTTTATTTTTACTGCAATTATAGACAAAAATTTTCAAATGAACGTTTGAAAAGTATTTTTGGGAAAATATTTTTGGTGTAATGCCAATAAACTACACATTATTATTAGAAATTTACAACAGCTTCAATGGAATCGGATTTGAAAAAAAACTACAAACACATTTTATAAAATCCTTTATTTAAAAACAGCTTTCTGAAAATAATCAGTATTTTATTAAATCAGTTTTTTCAATAAAATAATGTATTTTAATAATTGCAATGCAATATGTCGATAGCTTTGCAGTTTGTAGCTCAGCTTTTAAATATTTAAGAATATCGCAAAAGAATACTTTCGAATATTTCATTTGTATGAAGACTTATTTCGACCATCTCGTTCCTTGAACAATTGCGCGTACATTTAAATTTAATGTTTCAACACTTGCGTCGGTAGCAAGTGTTTACGATTACAATGAATTTATGATTTTACAGGTTGTGAAGAAGCGTATGAATAATGACAGAAAAAAAATCTTACATGTTTTGAACGCGGAGAACAAAAGCTTAAATAAACGTGTCAAGCTTGAAATAAAAAGACAAAGTAACATTTTTGTTTGCAATAATATAAAAGCTTTGATATTTTAAGAGGTTCGGAATAGAGAAGCATTAAAATAATTCAAGATATTTTGTAATTAAAAAATACATCGAGAAATAAATTTCCAACTGTGAGTGCTAGATGATACTGATGCAATATATTTATTTTTTTGATTATGTTTATATTCTTCTAATCAAAATTAGCTTTAGATGGAATTAAAATAAATATTATTAAATTATTAGGCAAACTAAATTTTAAACAAAAATTCTTTCACCGCAACTTTTATGCTTTTCGAATTCTTCTTATTAAAATTAATTTTAACCGAATCAAAATTAATATTATTAAATTATTAGACAAACGACATTTTAAGCAAAAAATATTTCACCGAAACTTTTTCGCTTTTCGAGTCCTTCTAATTAATAATTAATTTAACCAAATTCAAATATATGAAAAAGAAATATTATTAAATTAATAGGTAAACGAAATTTTAAACAAAAAATCCTTTCACTGAAACTTTTATGCTTTTCGATTTCTTCTAATTAAAATTAATTTTAACCGAATTAAAATAAATATTATTAATTATTCGGCAAACGACATTTACAAAAACTCTCACCGAAATTTTTATGCTTTTCGAATTCTTCTAATTAACATTAATGTTAATCGAATTAAAATAAATGAAAAATAAATATAATTAAATTATTAGGCAAACGACATTTTAAGCAAAAAATCTTTCACCGAAACTTTTTCGCTTTTCGAGTTCTAATTAAAATAAATTTTACCAAATTCAAATAAATGAAAAAGAAATGTTATTAAATTATTAGGTAAACGAAATTTTAAACAAAAATTTTTTCACCGAAACTTTTATGCTTTTCGAATTCACCTAATTAAATTTGATTTTAACCGAATGAAAACAATTTTTTTTTTTATATATTTTAGGGAAACAACATTTTAAAATAAAAATAATTTCAGCAGTTAAATAAATTACTTTACTTACCTTTTTGGAGTCAACCTCTTGTTGTGAAGCTCTAGTCCCGCAATCTTCAATCACCCACTTTGAAGTTAAGCAAAGTTCGGAACTTGTCACAATATTTTGAATGCCTCGCGTGCCTTACAGGCGCGGATATTGAAGCGGCCGGTTGCGCGCGACTTTCCGGGACCAGGCTTCTGTAGGAATGAACCGTCCAACCTGGACGGCTTTCCACGAGGGACTGATCGCTCCTCGGTCCCTCGGTAGCTTCGCTAGACGCCGCTTCACTAGTGACGTGCGCAGTTTTACTGCCATACCATACCACCCTAACACCTTACGCGTGCCCTCCTCAAGTTAGCTTACCGCTCCGTTACGCCTTTTTTACCCCACCTGTGTTATAATATGATCATTAGTATTGAGCTTATTTTCCTTTGTATTCATGACAGCCGCATGAATTTGATCAGTATAATGTATTATAATAAATTTTACTTCTAACGCGTCTTAGCAGTATAAAAATATAGTAGTATAAATGTAGTAGTAATAAAGTTAAGTTACTAGTCAAGTTATTCATTATTTTTTAATTTATAAAGTATTTTAATTTTTTTTAAATAAAAATCAGCCCGTAAAGTTTATGAATTATAATTATACGCCGAATCTCTTGTGTCGTTCCAAATACAATCTAAGCATTATAAAGATAATAACAAATTTTGTTTGTTGCACACTAATTATAAATATTAGCTTTCAGCTTTTACTTTTATACTTATAAGATAAGAGTTGATTTGAATTTGAAAGCTTAAATTGTTGTTGAATTTTATTCTATTTTCATAATCCAAAGTTATGGAAATATAAAAGAGAATAATAATACGTCTCGAGAGAAGCCGGTCTCTGAACCTTTCAATCAATTCTTCTGGTTATTTGTTTGAAATAAAAGTTAGTTAGAATTGTAATATTTATGGAATACGGACGCTATGCTCGAACGTCTTATGCTAAAAGTATTGAGGGAGAAGAGAGAGGGAGGGGAATAAATGCCTTAAGATTCGACATTCAATTTAAACTTTAATTGACCAATTTAGTTTTAACATTGTGCGATTAACATCACATAACAGAAATAAATAGAACTCTCGACCGAAATGGAGATCATTAAGTCGGCTGTCAAAACCACGCAGTGAAACTGAGGTAACTAGCCCTACACTTAACTATAACGAGCATAATAATTTTGATTATAATAATGGCGTGAGTTATGTTTCATATGGTCATCATCCATTATTGTAAAATTACTTTATCCTAATTATTATATAAAGTATGTCGGTATCCTAATTCGTTAGAAACTTTAAAATTAATGAAAACAGTTGATAAAATACTTTATTTACGAAGTCGATAATATTTCAATTTCTCTTTTTTTATCGAAAAATTCTAAAAATCTTTGTAAATATTTTAATGGCAGCTTTCATTACTTGTTATCTCCTATTCATTTCATCTTTAACCTGCGAGTTACTTTGCTTAGTTTATTGAATCAATTGCTCTTAAAAGCAAGCAACGTGAGCTTTAATTTAGTTTTTATAATGGCCATATCATCATAATAACAATATTATTTATTAAAATGATTCTTTACCAAAAAAATGATTTGTAAGTAAGAAACAAAGCCATTGTTCTTCTCTAAATGTAAGAAAAGTGGAAGAATTTAGTATTGTCTCGTTTTAAACATGGGAGAAATACTAAAATTAAAAATCAGTAGTATCTTATTTTTATTTAAAGGTATTTCTGAGCTGACCCCAAAGATAACTGTATATAAATGAAATGAAAACATGATCGAATGATTTGATAATGATTCGGACCCAATAACTTATAAGAAAATGTTGGTTTTAAAATTAAGTACTAAGTGGCGTTACTAAATACTAATTGAATAAACGAGTAATAAATTTTAAATTTGATATAAATCGTCAAATTGTTTCTTTCTACTAATTTGAATATCAAATAAAGTAGAAAGTTCTTAAATCCAATAAGCAAGCAAAAAAGTGCTTGTTATCCACGTTACTTGCGTATTTGAATAATTGACAACTCAGTCGACGGTATTAAGATCTTATTTCAATATTTGTTAATCTAACAAATTAATAATGGAGCATCGAGTGAGTGCCTCCGAGATTTATAAAGACTTATAGCACTATGATACGTTAAAACCGTTGACTCTCGAACTTCGATGGACAATTAATTAATGAACAAATCAAACTGTTTTCATAATTTGATACATTTTTTATGATTTGACGATCCCAATAAAACACTAACTGTTGCCCGCGGTTGCTAACGCTTTCTTTTCTTGCCATAGAAATGGATATTCGTTGTAACTGATGCCCTTGTATGTCAATCGATTAAAGAGGGACGTAATTATTCATGAATGTTGTCATTCTTAAAACGATGCTATTTTTTGGACGAACGAAATGACTTCTCATGCCACTTAGATTTTTTCCCTTTTTATCGTAGTATTTACTACGTATTAAAGCTTAGATGTGTAAAATTGACGTTTGTTTAGGTTGTTTAATTTTTCCGGAGGAAAGAAAATGGACAATGCAGTAAACGATTTTGCCGAAAACCAGAAAATAAAGAACTTTAAAAAAAATATTGCTTTCGTAACGATCATGGACTCAACTGTTTTTGGGAGCTATTCTGATTTGATGTTACTCGTAATATCGTAATAATTTACTATATAAAAGACAATAAAATTCTTTTCGGTTATTATTAAAAGTTTTTATGGAATAAGGTGGCAAAAAAGCGGGTCATCTAAAATTTAATTTTGCCGAGATGTAGCGATCACTTAATATTTTTTTAATTATTAAGTTATCGCTACATCTCGGCTACATGATGTGATCTGCAGTAGAACCAGGGTAACCGACAAATGTCCGAAGAATTGCAAACCTTAAGTGGCAATGGGCCGGACACATTGCACGCACAACGGATGGTCGATGGGGCCGAAAGGTTCTAGAGTGGCGGCCACGTACAGGTCGACGCAGCGTTGGTAGGCCTCCCACACGATGAACCGATGATCTGGTCAAAGTTGCTGGAGCCCACTGGATGAGGATGGCAGAGGATCGATCTTTGTGGCGTTCAACGGGGGAGGCCTACGTCCAGCAGTGGACAAATATCGGCTGAAACGACGACGACGACATCTCGGCATCTGCAACTATATTTGTCATTTTACTCACCTCTCCATTCTAGTTGCTCACCTATCTCCTGCATATAGATTGCACTAGCAACTGAAACTTCATCGGTTTCAAATAAAGTTTACGGGTATCAGTAGCGCAAATCGAATACATTCCATACAGGCCGGCAACCCATCTGCAGTTCCTCTGGTGTTGCGGATGTTCATTGGTGTCGGTGATCACCTAGTTTTAGGCGACCCGTTGCTCGTTTGCCCCCTTATCCTGTAAAAAAATTACAACCTTAATATTACGTAAAGCGTAGTTTGTTCTATTTATATAAATTCTAATTAAAGTTCAAATCAAGTTCAAGTTATAAGGTACTTGTCTAAAATATGCATATGAAAGTATAACACATGTAATATTTATGACTGAAAAGGTGAAGCGTCGGCGAATGTGTCTGTGTGAGTATACCTCATCCCTATGACATTCGCATACATATGACGTATGTATACTGGCAAATCGGGGGTGGAAAGTCTCCAAGGGAATTGCTTTCTTCCTCTGTTAAATAGCATCTATCTGAGGCAGGATATTATGATCATTCATTTGTGATTCGTACGTGCAGAACGACATACATTGTTTCATATTTATTGAATATTGAATTGAATCGTGATCAAATCGTAACTTATTCATGCGGATTTATAGAGTGGTATTTTCACCAAAGTTTTATTGTTGTAGTTTATTGTTTTGCTTTAAACTGACAAGAGCTTATAACGTTGTTGTAAAAAGCAAATAATTCGAAATTGTATCGAATGTGTTATATATAGAGCGTAATGTGGTGAGAAGTGAAGTGAAGCAACATAATTTGCATAAGATTACAACAGAAGCAGCATTAGCTTTTATTATGAATTAGAAAAGATGAAGGCAGATGTGAACTGACGACATTGCTTCACATAACTCTGTGTAATGAAATAAAAAACTATATATTTTTATTACTTAAAGCTTTATGTATACTAGGTATACCTTCCTTAATGAAATGTCAGCGCGATTCTCCCCCAAATATTAACATTAAATCTGTTTAATTTAATTTAATTATGTCCAATTTGCCTGTATTAATTTTATTGATGTTGAAATCGAAATTTTACTTAACTAAAATAATCCATATTAAATACTTTACTATAGTGTAAGTTTACACGCAAAATGTTTAAATATTCATAAATATACTAGCTGCAACCACCACATTCGCCGGGTTTTTCTTTTTTTCTTATTAAATAGTTATTGGTAACATATTATCGAAAAATACATTTTTAACCCCCGTATCTCTTACAACCCTACAATAATACACATGCAACCACCATTAGTGACGCGTGGGGACGTTGAGGATACAATCACCCACAATCACAATCGTTGTGTAATGTTTAGTTTCGGCTAAAACGTGAAATATAGAGCCCATTTTTATACCCATAATAGTATATAAAATATATTTGTATATCTTTACATGTATAAAATAGTCATTTCCGTCTGTCCCCTTAGATCTTACAAACTACGCAACGGATTTTAATACGGTTTTCATCAATAAACGGAGTGATTTAAAAGGAAGGTTAAAATGTATACATGCATATTAAAGTAGACAAGCAGAGAATTTAAAATATTTATTGTAAAAAACATATTTTTGTGCGGTCACATTGTAAACTCTGGCTAAACCTTACGAGATAGATAAAAAAAAATGACATCCACCAACCCGCCACTGGGCCAGCGTGGTGGATTATGGAGAGGAGGCCTGTGCCCCTGCAGTGGGGAACATTCTAGAAAAGGCTAATTTATTATTATATATTTAATCAATTAAAAATATTACCTACGCAATTTTTTCGTATTCAATAATAATCCTTATCCAAAAAGATAAATAAAATATGTTTTTTAAGCTAGAGCATTAAATGGGGTTATAATTGATTTTAGACTATATCATTCTGACAGATAGTTTACAAAATATCAAAAGCTTAAAAGTACGGCCAAATGAAAAATTCCCCATTCCACCGCCCCGTGCTTGACAACTCGCGGGCCGGGCGCAGCGATGTGTTATAACGTGCTTTCAATAAAGGGATCGACTCTGGTATAAATAAGGTAACGCAACATAAATTGATTCTAAAGCGGAATGAAGTTTGCCGGGTCAGCTAGTATAAATATATACTTTATTAGTTCGCGTGGTTAAAAAATAATAGAATCTATGAACAATTTATCGAATTATTTAAAAAAAAATTGAAGATTTTCATAATCTCTAAAGCAGTCTTGCATCAAGCCACTTTGGATAAGTTAGAATAAATCGTAATTTTTTCGGCCGAAACATCTGTGGTCTTCCGTCGTACACGTGGCTTCCGAACACGCTGTATAGTACGTTTTTTTTACTTTATAATAAACATTTTTTTGTTAAAAACTAACCCTATACACGTGCCAACCGAGTCGACCTGTATTATACTAATACAGGTCAAGTCGGCTGGCGCGTGTAAATGTAAATTCTCAGAAAAAATATTAAAAAGCGACTACGTTAATGTTTTGCGAAAATACACGCTCATTATTCGCTTATTACCAAATAATTCATATTGTTTTATATTAATTCTTTGTTTTTATTCTGTAATTAATAAAAAATTAACTAATAAGTTTTAAAAACAAAATAATAATTATATTTCTAATTAGATTTTTTTTCACTGCGAGATCCATTACACGGCTCAAGATCGCTCAAAGGGAAATGGCGACAGCAATGCTCGGAGTCTCTCTGTGTCTGTGGGATCGCATCAGAAATGATGTGATCCGCAACCCAACCAAAGAGACATTGCCCAAAGAATTTCAAAACTGTGGCAATGGGCCGGACATATTTCTCGCAGAACTGATGGCCGATAGGGCCGTCCTGGAATGGCGGCCAAGTTCGCAAATTCGGTAGGACTCCCACAAGAGGGACAGATGATTTGGTCAAAGTAAATTAAGGTTATAATTTACTATCCCTCAGACACAGTTTTTTTTAATAAAAGGTCCTTTTTTGTACCTTTGATAACGTATGTGTTCATGATGATCGGTTTGTGTCGTTAACGCTTGGAGACGTAAAAATAATCCTAAATTCGCATTAATCATATACGCTAGGATCATTAAGTCAAGAGATAGCCACAAGCAGTTAGGAGGGGACTTTTTATACAAATTTATAAGTACCTCGCGTATCAAGTTGGTGACATACTAAATTAATGATAAAGTTAAGTGATCGTTACCCATAGACGTCCGCAACAAGCAAATAAGTTGCAAATGCGTTGCCTACCTTTAATACAATAAAAAAATATTTCTTTTTTCTATCCGGCACCTCCCCGTCCAATCCTCTTCCCTTTGGCATCCTATCCTTATTAGGAAAGGATGCCAAAGGGAAGAGAAGAAGCTGCCGGCATCTTATCAATTATCAGATCTTTAAATATTTAAAAAAATTAAAGAGTCGCATGAAATGTTCTTTATAAGAATCAAGGTTCTTTTATTTCATTATCTTGCGACTTAAAGACTTCTTGACCCACAAACTAACATTATACTTAGCACGATGTATATCCTCAAAGATCAGGAATCGATTGAAGGATTGTCTCTGAATCTAAAAATTCCATATCGACTCTTGGTTGGTGTGCGCAAGAAGTTGTTAGCCTATACGATTTTGGAGAATCGCCGATATTCAAGTATTATATTTAGGCTTACATTTCTCATTGTTTCTGCTGTTATTGATTATATACTTAGCAGTCTAAGTAAAGGCTTTAAAATTGGTATAGGTTGTTGATAAATTCAATGTCTTTGAGACATATAAACATTGATCAATGATAGGCGTTTACGAGTGCGTGTACAGTCTTACATGAACATTTATCTGACACATATACAAGGTTTGTAAGAAACGGGATTTTTACCACGATTAGCCTTTTTCCGTCTCCCGAATCCCGTTTCTTACAAACCTTGTATAAGTAAAAACCACGAAAGTTTAAAGTTATATATTTATCTGACACATCTGATTTTACTAGTAATATTAACTTTGACCAAAGATAGTGTAAATGAGTAAATCTACATTAATAAGCAAAAATAATAATTATTATCAAAGCGATGTGTTATAAAGTGGCAGGATAATGTTGTTCACGTGTAGCACACTTATATTCAGCACGCATTTAAACAAGTCGAGCCATGCTGAAATACGCCGACGGAGGGTAATTTACGAGAATATGTAGCGAGCAACGCGCTTTAAAGCTTTGCAATCACACGCCTACTACAATTTTATCGACACCATCATAATATAGCAAGAGTGGAAAAAAGGCTGGGGACTGAATTAATTGGCTTTATATGCAAATGTCTCGATTCCATTTTTACGCTAGGTAAATTTTTATACGAGGCAATCTATTGAAAGGAGCGTATGTGTAGCTATTTTTGTACGCTTTATAAATGACTTAACGATACATATAACAACTATTCGCATATCATATTTTAAGGGGTACAAAATATGACGCCTAAGCCGTGGGAAATAGCTTATTTATTTTTATGCTTCGCAATATATATATTGCGAAGCATAAAAATGTGAAGACGCACTTTAAAACTGAAAACAGTCCGAAACGTTATCTGATTTCTACTTTTATTCTATGTAAACATAAAACAGGGTGAATTATCGCTTTGGACCGGATATAAATTTTATATGTGTAGTAATAGAATACAAAATCATATGCCGCTATACAGTTCATTTATAGCGGCATATGATTTTGTATTCTAACTGTCAATTTTTACATTAACCTAAGGAAGTCGGCAAACATTCTCCTGGCTTGCTATTTATAAAAAAACACACGGTTTAATTATTTAGATGTAAAATTATCAACACTCATAGTACTTGCGGTTTGCGGTAAAGCAGCAAGAACAATTAGAACTTTTCTCTCTTTGAATTCTTTTAAACACGCCTTTGAGCGATGAACAACCCTCTTCTCGTGAACAACTTGTTACAAAGGAACTCAGCTTTAATTCTTAGAGGAACTTAACCGTCTGTGAAGTTCACGGATTACCTCTCCGTCAAGGGCAAAAACTCTTACTCACTCCCTATGTCATGGTCACTATGCAAATAACCATTTCTAATGTTTGCACTTTCACTAGCTAGTACAGTCGTTCAGTCAATAGTTTTTAAATTCGGTATAGAATATTTGTAACTAAAGTGTTGTACTATTTCGACACTTTTTTACTTAGGTTATTAACTCACAAATGTCTAAAAGAGATTAAAGAAAAACCCTATTCAATTAAAACAATGTCGCCAATGAAAATGCAAACATAGAAAAATTTTTTAAAATGAAAAGGAACGGTTAAAAGATTGCCAAAAAAACCAACATGTTTTTTAGTGATATAACAATAGTAAATTTTCGTAGCAAGGACCGTGGCAGCGTCGTTCATTTCGTAGAACGCGAGAAAATTGATTCCGAAGTTCATTACCATCGCAAATCCAATTTTAATTAAAAAATTTAAATCCTAATTGGCCATATTTTGACTCAACATTTTAAGGAATAAAAGGTGTACACAGTGTACACTACGGTGGTACACAATAAGACATAGTGTACTATGTCTTATTGTGTACTTCTGACCTCTGTACCTCTGACGATGTGTGGGCAAAAATTTAATGGTGGTGCGTCGAGTTAAAGCGTTATTGGGTAGCAAACAAAGAATCTTACCTTTATAATATTAGTAAGGATAACAAACTTGTAGAGAAGCTGACCTTTAAGCAAGGATTGCGTGTTGTTTTTTACGTTTTATAAATGCAGCTTTCTACAGTTAATTTCACTAGGTAACTGTAAAATCTATAGCTAAACGAATTATGTGTTAAGCATCTGTTATAAAATAAGCATTAACATATTCTATCCAATTACTTTCTATTTTAAAGCCAGGCAAAGGCAGTTTACACGTGTAAAAGTATTCGGAGTGAAGTTGTTAGTAACAATCGAAAGTGGGTAACAATTTATATTTTCGTCAACCTGAAATATTAAGCTTCTTATGTTGATATGAGAATATTAGAGTGATTAGATTTGTTTCAACAGTACATTAATGTTGCAACTATGATTTTTTTTTTGTTAAATGACATTATTTATTATTTTATACAGTGAATTAAACAAAAATTGACTCAGTAGTAGTAAGAACTTATTATATCAAGTTTTTCAAATATCGAATTTAGCCTTTTACAAATATACTACAACAAATAAGTTTTTGTGGATAGCTGGCATCACTTTGAACATGATGGTGGTCTCGTGACCTTATTACGATATACTAGAAAAATTCTTTTGTAAAGTTGTATTATAAAATACCATTGTTAGTGCATCGAAAGTGCGCGATGAGCTCACCATAGCAGATTCACGAAGCCCAATACGTTTGTCTTAAAAAGCGCTACTTATTTCTACGCACACTAGTACTTATGTAGATGTAGAAATACGGCGTGGTGATAGTATGACAGAATTAAAAAAAATATATATAAATCAACAAAGCGCATTCAATAACAGTACAGCGACCACACCGTTTATATACTTCTTCCGTTAGTTTAAACACGTCCAGAAAGCAAGTTCTATACAAATTCGTCATAAACGATTTTCTTACTTATTTGTGTAAAAAATATTTCTGATAATTGATTTATACTTGTGAAAGTCATGTTCATAAGGTATACTTCGTCGACCGTAGCTTTAAATAGCTATAGCACAAACCACTTTTTTTATTCGTAACCCTGGAAAATTTTCCTTCGCAAGGGATGTTATATAAATTTTCGCAATACGCAAGACGGAACTTTACGTATCAACGTGACTTTTACGTGACTTCAGTCAACATGACCGCCGATTAGGTAAAAATCTTAAAATAATTTACCTTTTACTTTCTTATTCAAATGATTACATAACTACATCATATAATATAATACATATAAATACAATTTTAACATATATGTACCAGTGTAGAAAACAAAATAATATTCAACGTAGCTTTTAGACGTATCAAAACACCTACCAAGAAAATAATTTATAATGAGTTTTATAACAAGAAATAAATATCAAAAAATCACCTCGGCGTCATAACATTTCTTCGTAAATATTTTTCAAATACGCTCATTAAATTCGCTTATTGAAAGTTCTTGGAAAGGGATGAAATTGTTATGTTTTCCAGACGTTTTTCATAGAAAAAAACATTCATTGTTAGGAAACATAAAGCAAACAGCGTAATCATGTTGTATATAATCTTCTCTTACGTGAATTTATAATAAATAAAAATGAACGGAAAATATCAAAGAATATTTAGTCTCATCAAGGTAGATGGTAACAGCATCTCCTCACGTCGGAGGTTGAGCACAGTGTGTGGCCCGGGCTTGATTTTATTGTCACGCACATTAATTTTTATTTTGCGAGAAATCCAAAGACAATTTAAATTATATGGTGTAAAGGGTCATCATAATGTGTATAAAACGTTTAAGGTAACTAAGGACGCTAAGACATACGGCAGGTGTCCATCCATTCTTAGTAGAGATACCACGCGTTCGAACGAAGCGATTTGAATCTTCGTTCGTCGTGCGAACGGCAAAAGGATAAGTTGCCAGCGTCTGTATATCCGTCAGATTATGACGTGGGTACCTTCAAGAGAAGAGTGAGGCTGTTTTTAAACTAGTGCGTACCATCTTTAGACCACGTCGCCACTTAACATCAGGTGGGATTGTGGTCAAGCGCTAGTTTATTCTATATAAAAAAAAAAAAAACTAACATATTTACGTTGATAAGGATTAATATTGTACATGGCATTGTAGGTTACCATTTTTTTAGAAGTTAGGATGAATACAGTAAGCTATTCTATAAATATATTTCCATCACGTACTTTTTCATCGATCTTTTTGAGATATACCATTGCGTAGTATATTATTTTAATTAACCCCGTAAGATTCAGCCAGCGTTTGCAATGTAAGCACACAAAAATATGTTTTTTATGACATTCTTCTTCTCAAAACTTTTGAAATTCTTTACTATAATATGCATGTATTATAGTAAAGAATGCATGCGTAGAAGTATGAATGTAGAAGAAGCGAGTGAGGTGTGCCAGGATCGCGCCAAATGGAAATCCATAATCTCTCCCGGGCGTGAGCGCTATTTTTATTATTTTATTTATTATACATATTAACCGTAAATAAAAATCCGTTGCGTAGTTTGAAAGATCTAAGAGAACACACAGTGATAGCTATATCAGACGAAAAAACATTTTTAAACGTTTTTACGGCCATTCAATCCGACAGATGATTCACCTCCGTTATCAGGGACACGGGGTGTGTGTGCACAATAAATATCTGACGCGCTCGATTTTGTACATATGGCTATTGTTGTTTGCATTATAGTAAAGATTTAGATACATTTAAGTGGTAGAGCCCGCAACAACTACACCTGTTGCACGAATGCGCCGGCTCGGCCGGTGAAATAGCACGATCTCACAGAAAACAGACGTGAAGTATAAGTACTCTGCGTTTCGTTTAACGAGTGAGGTGCCGGGGGCCTAATTTCAGTACTGTTCCCCTCCCCCATTTCTTATAAGGATTGGATGAGAACGGGAAGAGGATTGGACGGGAAGGGGGTTATCGGGGAAAAAGAAATATCCTTATTCCTGTCTATACCCTCCTCTGTCCATTAAAGGTAGGCAACGCATCCGCAACACATTTGCTTGTTGAGATGTCTACGGGTAGCGTTCACTTAACATCAGGTGATCCGCTTGCTCGATTGCCACCTTCTTCCATAAAAAAACATAAATTTCGAATCAATCAATCGTCTTTCTTTCAATATGTAATAATTTTTGACAAGATTTTCCATTAAAAAAGATCCTTTCCTGCCGCTAAAAGTAAAAATTGTCATATACCTTCTTTCTTTAAAATCCAATATGTCTTTATGATGCTCAAGGATGTACAAGTTAAGCATTGTCAGCTTCCGGCATTAAAACATAGCAAACAAAAATAGAATGTTACAATCGCATTTAGTGTATAATATTATTAGGATGCCCCTGGAATTTCCCTGAAGACTGCCGCATTGAATCAGATCGGATGGGGTCGACAACGCAGGCTAGACGGTCGGTATATCAGGCGCATGCCGTAATAAATTCGACATTTCCCTCGAAGCGTATATATTGCATTAACCAATCGAACCTGGACGAGGATATTGAAGTCAATGCGACATTAGCTACGAGTACGACCTAGTTTGATTAAGTTGATCCATTTAATCATGATACGAATGATATTCATACGGGTCATCGTATTCACAATTCCAGAATTATAGTGGTTGAGCGCGTCCTACACGTAAATGTTTATAATCCCCAATAGAGTTAAAAAATATGACTCATCATTTCACAACCGATTAAGACTATTTTTTTAACAATACATGAACTTCGTAGATGTCAAACAGTCCTTGCGACGAGGATTCATTCCCAAGGGTTGAGTTAGAGTAATAACAGTCCATTAACTTATTCACGGACAAAAAGTAAAGATGTAGTGTCATTTGAATTCGATATTGGACTTTGACTTTGGATACAATTTCTTACACAAAGAAATAATTCGACAAGTAACTTGGGATACTTATTATAATACATTTTATTATTATCTTACGTGTGCAAAGTTTATTTCAGAAAAGTGTGACATTTGAGGGAGCTCAGTTACATAATACTATACTAAATATCCGAGACACGAACTCCGTTTTTTGTGTATGGGTGTAAAATAATAAAATTAAAACCAATATAAATTTGAAATGTGAATGTGTGTTTTGTATTCATCTTAAATAAACACAAGTTCGATGTTTACTGTGCGATTTTTAAAAACGTTAAACATTGTTTTAATGATTGGGTGTATTTTATAAAAAAAAATATGTTTGATTATGAGTTATGATATTGTAAAACTTTTTATGAACTGTGCGAAAAAAATAAAATAAGATAAAAAGGTTTCATTGGAAAAGTGTTACATCACCATAGGCTGAACACCCAACTGGATATTTTGCTTTTAGAGACTCTTTTATATTTCTTTTAAACTTATTTTTATTGTGATGTCTTTTATTTTTTTATTATAATTACCATATTTTGCCACCTTATTCCATAAAAAAAAGAGTTTAACATACAATAATGATCTCCGGGAGACAAGTCGGCGGCGCGGCTCGCCACCCGCCACGCTCCGTCTCCCGGAAGGGCGATAAGTGGATTCATCAGGGTGGTCAAACGGACCTCCTCGAATGTAGGGGAATGAATGTTTAAGCCGATGAAGTGTATGAGTTGATAAATGCCAGGGGTGTAGACGTGAACGAGCGATATGACGTGACGAGAAAAAGAGAAAGGAAAAGGATATGAAAGACACATGACATGCTTACATCTTACTGGTAACGTGTTGACGAGTGCGAGAGAGCATGTCAAGGTATAGTGATTATTCTTTCTAAGGATGAGTAAATGTGTGAAAGATTTTGAGTGCGTAAATCCAAGCCTTCTCTGGTTAAGGTTAAAAGTGGGGTTACAAAGGCTATTCGTAGTGGGAGCTTATGCTTCAGACATGTCTAATCCCGCCTATATCCGAGAGGAGTTTTGGGAGAATGTAAGAGTAACGTTAGAGAGTGGTAAGACAAATGAAAGAATAGTTTTGTTAGGAGATTTTAAGGACGGGGGAAGAGTTGGTGTAAAAAAGACAGGGTATGAGAATGTATTGGGAGCATTCGGTGATGGATGTGTCATTGAGAATGGCGAAAGTCTTCTCGCGTTGTGTTTGGAAAAAAATCATGTTGTAGAAAATACTTTGCTCTGCCACAGAAGGTTCATATGTATACATGGGTAGAGGGCAAGATAGAAGCATCATAGATTTTGTAATTGTGGAAAGACTGAAAAGCGCGGTAGCAGATACGAGGGCTTATCCGGGCTCCAACGTTGGAACTGACCATTATCTGGTGTAGTGCCGGATAAAGGATTTTTTCTACCGGTGACGCCACTGAGCACCTGCATCTACTAGACTTTACCCCGGTAGAACGTATTAAAGTAGAACTATTGTAAGATGATTGTGTGAAACGAAAATACTTAAGGTGTTTGGAAGAAACATTTTGTGAGTTATATGAAAGGAATTTGAAATAAATGAACATAGAGAGTGTTTGGGGAAGAATAAAGAATGGAATAGTGGAAGCTGCTACCGAAGTAGCCAGGCGGCAATCACACTGTACGAATAAAGATATCGAATAAATTGAGTGACGATTCCATTGTTTGAGGAAGAGAGTGTTAATGTAAATTAAGTTAATTTATCAATAATTATTGAATTATTTATTTCAAATCAATAAGATGAGGAGTTCAGTATATAATAAGGGTTTGGATATCTATATGTATATTAAAAAAAATTATTAATATGTTTTCTAGGATAAAAGTCTGATAGTTATATTAATAAGTGCCTTTTTATCATCCGTTGCTGATTCCCATGTAGTGATGAAGAATTTATACTGGCTTGGTATGCAAGTTAATATTTTTGAGAGTGATTTAATGTTAAATTAAGATTATTTATTCTCATTCTTAAATTTTCAATTTCGGTGCCATTGACTTGAGCATGACTGTACTTATCTACTCATTTTAAAACGAAAATGAGGACGATAACAACAATAGTGTTGCTAGCGGTACTTAGTGTTGAATAATTACGTCAACAAAATGGCGGCCAGGTGCATTCGCAATTTGGAGTAATATAATAAAATAAGTCATAAATGCAGTCGCTATATAAGACTGTCTGTAAATTTGTGTCAATTATTATTTTGAAGGTACATTATTTTAGCCAAAAGCCATACACTACTAAACGTAGGGCCCATTCGAGAGATATCGATCGCCACTCTCATCCAGTGTACTCACGCAACCTAAACCAAATCGTCAATTAGGGTGCGCTAAAACAATGTTTTCGTAGGAATCGAAAATTCCTTTCGACGTCTTCTCTGCTCTGTTATTGCTTTGGGCTCGCCCATGTCAGTAGTGCCAATCTAATACGCTCACTGCAACAGATAATTTTATTTATCTTAGGATACACGCTTGGGATAATTTTGTAACATTTATGTTCAATTATCTCAATGCCCTGGAAAATAATCTTCTACCTTAATAAAAATGATAGCGATGAGTATTCACAAAAGTATATGGGTCAAACCAATTGTTCGTATCTTTACGATTTAAAAAGATTGTAGAACCAATTGAATTTTTACTGAATCGTAAATTATCGTTGACCTAAATACATAAATTTTCATTTGAATACTTCGAGGTGGAGATAATAAATTGGATGGCAATATTGAGTACTAACTAGAGTCTTAGGTTTTATTTCACGTAAGTATTTGCCAAGAAGCGAATAAATTCCTACTAATGTAAGTGAAGTAAAAAATGTAAGTGAAAATATAAAATACTTACCTATAATAAAATTGCGACTCGGCTATTCGTCCAAGAACTGTGTCTCGATCATCAGACGATGAGCAGTGGCGTCCTCTTTAGACAATGCAACCGTTTACGATCGCCAACCCGCTTGCCAAGCGTAGCGAGTATGGCCGCACCCCAGTGGCTATGGCACTATGGCCACCAGTGCCCGACGGCCTCGCTGTTCCTAACTACGGTAGCGGCTAGGGTGACGGTGGTTCAGAGGATGCTAAGAATCTTCGGCTACTATACTCAATGAGTAACAGTAAAAACACAAACACTACAGACGGATGAGATTGCAAATCTGGAACAAGAATTGACCAAGTTACGCTGGGACATTTTGTTATCCGAAGTCTAAAGAGCGAGAAAGCGATAATTTTTATGGCCTAAAATCTACTCTTTATCTCAGCGGGTGGATCACCATGACAGAAAAGCAATCCACCACAGAGACGAGAGTGGGGTGCTAATCCGAATGCCTCGGATTCGCAACGCGTCGCTGGCGCGCGTCAGTACTCGTTGTATGTAAGCGTAGCCTAAGCAAAAAGCACGTATGACCATTTTTATTTGAAGTCCATAATCTCTGTCTACCTGGACCAGAGTGTAGCCATACGGGTGTGAATGTTTTTTCAAAAAATTAGAAAAACATAAGTTGTCATTTATCATGCTCCCACATATCATCCGTCCAAACTAATAGTAAAATGAAGTTATAAAGGATGAGAAACGTGTCATACTTGACATTATTTTATTTTATATATTGCCGTTTATCTTAAAGAGATCTGCGCGTTTGGACAAGTTTTTGACAAACGGTCAAAAACTTGTACAAACTAGAAAATTCAATATCATTATTTACTTACATTTTATCTTAATCCACTATGTTGATATTTTTTAAACGGCTTCCCAATATAACTAAGTGGTCTTTGCCTGACGGTACTCTACGAAATACATATACGTTATGAATATTTAATTTATCCTTTCGGGAGATGGTAAGTTTTACATTTTGTTTGCTTTGTTCGCAAGTTTGACGTTTCCAATCCATTAA
>JWHW01052848.1:1171680-1215222 GCA_000931545.1 Papilio glaucus | reverse complement strand
GAAGACCAATTGAAATATGATACGTCTGTTAAATGACGTATTATATTTTAATGCTTCTCCTTCCCTCCTTTTTTATTTAGATTTATATGCTTGTCTCTCAGGGAAAATTCCCCATATCTCCCTGAATAAATAATTAAAACATAGGGCTAATGTTATATTTAAGCTCAAAATTCTAAAGTAAAACAGATAATTTGGTGATTACGTTGCTAGGTATAAACATTTTTTCTCAATTTAATCAGTACAAAATTATAGTGAAATCACAATTTTTACATCGTGTAACTATTTTCCAAAAATGCTGGTTCTTTCGTAATGACCATGGCAACATACGACCATGAATTTTGAGGTGAGCTTTGATTAAGCATAAATATTATGATCTGTTTTAAATCACGAAAAACATTTTTGAATTACTTATGAAGATATTAGGAAAGTGTGAAAAAAAATTTTTTTTTTTATTTGATAAGGGGGCAAACGAGCAACGGGTCGCCTAAAACTAAGTGATCACCGTCGCCCATGAACATCCGCAACACCAGAGGAACTTTTTTTTTATAACTTGAATTTTTGGCCAGTAATGACAAAATTTGTTCTTGTAAAGTGCAGTTGTAAAATAAATACATAACTCAATAGTTGAATATCCCTAGACCCCTGGAAATAAACCGGTTCATTGAATTCACGCAGCGATCGTTCAATATTCTTACGAAACGACTGAAGTAGCGTCTGCCACGATAAAAAGAGGTACTTCGCTTAAATATTTTAAGCCCTAAGCTAATTGTTTTTTATTTTATTTTATAGTCCTCCTTTCTTTATCATCTGATTGGAATATTAAAAGAACCTTTAAGCTCTATTCGTTCTTTATCAAGTAATCTTGATAACAGAGTTAAGGATGACTGAAAAAAAAGTTAACTCAAAACTGTTACCAGTCCTAATAAGCTATAATGTAAAAAAGGCCAGGAGATAACATTACTTTGAATTCGAGTACGTCTTAAAACTGCGACCGAAGCAGTGGTGATGAAGTAGCAAGCAAGTCCCGTGCAATAACTGCCCCTAAGGCAAAAAGTTTCACGAGGCTAGAAAACGGTCATAAGGTATTTATCATACATACTTCTTATATAATTCAAATATCGTAAATAATAATATAGTAGTGTACTATACTACCTTTATCTTCTCCCTCTCATTTTTTATTGACTCCTCTTTTCTGCAAAAAGACTAAGATATGTAACTGAAAAGCCGAATTCAATAGCTAGTTATATAACTCAGATTTTCAGTGTCGATCGGAATGTATTGCGCTGCTTTTTATATTTCATAATGTTGGTAGCACTTTACAGCAACTAAAATGTATAAAATTTGCTCGATAAAATGAAATTATCGAACGGTTTGTATAAAAGCTACATGCCTACGACATATGTCTTTGTTCAACTTTAGTATTTCATAAACACTAAACGAGTAGTTTTGTAAACTTTCTTGCATGATGCTGATAAGTCACATTACAGTACACTGTTTGCACGACTATTGTAATTCAGTTTAGGCCATGGCACAAATAACAATCGTCCTTTCAATTCTACTCCTCAGCTTTTTCGCTAATACTGTGAGTAATTCTTTATATTTCATTTATTATTAAAATGTATCAACACTTGATATAATTTACAAAGACAATACGTTATCTGTTTTTGTTTTATTATTTGTCTAAACATTAAGTTTGTAAACTTTAGGTGTTAAGCAACATTGTGTGCCAAAAGTAATTGATAAAGGTATATAAAATATTCATGTAAAAATGAAGCACTTAAAGTAAGATTTAATCTTATTTAATAGAATGATAATTGAAACTGGGTTTAAAGTGAATAAATTGGTTCTTCATTACAAATTCACATAACATGGAGTGTGTGTATGATCACAGGATAGTACGCACTACAACTTAACATTAGCATGTTCACTCTTCTCTTTAAACCTTACCTTGTCAAATTCGTAATCAAATACTGACGCAGGTAAGTGGTATTTGGATAAGAATTATGTTATTTAAAATATAAGTTTTACTACTCTTTTTACGATGTTGTACCGTTAAAGTCATTCAACAAAACTTTGGAAATCAACTAAGCGCGAAGACTTCTCGCCCAGGTGAACTACAAACGCGGTAAGGCGACGCGACTCAACACTACGCGAAAATATCAAGTTTAGTAGTCGTTGTATGTATTTGTGGTCTGCAATGCGGCCATAATTAGTCGCACGTTGTGTATTTGTCGTACCATGTCGCATAGTATCGCGCCGCGTCGCATTACGTCGCTCTCCTAGGACAACGGGTTCTAATAACACTCACTCGAATTTCCATAAAAGGGAACAATCGACAGGAGGAACTATCGCCCCGACGAGCAAAAACGTCTGATGAGTGACTTGTCGAAGGCTTCTTCTAGTCGTCTTTCCCTTGCTATCCTTTTCTAATAAGGAAACAATTGAAAGGGAAAAAGGAGGAAGGATGGAAAGGGAATGGAAATATCCTTTTTTCTGTTCGTCCGCTCCTTGTCCATTAATCGCAGTTAACGCATCTCCAACTAATTAGTTTGTTACAGATGCCTATAGGTAGCGGTCACTTATGTGCCTTTTGCTCGTTTGTTACTTTATTCTATATAAAAAGTTATAATATAAGTATCATTAAACATATTATAATATAAACATACATACAATATGTACATCAACAAATCAATAATTACATCATAAAATTCAAAAACACATAACCACAGAATAACGCTATAAAGCGTACATTAATTACGTCTCGCTTGCCTGTCCATGTACGCTACTCTACAACGAGCGGCAAAACAATTATTTCACGACGTAAGTTTACGTCTTTACACTTTAGGTAAAAGTTAGCCGTTGTCACGTCATCAGAGTCAGTCAGTCAGTCTCTTGTTACTGTCCAAAATAGCTATTATATAAATAAAAAAATACTCGTCGTTCTAAGATTTTCTTTCATAGACTCTCACCAGTAACTTTACACTCCCGTAGAGTAAATGTAAATAATCCATAAAATTATGCAAATTTAAAGTGCAATGACCGAACACTAGGACGATAAGAAGACACACAAAAGACAATTTGACACCAACAATATGTTAATTTCTTATTATATAACTGTTCTAATCTTCGGCGAATAATCATAGAGGATAAGTGTTTGCCAATTTCAGGCATATCAGGCTTTATTGGATGAATTTATATTTAAAAAAAGATCTAGCGGGTGATCCTGTGAAGTTTGTTACCCATCGTACAACATAATTAGTGTTAACCAGGCGAAAATAATAATATTAGTATGGTTTACATTGCCTACATACATAATTTATTATATTTTATTAATCATACAGATAATGAAAATAAGTAGGATACCAACCAAGACTAACAGTTCAACATATATATTATCTGAAATCATTCATCATTGCCTACGACTGTACTCGCGAAAGAGAACAAAGCTGTTAGGTAGTCCAGAGTATTAGTAAAATTATAAAGTCGTAGTGTAGTCGTTAAAGTATCAAATGACAGGAATCCAAAGCTCTAAAGATCTAAAGACTGAGATATACTTACCCCATTACTACGAACTATGAAATAGAAAGCTATCATTGATATGTCGCAAGGACGGGCCATGTACTCAATTAGTGATAACAAGACATCTTAGTTTTAAGATATCAACACATCCACTTCTGTTGCTATATTCGTAGGTGGCCGCCCATTATTTACGAATATGAATATTATTTGCATTTTTATTAAACACGTTTAGTAAATAACGCACGTCTTTTACCTGTTGAGCTTTAATATTTTCGGTATACAATAAGGAAGCAAAAACTCGCACACACAATGTCTGTATACGCGAAAAAACATAACAATAAAATAATGTGAATTAGAGATGGTTTCAAATTGAAGTGATTGCTTCTGTGACCTACCAATAGACTAAGTTCGTTCAGTATGTTCGTTTAAGTGCGATATACGGAGTACTCGTAACCGAAGAGAATATATGCGTTGATGTATGGATGTAGAAGAAGCGAGAGATGTCCAAGGAACGCCTCAAATGGAATTTCACAATCTCCACCTACCCTTCTCGGTTACGGGCGTGAGCGCATATTATTATTATTTTAAGGTCGTTAAAATGTTGTCTCTGATTAATTGGTTATAAACATATAGGTATATAATACATAAAATAAATACATAATTTAAAATATGTACCACGAAGTTACTACGTAATATAAATGATTGCATTTATTATTTTTTACATATTCTTAGCAATCTATACTCAAACTTAAATATATATTATTTTCCAGGTAGTTCCTAATCAGGTAAGGTATTGCAAAACATTGTACAAAACAAAACGTAAGATTTTATTTAGACCAGAAGTTTATTAATAAATGCTTATAAAAAAAATCTAGACGCCTATAGTAAATCAAACTGATAACATAGATAGTTTGACAAAGTCATTTTATATAAAGGACAACTTAGTAAAATACCTCGCAATAGTGTAATTGAGTTTATTAGAAATTAAACAATTGTAATAATGTTGAAATTCTTTAAATATTTCTAGTATTTAATAAAAGAAATGTATGTGATATGATGATTATGAATGTTAAAGGTAAAATAATTAAAAATACAATTGATATAACTGGACAATTACTTCTCCTAATTTATTGGGGATATATCGGGTGGGGATATATCGTAAAATAGCGTAAGCAAATAGAAAGTATCAGTCAGATTTAATATGAATGGGTGTTACTAAGGGGATAGCGGGAATAACATTATCGGGACCACTTAATAATGTTATTCCTCCTAAGTAAGGATTAGTTAAAGTTAATAATCTAGAAAGTAAAACCAATGAAGCCTTTAAAAGTAGAGAATGGGTGGAATTTTACCTAAAAACTACTAATTCCTGAAGGATTGTTAAAACCTGTTTGATGAAGAAATAATAAGTGAATTATTGTTATTATTTAAATTATAAATGGGAAAAGAAAATGAAATGAATAAAATCGAGTTAAAGTATTATCAATTGCGAATCCCCCGGAAATTCAGTTAACTAATATAGATCCTAGAAAGAGGATACCTAAGAGGAAAACACAAAATCTGAAACAGCTACAGATCTCGTTTATAACTAATATAACGCCCGGTTTCTGAAAGGCTGATCAACGGAAATCTTAGATCAAGATCGTTTTGACATGACATTGATCTTGATAGAAGCGTTAGTTAAATAAAAATTTGACGATCCTTTCAGAATCCGGTCGTTAGTGTAAAATATATGAACACAATTACAAATGCACAATAATGATAAATGTAATAAAAGACGACCATATAGTAAGTAAGTCCTTCATTGATTGTGATCCTTTCTACAATACCATCGTAATGTATGCAGATTAGTGGATAGTAAGAAATACAGCTTCACAAAAACATAAATGTAATATGCAATAAAGCAACGGTTTTATTTAAATTGAAAGCGAAATGTTTTAGAAACATGCAAGCTGTGCAATTTCCTAATATGTCAAATATTTCAAATTTTATATTTGCCCAAATAATTTAAAAGAGATTTAGATCGATCGATCTTAACTGAATTAAAACGAGCTTTTCCGCTATGACTACACATTCTATCATACTTGAGACACACGATGCGCAGATGAAAGATTGCCAATATTAATTGTGGTGTGAAAGACCGAAGGCAACGCGCTGGACAAAAAAGCTGATGCTGATCACAATCAGTAGTTATTTCATATACATATATCACGAAATAAAATTACAACAATATTTTATTTGTACAATAACCTATTATAGATATAAACATCATCGACAAAGGTAAGTGACAACTTATCTCCACAAATCAATGAATCTAAATCAATACAAATAGATTAAAAATGCATGAACAAACATACACTGTACAAAAAATAATTATAAAGGAAAAATATATTTTTTTCGACTAAACACAAACATTACTTACTTAATTTTGAAATAATTTTACAGTTCTAACAAGAGATTTTCTTTGTCGATTAAATTTTGCGTCGAAGTACGTTGAAACAACTTGACCTGATATAATCTTTTGTATTCAATTATTATCAAATTTATAGGCAAAAGTAAGAATCCTCGACGCGCTGTTGAAATGTTGTTTGGGTAATTTGTGTTGTTTATTAGTGATTGTTTATAACTCAGTCTATCTCTTTAGAGCAATAAGTTAAGTCATTTTATTGTTATGGTCAAATAGCATGAATAGGTATATAAAATAATTCATTCAAAATATTAAAGCGTTAGATGGCAAAATGATATATTCCACATTTCTCAACACACGTTAGTCTTACATAGTGTAACGTATTCTGCCACTAAAGCTCGTGTTCTGACCCATTTTCCCACGTGTCCCTGCGTACACTGATGAAATTATTGAAAGTTAACTAACGTGTTGCCGCCAATTAGAACATTCCGCTCTCTTGGCTACCGACGATATTCGAATAATTGTCCAAAGCTTTACATAGTATAAAACATAGTCTTTTCCGCTGTTTATATCTAAGGGAACATTTGAAAATAAAAAACCTAGAAAACCTTAAACATTTGAAACTACGCAACGGATTTTACTGCTGTTTTCATTAATAGAAATAGTGATTCGAGAAGAAGGTTAGTAGATATAATACATGCATATTATAGTAGAGAAAAGCTGAACATTACAAAGATTTGTCGTAAAAAACATATTTGTGTGCGCTTACATTGCAAACTCTGGCTAAACCTTACGAGATAGACCAAAATAATGTACTACGGATTTGTATGTATATCTTAAAAAGATCTACAAAAAGTTAGCGATGACATATAAATATACGCTCGCGCCCGTGTGTCAGAGGGGTAGACAAAGATTACGGATTTCCATTTAGTGCAATCTTGGCATACCTGTCTCGTTATTTTTTACATCCATACAACTACGCACACATACTCGCCGGCTACTGGTCACTAATCTGATCGATATATGTTCTCCTGGGACGTCCCCTGATAACACTGCTATTCAGTTTTGCAATATAAATTTGTCTTATTACTTACTCTCGCTTCATTCACACGTTCAATATGCCCGAACCTAATCTTAATAAACTGAAATTGAAATAATCTCATTGTTTTTATATGATATTACACTTATGTTTGATACACTAACAAAATCCTCGCAGTGTATCAAATAATAGCCAATACCCAAACATATAAATAATTAACCTAAAAATTTAAAATGCTTGTGAGGTTACTAAAACGGGAAATGTGAAAGCGCAATGTATTCATTTGAACGGACAGGTCGCAAACTCATATGGACATAGGCACGTACTTTTTCTTTATTGTAACAATGTTTATGGCTAGAGTAACTGCAACTAATGGACACAATTTATCGTAATATATAGTTTGAAGTTAAAAAAAATTAAACAATAAAGAATGTACTTTCGCGATATATGCTTATATTAATTACAGTGTTTATAGAATAAATTTAGTCAAAGCAAAGGACCATACCCCTACGCTTTATTCACATGTAAATACAAAGAGTTTGAAGCTTTGAAGTTTTAATTAAGGTACCCTCTTTAATGAGACTAATATACTACCAGCACTAACAAATGTTTTACGAAATATTTGATGAGACAACAGTTGAAAAGTTTACCGTGTATCCTTACAAGGGCACTCTCATTTATTTCTCTTATACGTATTAAAATTACTTAATAAAGTTTTTAAAACGTGGGGGTATTTGCAGAACAGCGAACGTAAGCTAGCTACCAAAAGCACTGTACGCTTGAGCTGACCGCAAGTACGCAAAAACTTTCATTGTTGCCCGGGACCGGCAGACAACACGTCGTACATCAAAGTGATTTATTCATGTATTTAAAATGCTTCAGTGCATTAAAGGATCAAGAAAGTCACCTTGGAATGAAATATCCATTTATAGGGTTGTACATGAAAAGTACTGTTGAAAATAATCAGAGCTTTGTTTAGATGAATTTAAATGAACGGGTACGATTGGGGTGCTCACACTCCACACCACATACGTAGTTTACGAGCGTAGTGTATAGTTTAGCGTACAGTCAATACACTCAAAGGTCAGATCGATATAAATTCGTAAAGGATACAACTACTTACACCGTTCCTCTCTTGTTTAATCTATACTTCATCTATCTGTAATCGACAGATTGTAAACTTTGTCAGTTTATAATCCAACTAGGCTTATTATAAACTGTCAGTAAATCAAATTCGACCATTGTTGAAATTTGTGAACCCAACTTATCTTTCATAATTTCTTCTAAATCCATACATCTACGCATACATGGTCATCGGTTACGGGTACTCTTATCGCCCTTGTTTAGTATGTCACTAATCTGATCAATATAAGTTCTTCTTGGACATCCCCTGCCAACACTGCCACACACTCTTGCAATATACATTTGTTACGATATTCTCTCTTCATTCGTCCTTTCAACATGCCCGAACCACCGAAGCATACCTTTCTCAGTTCACACAACAATAAATAAAATTCAACATCCACATTTAAGCCACACATTTCCCATAATTAATACATAGCAATTGTTATACCTTAATCAGTATTAATAACATGAAAGTTTTTTACTTTAATAGTTTATTAAATGAATAACAGAATATTATATTATTAAATACTTTTCGTGCCGTACAGTTTGATGCGCCCTCGTCTATATTGATAGTCAGTGTATATACACGAGGGCGCATCAAACTGTTGCATTGCTGGGGCGTATCGTAATTACAACAATCAATACGGTAATTGAAAACAGCGTCGTGTGGGCCGCCATAAATGAAAACCACATCATCGAACAATGTTGGAGATAATTTAGTTAGATGACCAGATTCTAATCTCTATATATCTCTAAATATGTCAGTAATTTCTAAATTATTTTGAAATGTCACTTTAATTTAATTTTATTGTATAATAAAAAAAATAACAGAAAATTAGATAAAATATATTTTTTTAGATACTATTGTGGCGAAATAAATTTGATTGCGTTTTGTTTTTGCTGTGTGTAAATTTATGTAATGTCCTGTGTTTTTTATACCGCCGAAAAATAATATTTAATGTAATCCAGGATAACCTATTACTAGGATTACACTTTACTTATTATAACAGTATAAGTGTCCATAGAAATATTTTATAGCACAGTTATACCATTAAGTCTATTGTCTGGACTCAAATAAATTATTTTCATTATCAAATAAAATAGTAAACAGAAAATCTAAGATCAAACTCGCGAAGGAATCGCTTATATCATTTCTCTGAAATCTCTTATATCGAAGTTGTCGGAACTTGTTCAAAGCACTTTGAATTTGTGTTCCTAGGGGGTTTTATTGGCAAAAGAAGTGGGTCACTCGACGAATTAGATCATCGGATTGAATATTACCTTCATAGGGTTCTATGGTGTAATGGTTAGCACTCTGGACTTTGAATCCAGCGATCCGAGTTCGAATCTCGGTGGAACCTGTAGTTTTGGAACATTTTTCAAAATTCTTTTAATGAAATTTTACTTTTAAGACATTTTTATCAATGTTTCGTATTATAATACTTGCTACTTACTTACTTTTGATGAAATTTTGTAGGTGTGACTATACGAGAAATAGATATGTACGAAATTGTAGATATACCACCGAAATTCATATTATAACTGTTAATGTCATCGTTCAAACGATATTGCTTATTTGTTTATTTAAACAATGTCATTTGTTTTGTAAAATAACGACGAAAAACGAATAAGTCTACCACAATTTTCACTTTACACTTTACCCTCGAGGGTACTTAATATGTCAAACGAAATGATAATTAATTTTGTTGTCGTGCATTTCTTTATTTACACAAAAGGTCCACGAAATACATTAAACAATTTGACGCTTATTTCCGGTGAGGTCGTGATATTTCAGCGGTCGAGTCTGCCCATTTGGTCAACAGATGGAGTTGCAAGCTCTACCACTGTAAATATTTCCACGCATAACTTCAGAACTTATAAATTAATAATTTATTGTTTTGCGTGTGTTTCAGATATGCAAAATTGTCCTGCCTCACAAGTTACGATATCTTGAAAACATGTTAAATGCAGAAGTCATCGCTAAGGCCGCGAAGCTCCGACAAAGAATGGAAGCGAATCCGAATATTCAAGAGAGTGAGAAAAATTGGCCGATATTACTAGCTAAATTCCAAACAGATGAGAAGTATAAGAAGCTCGCACCCTATTCGTACAATAATATCTACGGAAGACGAATCCCGAATTTGAAGTAGTGGTTGAAAAAAATAAAATTATTTAGTTCCTAAGCTTTTATTAAACTTTAATGACAAAGATTGGTAATAAAATTATGTAAAATTTATCACACATCCTTATTAAGTTTTGCTATCTTTTTAAATTTTTAATTAAGTTATTTACCCCGCCTTTATACCTTCAACGCCGTCTTTTATACAACTCAATATATCCGTTAAACCTTATATAAAATACGAAAGGAATAATCTTAAATCAACTGACAAATGAACAAGACAAGAATATACAAATTAAGGCCGTGTGTAATATGTATGTACACCAAAACAGCAGGACCTGGATTTAGGAAAATTTCAGATTGTACCATGATCCTGTGATGTTTGTTAGCGGATTAACACAATAAATACACCGTATTTTCAGCTTATTTGATATGATATCAATATAATTGTCAAGCCATCTCGTAGCTTGACGATTGTAGTACGCAGCTACGCCTCGAGTCCAACTTTAACGGTTCTTTCTAATAGACTTAATAACACGTTCGGAATGTAATAAGTTTAGGGATGTTATACAATTTATTATGTAGGTCGTTAAGTTATATTATATGGTTAATGTTTTATATTTGGTTGTTCTATAAAAACGTGAAGGTGCAGCATTTTTTATTCCCAATGTAAGGAATAAAAGAGTGAAATTAGAAGACAAAGCAAAACGCAATAAGACTCTTCAGTAAAATTGCGCATGGCTGCATGTTGAATTTTATTAAACAGTAAGAAATGTCTCTAGAAATGTAATACGTCTACATTTTTAGATATTAGAATTCAATGTGCAGGTGGATTTTTGATAGTTTCGTGAAAAGTTTTAACCTAGCTACTGAAATTAGTGACATGGGTACTGAGCACTAATGACTAAATCATGTTCATATTTTTTAAGAAATGGTTTTGTGTAATCTTTTAATATTATCTTAAATTGGCCGTAAACGGTAAAGTTTGGTAAATAGGAATAAATATTCGGTTACGAGTTATCACGAACTCCCCTTGGCCAATTCACGGCAGTAATTAAAATACATTTTTCAATAATTGTCGAGAATTTTCTAAGGCGAGTTTGCTTTGCACATCATTATTTACGCCGTTACAGGATATCACGACGGTAATGTGATATTTCAGAACTTTTAAGTAGCAATTATTATTTTGGCTAAATATAACGTATAATAATCCTGAATTTAACTGGTATTTTATCTCAAACTATCGCTACGCGTAAGATGCAACATTAACTTTATTGTCTCAAAAACAACTGCAACAATGATAGAGTTAACAACAACATCTGTTGCACGAATTGGCCCGCTCGGCCGGTGAAGTAGCACTACCTCACAGAAGACTGGCGTGAAGGAGAGTACTCTGCGTTTCAGACTGAGGTGCCGGAGGCCTAATACCTTGCTAATAAGAAAAGGGTGGGAAGAAGAAGAGGTCTTGACGATGGAGGGGATGAATAGGAAAGTGAAATAACCATTTTCTGTTAAATCCCTCCTCTGTCCATTAAAAGTAGGCAACGCATCTGCAACTCATTAGCTTGTTGCAGATGTCTATGGGTAGCGATGACTTGGTATCGGCTCGTTTGCTACCTACTACTTTAAAAAAAAAACAAACCCAACTTCATCATACATGCTAGGCCGTTACGCAAATCTGCAGTGACCTACGCAAGGAGAATAAATTGGTCCGATCACGGTCGTCATGACATACAAGACACGTAGCGTTGACTTGAACCAGCGACATATATCTTACATCAAGGTGTATTTCATAAAAAAGCAGACTATACCCAAAACCCATACTCTTATTCCCGTACTCTCACTTAACCCGTACTCTTAAATGATTTATCCTTTTGAAAAATTCTTAATTACAAATGTCATATGACATATAATAAAATAGCTTTCTCGCTATTTCGTACTCATTTATTTTCTATTTTTCAGGTTTTTTTTATTGATTACGCGTAACATATCTGTACTAAATTCATATATTAGCCAACGAATTCTACACAAATTATTTAACAGTACTTGAAGTAAAAAGAGATGGTACATTCAATAATCTCACATTGAACCTCTTGCGATCTATCATCACATGAACAAACATTTAAATGCATACATATACACGATGGCAACCCCTATTACGCTACGATAAATTCGAATGACCCCTAAATATGTAATATAAATAAAAGCTTTAGTTAATTCCTATCAAAATCTGATTTTCCATTGACAAGATGCCATCAAAGAAAAAGCAATAGCTTTCCAATGAAAATAATGTCAGGTGAGTGATGGCCTAAGGCATAGGGAATTGCAGACAGCATATGCAATCTAAACATCGATCGGGTTAAGCCAATAAGCCCCCTATGTTGTTTGAAAACTAATAGCTCTGAGGCATCGGCCGGTTTACATGGCCCGTGCAAAGGATAAACAAAATGACAATTTCGTGTGTGCAATCTCATACTCCAATACACCTGCGTAACACTACACAGATGTATTGGTTATGAGATTGCAAGCCAATTGCAAGTGCCCGTTTCAATATGCATCGAAAGAGATCGCTCCGGCCTCGATTCGATTATTTTAATGGGATCACAATCCGTAAAACTAGTTTACACATTGAAAGTTTAGTATTCGCTTAAATATAACATATCATTAATTTCTTATTAAGCCAGTTTAACACTACCGTATTCTAAATTCAAATATTAAAAAAATGTATGCTTTTTACTCTTTTTACCTTACTAAAACGTATTTATTACCAAGAGCGCCAAGCCATCCCGCGCATAATGTTAACATTGAATTCGTAGCCTAACGTTTAGATTGTCTAACTAGTTCATTTTAGGTACGATTCTAAACATTGGTAAAGTTCTTAAGCAATTTTTCTTTTATGTAGTATACACACTTTTATTTTTGTGTACACAAGAGCATTTTTAAAATATGAAAAAAAGTAATAATAATCGATTGTAGTTAGTGTAATATAATCAGGATGTACCTTCTGGAGTATATATTGTTAAATTTAAAAGAACGTTTTAATTTCGTGAACGGTAATAAATCTTGTTGATTTGCCGTATATCTTTGTAGAGAAACTTGACTACAGTTTCAACAATAAATTTTAATATTAAAGGAAAATGTCTTTACTCGAGCGCTTGAGCGATATATCCAGAAATTTATACAAAATATTATATCTAAGTTTCTTACAAAATTTATAGCAACTTCATTATGAATATTTAATTTAAAACGCAAAAGCTATGTTCACACCGAACGCATCAGCTACCGACTCTGTGAGATGGCTCACTATTAACTCCATTTTTGGTCAGCAACGCCTTGCGTATTATCGTAACGTCGCTCAGGCTGACAATACGTTAAGTTTGATCACGCCCTAACATATAACTGAATCTAATTTGTAAAATTTGAAGTTCCTATTTAAAAAAAAACAGTGCGTGTATGTATATACAATGCAATAGTGCAATGTATACACGCGGAGGAAGTTAAACTTCTTTGGCTTATACCTATTAAATGCTGTAATAAAGTTTTATTACAAATTAATCTTATGTAGAAGTTACACGTTTATTATTATTTTTAACTGTACTTCTGTGAGACCGTGGTATTTCGCCGGTCGAGCCGGCTAATTCCTGCAAAACATGTCGTTGTTCCGAGCTGTTTATTACATGATATAACTACCCTACCCTTTAAAAACCTCTCAACTTCATCATTTCCCTTTCTACTCCCTTACTCCCTTACATACATCCTTTACTCTGATGTTGCAAATGGTGACTTACCATTAGATGATCCGCTTGCTTGTACACCGCATTCTATTAAAAACTAATATGTGGTGAATATATGGATCACTTATTCGTAGGAATATTGTAATACATTATTCTGATCAGCACCGCGTTTACCCACAGCGAACATTAGTCGGCACTGCTGAAATATTAATACCCCAAAAGATACCTGCATAGAAAAATATAGAAATATAATAATCCTTCAGGGTTTGTTAAATTACTGGGTAACTGGCAGTTTATTCTTTTTCTCTTCTTCATTTAAAGGAAAAAATATTGTAAATCAAAAGTAGTAAATTATAATATTTTAAAAATTAAATTCCAAGACGACGATTAATTAGATTTTGAACGACGTGTGAATGCGGGAAATAAAATGAATGGGGCTATAGGTACAGTAGTTAGGAGTCAAAATGTGTCTATGAAGGCTCGTCTGGCTATACATAATGGGACCAGTACAGGTCCCCACTTTAATGTATGGAAGTGAAAGCCGGGTTTGGCAGGAAAAACATGCTAGTAGAGTTAATGCCGTTGAGATGCGATCCTTAAGAAGTATGTTAGGCGTGACACTGAATGATAAGATTAAAAATAGCGTTATAAGGGACAAGTGTGGCTTAAAAGTGGATGTTGTGACTAGAATTGAGAAAGGTATGCTTCGGTGGTTCGGGCATGTTGAAAGGATGAATGAAGAGAGAATAACGAAACAAATTTATGTTGCAAAAGTGAGTGGCAGTGTTGGTAGGGGACGCCCCAGGAAAACTTATATAGATCAGATTAGCGGTTTACTAAAAAATGGCGATATAACGAGCACCCATAACCGACGAGCATGTATGCGTAGATGTATGAATGTAGAAGAAGCGAGAGAGGTGTGCCAGGATCGTGCCAAATGGAAATCCGTGATCTCTGCCTACCCCTCTGGGTTACGGGCGTGAGCGCATATTTATTTATTTACGATGATTAAGTGTTCGTCAACACTGATGGAAACTGACAAATAACATCAAACGGTTGTTAATATTAAAAATCTATCATAAAGCCATGAGGAAGTATAACAAATCAATGGACGTATATGTAAATGTGAAATTTATACACACACACACATTTTTTACAGACATAGTAAATCGTTAAGTCCAAAAAGTTTACTATTGCGTATCTGAAATATCATGATCACGTTAAATAAATTTACTCTTACGATCTATGAGAAGAATTAAAGTTCAATGAACTCATTAATGAATGAAGAACGCAAGCAATGCGTGCAAATCAAAACGAACTCTGCAAGATCCACTCCAATCATTTTGGATTATATTATTCCTGCGAATAAAAAGAGAACATTTTCAATTTAACAGTTTGTTAGTATTTTTAAGTGTGCATGTTTTAGTTAAAAAAATCGATAAGTTCAGTCGTATAGCTTTATAACATTTAGATAAGTTCTAAGGCCGACTAAAACACTGGAATATAATTTAGGCGTACTATAAATCCGTTAAGCGTGACAAAATATCAATTCCTTAAGTATAGTAGTCGGGATCGCGAAATTCAATATTTAGAATCGAGTCAGCCGCAACACCGCAGTAAATGAAAATTGTTTGCATATTATTTTTCACTGCGGCTAACTGCGCGGGTGGTTGTCATAATTGGCCTCTATAATCAGTTATTAAAATACATTTTCTGTAAAAAGAAGAGTTTAAGGAAGCTACATATACATATAAATAAATATCCTTTCAACGGACGCGAATCACCGAAGCATACATTTCTCAATTCTAGTAATAACATCCACTTTTAAGTCACATTTTTCCCTTATGACGCTATTTTTAATCCTATCATTCAATGTCACGCCTAACATACTTCTTAAGGATCGCATCTCAACGGCATTAACTCTACTAGCATGCTTTTCCTGCCAAAGCCAGCTCTCGCTTCCATACATTAAAGTGTCATTCCTTCATAGACACAGCTGATTTCTCGCTACTGTACCTATAGCCCCATTCATTTTATTTCCCGCATTCACTCGTCGTTCAAAATCTTTAACAAGCCTACCATTTCTACTAAACATACATCCTAAATCTTATCTATAATCTTATAGTAGTTGTAGTATATTACACTTGAGGAATGTAAAAATTTACTTATCTTCTTAGGTAGCTTGTAGAATGTTCTTATTGAAGTCTCCAGGATGTCGCCAATCTTAGCAGTAACTCCTCTGACATATGATAAAACAGCAGGCACTCGTTCAACTGTGGTGGGCTTCACTCGATCATTGCAACGTGGGCATGGGATGCGGAGATTGTTGTCAAGAAGTACTCCCTTGACATGCTGTAACTCGGCTGTCAGCTGCCACGGTAGCTAATTGTGATGGATGGTGATGTGATTCATCGTTTAATTGATCCAAATTGTTTAAACCGTTTTCGACATACATGAAATAAATAAATATACTTTAATTGCTCGTTTAATAGTATAAGATATAAGATTAAAATTCCTATGCATGTTACTCTTTCACTGCCATCATGCGTAGATAGTTTACTGGGATTGTTTAGGACAAAAGGAAATTGAGGAAAATCCCGAAGGAAAAATTTAATTTCCAATTCGGAAATTGTCAATAGGGGGTGATAAATTCCAAAGGAAAATTATAATTTCCACTTCGGAAATTGCCAATAGGGGGTGGTCAAACTTTTAATTCCCAGCTCCGCAGGCATGCACAATAATATATTTCCCAAAGTTTGAAAATGTTTGTTTACATTTCAAATCATTTTTTCTTAAGGAAGGTAGTAGATTATATTAATTTCGATTAAACGAATTAAATTATGTTTCGCAAACTTCAAGAATTCATTTGGAAGTTGCGAAATCGATTATCGTGCGGACAAATCGGTAAGGTTAATCGCAGTTGTTTGTTCGTTTCGTTAATCGTTGATATTCAGCGATCAGTCGCTTACATTGTGCTTGCGGTTGAAAATACGTAATTACTGCAATCGGTCCGTCCACTAGAACATAGTTTCTAGAAGTACTTACGCTTATTTCGTCATTATATGTTTTCATCAAAACCAAATCCAATCTGAACAAATACATTTATCTTTGCGGTGCGATTACTGTCGACAGCGATGAAAACAATGTGGAAGATTCACAAGTTTCGTCGTCACTTTACATGAGAAGCCCGCGCCTTATGTCCGAATACGCTTAAAATGCGATTTCGTATATTAGACAGTATAGTCCCAAGACTTATTCTTACATTCATCTGTAACTCTCAAGCAAGAGATTACGAGTCACGTCTATCAATTGGAGTGATTATTCCAATTGATAGACGTGACTTCACTGCCAGACTTGTTAAAGAAAAATGACATTTTCTGACGGATTTCTTCGAAAAGCAACATGTTCAATTGCACTGATTAGTATATTCTTTTAAAAACATAAGCAGGATCTTTTAAATTTGTTAGGTAATGCTATATAAGGATAATTACATCCCGAAGTTATTAACATCAAAGCTTAGTCATCCCTGTACCTGACATCAGTGATCTATGAAGGCAAAGTTAAATACTCCATAAGAACACTGGAAAATTTCCTCGAATAATATTCGCATTATTTATAGTACCAAATGGTTTTTTAGATAGTTATCATCGTCTTAACTCATCCAGGGTAGGTAGAGCAAGCGAGGTACAATAATACTTTGTACGTCGTACATGTGGTTACTACATACAAAAAAATAAATATACTATAACTGATAACAATGAAAATGGATGGGATCGTTAGTTTTAAATTGATTAGGAAAGTCCGAAGTCTAGACATGGATCTTCTCATTGATGGATGCGTTCACTCGCTAAAATAGCACTGGAACCATCCATCCATCAATTAATCGACGCAAGAAAGCGGAAATGCATCTCGAAATACCCAAGCCAAAAATTTCAACAATTCACAATTGGCAAATTTATAAAAATGCAAAAAGAGATTTGGAAAATATTTAAATAAGAATAAAGAGAATGTGAGTAACAGGAACGCTAAACATACACCATTCGACACGGCTTTTCTTCTAGCGCGGCTTTCTTTCCGCTTTCTGCCGTCAATGTTACTTTATACACAAACTATATTAACATTAAATACTTAGTGATAGTGATTATATTAATGGCCTCTCCTCAAATTTAGAGATTCCATAACCACTCCAGACGAACTGGGGGATAAAACCAAACTCTTTGGATCTGATAATATAAATGAAGAAAAGGGTATAGACGGTATTACTGGACTACTGAATATTGAATACTTTCACCGAAAGAGATTCGCAATCTGCTCATGAGCCGCTATCAGCAAAACTGTTAGTAAACATTCATACGGCTTAAGTATATATCTATTTCTTCTCCTTCTGTTCTTTTTTTCTTATATATAAAAGGCGATGTGATGATTATTTATACTACAATAATTAAAAAAAAATACATAAAAATGATTTTTACTATACATTTACTTTTATTACATCGAATATTAAAACAAGTTTAGAAGAAATGTTATAAAAATAAATCTCACGGCTGCGTAACGACTTTCATTAAATTTTAAATGGTACTTAGATTCTTTGATAGGGACTTGATGTCGGCCTAACTAGAACTTTAAGGTTGGAAATCAAATGAATTTGTAATTGTTCAAAAATTAAGTGATTTATTTCGAAACAGAGTAATGTGCTAATTTCTAATAGATACGTATTTTTGAAGTGAAACTTAACTCTCTCTCAATTTAACTTACTTAACTCAATTTAGTATTTTATTTTTAATATACAAGGATTTATTTTTGTTGATTATTTTTTTTAAGTATTTTGGCGCCTTCTCATCTGTTTTGAGTTTTCACTGTCTGCAGTCCTTATGACCGCCTGTGTTTTTTATTTTGTTCATTTTCAGTTTATTACTTTCCATTACGAAAACGCAACGCTGTACCCGATCAGAGTGGAGATCAGAAGATCACTAATTGGTGATACATTTTGTTAAAGTTAAAAAGATGAAGGGAAGTGTTCATCATCTCATCTGTAAAATACCGAAGCTCCCCGTTATTTATTTTTCAATAGGAAATGACCTTTTGCCATCAATCAGCCAATTAAAATTTACTTTCTCCTTTGTTACACTATACTGTGTCAAAAGCTCTATAAAAGAGATCTATACTAAATTTCCACTAACATAACTGAATTGTAAGAACGCTATTGATTAAAAGTTGCTGCCTTCCGATTGCTTAGTTCGTTAAACTTTCACAATATGGCGATGAGAACAAAAGTGATAAATCAATAGTTTGCTCAATACGTTACTTTTAGTTATTTGTTACTTTACTAAAACTATTTTGTGAGAGTTATTCGTCATTTTATTTATATAGGGCGACTGGCTAGGAAGCGTGACCATTGGATATCTCAGGGTCTTTCACTTAAGTCATATTACATTTGCATTATTTATATTACCATCTGATATCGGTTCCTAGAATAACATCGGAAATAGATACTAAAGAAGTGACATACTAACGAAAAGCAATATAAGGAGTACCAGTAACCTACGAGTAGAGCTAGACGACATACCTCTCTCTACTCAAACCATGAAGGAATCAGCTGTGTAATAGTAATTATTTTTAATCTATGTGAACAAAAATGTATCTGTTTGAATGTACACTGTGTAATATAAGGATTTAACCCAACTTTTTTATATCCAAAATTACTTATTTTTTAAACGACTTCAAATGATGATTTATTTTAAAAATACACGTAAAAATCTTCAACAGATTGTATTCATCTTTTTATTATATAATTGAAGCAGTGAAACAGTGTAAAAGTGAACTACATCGGTTTTTTTTTAAAGAAACCCTGTTTAAAAATTAACCCTGAGATTTTACCTGATTACTAAAATTTAGACTTGGCCCCAAGTTGAGCACCAAAAAATTTACCTTATATAGAGAGTATAGCCTGTACATGAAATACCTATACGCGGATGCAGAGTAATAAGATCCTGAGCAAAAATATCAAGTGACCGCTGTTATACTTTTTTACGTTTGCTACTAATAGAGGCTGATACGTACTCAAAATATTATATTGTCCTGATTACCAATATTGTTTTCTTCTGTTTTATATCTTTTGCTATTTTTAAACCAGAAAAATTGTGATTCCTTATTTCGTATTGCATTGGCTGAAAGTTTCAAACAGCTTCTTTTTATTGAAGTCTTTTTCGTAAGCTTTATTCTGGTAACTAATTTTACCGTCGCAAAATTACCACTATTATTATTTATTTAGTGTTGCAAATAGCAGTTATCAAACTGGAGCACAGCCTAACAAATTAACAATTTGGTTAACGGTGATTTTCAGGAACGACGTGGCGAATACAAGCCTTAGGGTGTTCTGTTCACTACTTACCCTTGTATCCTTCTCAGATGACAAGGAAGTCTTAGCACTCAATCGTTGTTCACCTTCGTTCTCTGAGGTCACCTATTTATTATCTATCAGTCGTTAGACTAAAAAGGTTATTTCCTTTTTCTATCCCCTTTCTCGTCAAATCTTCATCTTCCGAGCATTTTTTTAGAAATAAGCCTCCGGCACCTCATTCTTCAGTCGAAACGTAGAATATTTCTCCTTCACGCCTGTCTTCTGTGAGATCGTGGTATTTTATCGGTCGAGCCGGCCTATTGCAACACATACTGTTGTTGAAGACTCTACCATTGTATAAGTATAATTATTCATCTTCCGACTACCACAGTTTCTTTTTATATGAGCCAATTAGCAGTTTAAACGGACAGCACCCAAGGCTTTATTCAGTCTAAAGACACAATCTAATTCTAGTTACTTTACAACAAGAAAAACATCAATAATTTTTAAAATCAGTTATCGGGTTTTAATACGCTAACTTATTCTATATAAATAAATGACTGAAATCACGTCGAGCTTCGTTAATTTTTAGAAGTGATTGGAACACAGTTATCACGACCTCTCACCTTTTAAGAGTAAAAAAGTTTTACGAACGAATTAGAAATTAGCTCGCCAAAATAATACTTACTGACGTAGAAAACTTTACAGGTCAATAGATCCATTTTGCAAATTCGCTTTAAAATGGAATCGTTAATGCTTCTAGTTACAATAAGTCGTGAAACCAGAAACTTTTAATGGCTTTAATTTATTTAGTACTTGCGACCAGCCCCAGCTTCGCACGTGTAGTTTCTCTATGGCAAAAATCCTTTTTAGATCTCGCCAACGTTATAACAGAAATCTCTGTATGTACAAAATTGTAAGTCTCTAGGATCTATATATCTTTAATGTACGCCATACATGATTATTTTATTTCATTTAGTCTATTCCTTACATATACTATAGAAAAATTTGGATTTCTGGAATGCTTTAACTATGTTAAATCTCTCACACTTCCGTGCGCCCAATAATCATAAAATATTGTCGATGTTTCTCTTCACGTATTAATGTACAAATTACAGATAAAGAAGGCGGTCACTACAAATACTAAAAACGGATCAGTAAATTACATCAGTATATTTTGAATATAGGGTTGGCATACGGAGAAGAGGGAGCATAAAACCCAATGATATTATAATACAAAAATTAGTATAAAATATCATTGATAAGACCTTAACTTCAAATTTTTACACTTTAAATAAATGGTTCATTTATTTATTTATGAATATTATCTATACATATAATAAAAATGTAACTGATCGCTGTCTGTACATGGAAGATATTTGAGAAAAACTATTATTGGGTGCCTTCATAAACAAAATAAAACGAAACAATGATAATTATAATTTCTGTCTGTTTGGTCTTTTTGTCTGTGCGTTTGTTACCACTAATCTCAGAAACGGCTTAACCGATTTGGGTGTGGTTTTCACTAATCTATTGTGGTAAGCTTCACTTATCTAACATTTAGTATTTCTATTATCTCAATCGGTTTATAAATAAAAAAGTTATATCAATTTAACTAAGCTTATGCTACGGCATTATTGTGTCGACTCCACATACGCGAGAAAAGGGCAAGGAGATGATGATGAGGTTACGCTAGTACTAAGTAACATCATTTCGTTTAAGTAAAATTGCAGAGCGGTGAAACCGTGGGGCACAGCTAGTATTTTATATAATATCAGGGGTAGTAGAGTAGACATAATATCAATTAATATAAATAGAAAGATTTTTATAATACGCACGCACACGTTTAGCAGAATACTGTTGACGTAACTCAAGTTAGTTATTTAATCTGAAATCATCAGACTTCAAGTAATATTAAAAAGTATTTCTTTCAAAATATTTTGCTTATTGTTACACAACAGCCCTGAATTATATCTTTTTTTACATAAACTTCTTTTATATCAGATTGGTCTAAACAAAATGACAGATAAAAATCTCGTTATATGCTTTTTAAAGGCGTTATGTAATTTGAAATTATAAAGATTCACTTTTTAATCTTCCATCGACGACATTTTTTTAAATAGAATTATAACTATAGGTGTATAAATTACAGGAGTTTATTGTGTATTTAAGTCTTTATTATGTTAATGTATCTTTAAATATTCATCATTTCAATCTTAAAGCATATCCTTTCAATAAAATGATATAGAAACCCTACTTCTACTCCCACCGACTACTAGCCCTACCTACTACTGTTCCTACCTATTACTGCCCCTACCTACTACTACCCCTACCCACTACTACCTCTACCTACATCTGTTGCACTAATGGGCTGGCTCAGCCGGTGAAATACCGTAATAGGCGTGAAGTAGAAATATACTGCGTTACCTCATATATCTCCTCTTCTGTCCATTAAAGGTAGACAACGCATCTACAACTCATTAGTTTGTGGCAGATGTCTATGGGTAACGGTCATCAGGTGGAATTCCACAAGAGTAAAACGAATGATAGGCATTTGAAAGTAGTTGACAACTAACTAGTATTTTTCAATATTCACAGATGCCAGGAATGGGTTAGACTTGCAAGTATAGAGGATTTAACGTATGTTCCGATCGAGATGTTAACTTCTAGGTCGCTTGGCCTGATCCTCCATAATAAAGTCTACAGAAAGTTATTAAATAAATAATATTGAATTTTGTGTACACAGTGAAAGGATCAAAGCTCAAATCGTCTATGCATTCTTTTCTCCATTTCGTTATGTAACCCCACCTAATTATCATTAATCAAATTGGGTTTCGTTAAGCTTTAAAATTTGCATTTATAAGTATACCTAACGATGGTCACATAAAATCAGATAAACGACTGGGTCATTTGACTCCCTAATCCATGAAAAAAAAATATATTTATATACTTATGAAATTATTTAAATACTATATGAAAGCTTTCTTCTGTTAAAAAAACTTGTTTAGCTAACATTTCAAATATAAAGCATGTTATACATTCCATGTACGTATAATGTTACCTTGTCCCGCTGGAAATACGCACTGTTCGCTGTATGGCCCTGAAGAAGTCGAGACCAAAGGAAAAATTAATATTTAGTGACAGGAATAATTTATAAATATATCCTTACAGTCAAGTTACTTACATCTTATTTTGAATTTCGTACTATTAGCATTTTATTAATATTACAAAGATTTATATAAGAACATAGATATGTGCTTTACTTGAAAGAGTAGAAACTTCATGACACTTTTACAATACAGAACAAGCGCAATGTACATATCACCGACCGATTGTGAACCTTGTCAGTTTGTAATCAGACTGGTATATTATAAACTGTCTTCTGACTGAAAAGATGTGCCATTGTACAGAATCAATACTGAATGAAATACTGGACATAGAATTTTTTCCTTTTTCTGAACAAATTTTTGCGTAAATTCCCTGCGATCATTTGTGCCGATATGACTAATCTTAATATGTTAAGTAGCGAAAGGTAAGCTACTCTTGAGTCAATTTATGTATTTTTTATGTCATGTTTCTAATAATTACATCGTTTCTACGCCTAAATCTTGTATATCTCAATTCTTATTTCTCATATCACACTTTTCTGTGATTTTTTGGTAAAAGAAAAAAAACTGTATCTCGTTTGTACATGCTCTCTGTGGATATTTTATATTTCATCATAGAACAAATTTCAGTGTAAATTAATTTTAGACAAGATTTTTATTTATTTTAAAATTATATTAACTTTCCTTAATACATGCAAAAAGGACGGGCCTACATGATGACGCAAAAGTTACGAGCTTGGCTTCGCAGGGGATGTAAAATTCATTTAACGCTAGCTGACCCGTGCCAATATTTCGCATAATATCACGATCACGTACAGGATACTTTATCAATTTAATATCTTCTTACAGTAAATTATACTGAATACCCCTCGAATGGCTAAGTTTAGCAAATTCCCTGTATTCGTTTTTGGTTTTAATAGCGAATATATAATAATGGTATGCTGGTGTCATAATGTGTCAACATTCAATAACAAATTAGCAGCAAGTCAATGCACTAATGGGCCGACTCGACCTCAAAAGTACCACGATTGCCCAGGAAACTTTCGTAAATTAGAGATATTTAGAACTGAGTTTTTTATCGCATTTTATTTGCTTGTTTGCAGGCTGGGGGGTTGAATGAAAAACGCCACCACAAACCGACATATTTTTGAAGTGATTGATTGTGTTTTGTGGCTCTTCCCCTCACCTAGGAAACAAAAACTTTATGTATTGTTATTTCTAAACAGAGTCTAAAGTAAATGGAATCAAGCTCAATTACATCAGTTTCGTACGAGTAACTCGCTTCATTATTATGAAGTACGAACCAAATCAAGAAAAGTTCCAAACGAGAAAAGTTATACTAGAATGTGAATGAGGCTAAATGAACTGTAACAAAGTTAGACGAAATAATTTTATTTACTAATGTACGGAACATTATTACAAGGGCTTAAAAATAAAAATACAGATTCGTAGTGGAAAATTTATAATATTTTTGTAGGATAATGACTATATTAATTTTATCAACATAGTTTCCCTCACTATCTGTATATTTTCGCCAAATAACTGAAAGCTTATCTAAAGCTTTGCGCTCTGAGGAAATTGACAACACAAGCCGTTGTACGAACATGGACGAGTACAGATCGACCGTGGAAGTACCACCTCACGTACGTACAAAAGATGTTAAGGTAACAAGTATCAATACTTCTGCGTTTCGTATAGTAAACACAAGCCCCTTCTCTCCCCCTTTTCCAAATTCACTACCCCTTTTCCTATAAAACATTGGCGAGGTATGTGTATGTATATATGTCTATGTATATAGAGAGTGTCAAGACGGAGTACTTTAATTATTGTAGAAGGAGGAGAGTAAACTTTTAAGCATTTTTGTTTACACGAAAAAGGGGTTCGCAAAATGTGAAAATAAAAAATACATGTATTTTTCAAAAAGGTTTCATCAAGAGTAACATTTTTCTCCATATAAATGGCGACACGAATAAGCCCAACCCAGTATATCATAAGTGGCATGAAACGGTGCAAATGAGTAGAGACATAATTACTCCGGCAACAATTATAGTAACTCACAGTGATGGTATTTTGGGAAACGTAAAATCAACTAATTCAAGCCTTGAAGTATTTAAGCAATAACAATGAAGTTATTTTGTCGGATTTAATTTAATGAAAAACGTGACTCTGATCCTCATGCAACCGCACACCACGCATGAGACCGCCGATGCCGACTTATGTTTCGATGGAAAATCGAAGGCTGCGACTTCTTACGACCGTCAGTAAGACGTTAAAAGGATCAGCATCTTCGCAGTTCAAAGAACTTTTTGTGGCTCGATTTATGTGCCTCGTAACATCTGCATCTACTCTCATAAAATATTGATAGACCAGATTGTGGTGTCGACAGTGATTGCTCATCTGGCACAAATGGATAATTACTAGCATTTACGACAGAGGTTACTACGCGACTTCAATTGCAACAAGAGCTTAAAGCGTTTTACTACCTAAAACAAAAAGCGCAGACATGTACAACCATTAAGGGTGTGAAAAACGGTCGAAACCATGAAGTCAAATCTAAAACGAAAACTAGGACACAAGCAAGCCTGTCGACAGCAGCTTGCGGATACAAGGAAGACACCATCTTAAGCTACTACATCGACTTCCGGACAGCGTAGCCCGTCAAAGGCAGCACGGTGGTGTGCTACAAGTCCAACACGCCGGGCCAGATCGCTATTTGCGGTACTACGAGCGGCAGGTTTAAGGGAGCAGCGACGCCAGCGGCAGAGTCGAGTCGACCTATGTGTGGTCGGGTCCTCGCCAGGTATATTGACAATCTGAGACGAGTTACTAATTTTTTTAAAGATTTTCAGTCTGTGGGTTCATTCTTAATAAAAATAAGAAACGTATTCGAACAAAATAAGACATAAGGGGAGCTTTAGATGCGTGTTTTCTGTCTATCTGTTTACACTGAATTCGTTATACTGTATATTCATCTATTTCTATCATATTAAAATACCACTTCGATTTACTCTACGCAAATCGTTAAAATATACTAACATAATTATAAGGTTGTAAGTCGGCTTTCTGTTCGAAATAAGAGCAGCGGCTTAATGGGTGCTTTTATCAAGCACATATATCAGTCGAAGTGATAGTTATCTGAGGGATTTCTGATATGCCGGCTTATCGCCAACATATCCATTAATCAATTTGTTATTCAAACAAAAGTGTGCTTTTATAGAAAATTTTAATTGATCACTAAGCATGCGATAACAGGAATTATAAATCACAATTTTATTATATATCTAACACTAACAATGTGTACTTTGTTTATACCCAAAGTTGCACTATTGTATAATAAAATAAATATAAAAATTCATTTGACCACGATTATAACTCAATAAAAACAAAAATTAAAGAATGAAAACATTTAATTTATATCCTAAATAAACTTTACCGCTTGATTGTTTTAGTATGGATGGTTAATAACCGCCAATAACTATACGTAAATCTGGAAGAATTACGCATGCATGGCCAGCTATATATGGAGGTCTTTACGAAAATCTGCTTCTTGTCATAACTATCAAGCAATATCGCTGGCCACAGACTAAAACACTATATGCCAACATACAAAACTACTGACAAAACTTTCTACTGATTTCATCTCTATCGCAATGAGTGATAGAGTTAAACCAGCGACTGCAGTATTTCTGAATCCGACCCACACATTTATTCCCATTAAATACCAATCCAGCGATCTGTTTAAAAACTACCAAATCGTTGATACAGTTACAGTTCTCGTTTTCTTATTCTTTTACAATTAGGGTATAATCGTGGTCATATGCTTAATTCAGAAACATATAAATTACAGATTTCTAACACATAATGAGTAGTATAATTTCATTGCGATGCTGTTGACCAGTTAACTAAAAACTATTCATTTAAATCTTTTGTGAATGGTGGTATGAATAGCTAATTGCATTGTTATAATTCTAATACATTACATGGGGTCTTACATAAAACAACAATACAGTAAACATATATTGTGATGATAATATACGAGGTATTTTATAGATCTGTCCAATAATAAAAAATAATTACCAGAAGGGTTCGCGGTATATAATATTTATTACATTTATTATAGAAGAGATTTACATTTCTAATTGTTATATTTATCCAACATTTGTGCGAACCAAAATAATTTATAATTTTTTCACTTTATAACAATAATAACTTACATTTCAGAAAAGACTAGCTAAAATATACACAGACTCTCATAATAAATAACTACATTTCTTCAACAGAACACATATGATACTTACACATCAGGCCATCAATCAGTCTATCATTATAAAATGTAAAGCATGGCTACAAGTTTGTCTTAGGTATGATTCATAGAAAGGAAAAGGAGAAAGGAAAATCTATGAAAAGTAAAATAAGAACATAAAACAATAATTTGAATCTTTTTCCTCAAATCGCGAACACAATATTTTGTACTTAAAGTTCGTGACCTGCGAGCCCTTTAAATAGAAACAATATCGTTCGTGTGTTTTAAAAGGCAGTAAGACAAGAGTTTCGTTTTCAAGTAAAGTTGAAATATTACTTTCTTCAGATTGAGACAAAACATAACAATGTAACCATGCCCTATCAATAACTAGCGTCCATAAAATAAAGCTTTGTACTTTGAAAAATGTGAATTCAAAAATAGCAACGGTTATATAACATAGACACATTTATGTAGTATATACATTTCTAAAGGCAAGATATACACGACGATCTTAACCTATATACTTACGCGAAATAATCTCTCATCGTTACGTGATAAAATAATCTCATTCTTCACTTTACGCTCGATTAAATTGTTTCAATCTAATTAAGAGATTAAGACATCATTGATTTCATTGAGAATACGATCAAAATATCTGTAAAGTCCCATCATATTTGTGGCGAAGGTAACATTAAAAGATCTGTTGTTAAATTTGTATGTATTACTTGTAAACTAGTATTTAAAAAGGCGTGATATAACGTAGACTGTATTCTAACGAAAAATATTTCTTTTTAAATGTCAAGTAAGGATAATAAAACGTTGATCCTAAAATAACTGTTATAATGTTACCACTACGAAATATACACTATATATATACCTAATATATTTTTATAAAATTTACTTATATTATTGCTTTATTTAAAATCTAACGTTTAGCCCTGAACAGGTTCAAGGTGTATGTATGTGTATACATACTATGTTTTATTAACTTATTACACAAAAATATATTTTTAAAATAAGCGGCCATGGGAAACTAATAGGTTGTGTATTAAATAACAAAAAAAAATATGGTAGATGTTAAAATAAATCATGTTTTTTCTTTTACCTTCTTAAATTTCGCATTCAAATATGAAATCAACAGTGTCTCACCACTTCGGCACCTTGTAAAATTGATGACGATATATATATAAGCAATATACGGTTGATAATCGATTTATATAAGAAAATATTTGACAATTCATGACCAGCTAATTGTACTTTTAATTCATTACAAAGTGTCGATACGGCTCCAATGTATACGATAAATTAATAATTAACGCTAAATAAATAATATACTTTATTTAAAATTACCTCCGTGTTATATATTTTATGTGTTAGTATATAATTAATAAAGCTTTATCGATTGTAGCGTTCATATGAAATTGGACAAAGTTGTGACTGAATCAATTTGAAATATTCATATATTATTGTGAAGAAATCAAACAAAAAAGCGCACTACTGAACTCCAAGCTCGGAAAGACAGATCGAAAGAAGTGATAACAAAAATATAATAAAGATAAAAATTATAAATTTGAATGTATGCTGTCAATTTCGTTGCTGCTGTGTATATATTACGTATTAAATGTACATCAAATTTAATGTTTTATATCTTTCTCTTACAAAGAAATTTTTAGTTTAAATATAAATTTACTTAACAAAACAACTTTGCACAAATACATTGTCTCATAAGTATAAAATGTTCACTTTAAAAGATATCTTCACATTAGAAACAAGACGATAAATGTAAGCAATATTGCATCCAGTGTCTGGAAATATAAAACTTGCAAACAATATTTTTTACGTTGAATATTTAGTATTCATACAATAAGCTCTAATCGTTCATCCAGTGACAATAATTACAATTTATAAGTTCATAGTACAGGTCTTTTTTTATAAAACATCAAATCGCCTATTTTATTATTAATGAAGGTCTGTATAACGATTAAATAGTTATATAAAAATCATCCGGAAACTGTCACGGAAGGGACAACAATAAAAAATTAATATAATTAACAAAAATGATTGATTTGTTGATATCTTTAAAAGTAAAAGTAACAAATAAATATTATAAATGCCGCGCTAATAATTAGAAGTTAGAAAAAATTAAAAATTAGAAGCGCTAAGAATTGTTAGTGTGTTCTAGAGGAATGTATGTATATCGACCATATAAAATTGACTTGTTGACACATAATTATCCCATGTTTTAAAGTGATGCTATCCGTTTGAATACACTTGTTAATTCGTGTTTACAAGCACAAAAAAGACTCACTGAACGGCAATCCGTAGGAACGACTTCTTTAGAACTATATTTTCTTATTTTTAATTTACGCAATACGCAGACAATAAACGCAATTTACTCAAAAATAATCTGCGTAAAAATAATTTAATACTATTTTAAAAATTAAAGTCATGATATAACAAATGGAACATATCTAAAATATACACAAAATTAAAAAAAAACATTACAATAATCGTATAATATTAAACATAGAGATTATCACATTTTTTCTTTAATATCTAATTTATATTTAATTCATTCTAACTTACAGATCGAAATGATGATAAACTTGGTTTACAAATATTTGATATGTAACATTATTTTCAAACCGAGATAACAAAGTAAAGGGTTAAAATACTAAAAAACAATTCAAATATATACAAATTATTGGTGTTACATGTACTAATTGAACGTAGTCCACCCTTTGGGGACACTAGAGCCCGGCTCGGCCCCGCCGCTTGAGCTGTGAAAGTCGGAAAATTGGAATTGACTAAAGTCTAAGCCGTACTCATGCAAAAGGGCACTATCCGTGGACGTTTTGACTTGTTCGAACTTATCGGAACTATCGCTTTGTAGTGGATCAAACTCTTTTATATCTGACGGTATACCGTCCAGATTAATCAGATCCGATTCTGACGCGCACGGCTGGAAAAGAAAGAAGTCAGTTAGACAAACACCACTCCTTACTTACTCCTCACTTACTCTCACTGAGTAAGTAAATGAGTCGCTGGGCCACGTCGATTCGAGGGTTTTGAAACATTGCCGCGAGTCCGCTTCACGGTTTAGCCTTTCATTTCGAAAACAATTTCCATTTACCACCTTAAATGGATCCGTTGTCATGTTGAATGATTTTTCTTGCTCCCTTCTCATATAATTAGAATATAATAGCCGGTCTTAGAGGTCAAAGGTTAATAAAAGTGTATTCTTGTATTAACCTTTCGAAACTGATATTCCGTTTAAAGGCAGAAAATAAATTTACTTCTACAATTATGGTTGTAATAACATTTTACATTTATGGTAATTTTACAAATAAAATAAATCTAATTTTATGGATTATCACTGGAAATGCATATACTTTTTTATGATATTACAAGCTGAGCCCCGCGGTATCACCTACCGAGCAATATAATTTAACCGACTATTGTGACTGACTTACTTGATATGAGGTCTGAAGTCAATTTACATTGGATTAAAATAATTCCTCCATACAAAGTTTCATATTGTATACCTTGTTTCATATTAAAATATGATTTCTGTAAACAAACGTCATTTACCATACATACCGGCCATTACCCTTTTTATAATTTCATGGAAAATGTTAATTTTGTGGGAAGCACGAGATAAATGAAATGGGTTTGTGTAATACGGATAGTGAATAGTATAAATGTTATTAGGTAATTTGAAAAAAAAAAAGAAATTACGTTAACCTTTGTTTACAAAAATCCCAACTTGCTGTGTAACAAGATCAGTCACGTGTTGGTCGATTTATGTATTTACATATATGTTATTGAAGGTGTACCAGAAAGGTCGATATTCTTGTTAAAACAAAAGCGATTTACAGATATCGACTGTAAGAAATAACTGAACTTCTTTTGTTTGGATGATCCTAGTTTAACGATGTCTATTAGACTACATCGTCAGTGGTCGGCCTAAAGCGCTTCAAAGCTATGTAATGAAAATAATACAATTGAATAATATTAAAGCGATAATCCGTAAAACTAGTTATAATAGCTAATATTTTTATACATTGAAATCTTATATGTACCGTAACCAAACCCACACAGACATTAATACGTGCAGATACTGAAAAACCATGCATATACACTGTACAACATAAGCTGAAATTTACAATGAAAAAACTTTTAGAAAAGGAGTGCACGTGCAACATTTACAAGCATTTAATGTGCAAGAACAAGACCTAAATCACACAAGTTCTTGATACGTTGTTTTTATGTTCAATGTAATTATAATGTTCAAAATAGTTTATATTAGAAAACTGTTTTAAGTACATTGAACGCATATTATATTTAGTGGTTTTTGTAAATAGTAACTAATTATTAATGTTTGTTACTTGAAAGTCTCATAAAAAATCAAAATATCCACAATAAATGGTTACAAATTATAAATATTTATCAATAACTTTTTTTTCTAAACAAAAACCCTAAAATGCAGGTATAAGCGTAATTTTTTTTGACTCTTATTACACAATTATATTTTTGCTAAGCAGATCCGTTATATTATTAATATAATGTTATACGATTTGAGCCACCCTTGCTTTAAATATTGCGAAGACAATAGACGCAACAAAGTATTATTTCAATTCCAATGACTCAATCAGATTGATGCAATGCAATCGTGAAGCAATCAACGAATCTGCTTGAATAGGCTTTGCCGGTGGGATAGAGTGTGACGAACGTAATGCGTTTTCGCGTATCCAGGTCAATGAAACCGTAAACTCACACGTGAACAAGTATAAACAATCATAATTTGTAACTGAAGACTATTCAACAGGTGTTATTTTCTCATTATCTGAATTAAATGAATAACTATTGTGTCGATATACGAGCTGAATCATGTCATTTAGTCACGCGAGGTCTGATTTGCTGTGGCTGAAACGTTACATCGAGGAGCCAGTGATGAGTGCATCACTCAACAAGTATAATGTGCGTTACCATAAAATTATTATTTTATATAAAGTACTTGCTGTTCCCGCGACTTAGTCCGCGTTGATTCCAATAAAAATGTGTTTTCTTTCTAAACTTAATTTTTATTCAGTTGCTACAACCAAGTGCAATATCATCTACGACGCATGATTTTATTCACAATTCCGTGAGATATTTACTTGATTCTGTTTTAACTTGATTCTTTTGTGCAAGTTAAATTAATCTTAATTTTATCTTAAAACATTCACAACGATTTTAAAAATTGGTTTTTGTCTCTATACCTGCCCTGTTCCCACTTTATACCGACAGTACGTCGGTACAACCGGTTTTCGGTTCGTCTCCAAAGTCAATCTATCATACGTACTATCAATCTCCACTCCCTTCTCATGTCACCTTTCACGCAATCCGTCCACCTCTTCTTAGGCCTGCGCCTACCGACATACCCCTTCACACACAAGACTAAAATTCTACTTGTCGTCCCATTGTTTAGCTTCTTAATTTGTCTATCAGGTGTGCTACTTTTACACTTCCCCTAATATACTCGTTTCGTACCTTATCCGTTCGTGTTAACATATACATCACATTTTCCTTGTAAGTTCCATAAATCGTCATTGCTCCAAAAGTTTTAATTTTGTTTTTATTTTAAATTGAATGTCGTTACGTAGGGTATCGATCTATTGATATTTACATAGATATAGACATTTGTAAAAACAAAATCAAATATATTCCACTGGAACCGTACACTTTTCCGGGATAGAAAGTAGGCTATGTGCTATTTCGGAATATAATCTATCTCTGTGCCAAGTTTCATCCAATTCTGATCAGCCGTTTCGGCGTGAAAGAGTAACAAACATTCATCCATTGAAACTTTTGCATTTGTAATGTTATAAAATAAAATCTATCAAGTTTACTTTTGTATAAAATTTGTTTAGTAAAAAGTATATAACGGTGTGCCTATTTTTATTTAAGCCTGTACATATACCTTTAATAACAAGTTAATTTAGAGAAATAGCGTTTGATCACAGACGTAACTGTGGTAAGTCTGGGATTCATTAGTTGTTCTACAGATTTGAGACAACCAATTTACTTCCATTGCCTTTCGATGTACCGTGGTACTCCACTGGCGTAAAATCGTATAAATACAAAGTTTCTCTATATCTTTGCCTTTTAAAAAAGTGATATGACAATATGTATAACGTGAATGTTTTCGGCAGCGGAAACTCACGATTATATGAAAAAGCATAAGTGTATTTTTTGTAACTGTAGCTTTTACGAAGGGGAAACCGCTAATTAAGGTAATGGTGTCATGAAAACATTCAGCGAGCTTTTAACCGTAAAATACCGATCTGCGATATATTGAAGTGATACATTTGATACACGGCAAAATGTATTGAGTAGAAATATAATGTAGAATATTTTGGTTAAAAAATAAGCATTGCAAAGTAAAAGAGTTGCTGTGGTAGCTAGTAAGTACATACGTAATCTGTTTTTAAATGGTTGATGGTGGTAAAATAATGTAATATTCGTAGTAAAAAGGATGATCAAAGGAGGGAGGGAAAGAAGCTGAAGAAATTATTAAGAACAAGGTGAACGAAGGAAGGAAAAGTAAATTATTTCGAGAAGATTTAAAAGCAACCACATTTTACGGGGAATACGCACCAGAAATATTATTGACTATACCAGAGCATAAGTATTTCGATCTAATATTTGTAATATGGGCCCAGGGCTTACACTTTTTACATTAAGTAATGATGTGACCGATGACCATTTACCTAAACTTAAAAGTGATACCCCTAAAAATACAATGGTACCTTATAATGAAGCATTCTAAGTATTTAAAACTCCGTAGTGCATCGTTTGTGCTCTTCAACGTAATGATAAAATGTCACGCCCTGGGCTCCCCTTTAACCTGGACTAAAATTTGTATCACTTGCTCGGTATCCACTTTAACTTGCATCAGATCAATGAAATAATTTTTTTCGATCTTTTATTCTGGATCCTTTTCTTGTTTAATTCAGAAATTTACAATTTCTATCGTCTAAATTCGATAATCATATTAGCGTGGACTACCATCTGCTACTTTAAATTCATATTTAGAAAAGTACGTGATTTATTTGATTGATGAAATGTAGTATTTAATATGTATTGTTAACTTTATAATCTATTGTTGCATTGTATTTTTCTTCGTAAAAAATATAACTTATTACAAGGCTCATATCAAATAAAACATTTAATTAAATATAGTTCTTTGTATAAATGTTTACTCAATTAATAAATACAACGAAATTATACCACATATGTACATTAGATTATATTTATTGTTGTATATTTCTGTATTGATAAACTTGAATTAAAAATTATAATTACAATTGTTATAAAAAATCCGTCCGTCCTCATAGGATGTACGCGTATACTATGTATCCATTTTGGCAAAACAAACTATTTACAAATTAAAAAAAAAGAAACAGAAATATATTACACTTTACATACAACTCATGTGAAAAATAATAATATATTTTGTCCCGTTTATATAAATCTAACACTAATAAATTATTCGAGACTCGAGAGTTGTTACAAACATGTTTTAATAAAAAATGTCCTATGAAGTCTATGAAATATAAAATAACCTATGAAATTCATAATTGTTATAAACTTGTATGCGTAATTAATTTAGAACATAAAACGCGCAGACGTAGTCGCAGGACGGGGAGATGTACAATAAATGCATATTTTTAACAAACATTTTTTTTTTTAATTTTTCTAATGGGTTCGCAGAACAAATAAAAAAAAATTATACCTGCTCCTCACAAAAATAATAAATCGTTCTTCAAGAGGTGTATATCATAATAATATATAGTCCGTTAAATGTTAGCATAACCATTGTCAACTGACTTAAAAAATATATATAGAACCAGTGAAGTAGGTACATATACGTCAATATTAAATATACACAGCAGTAAGTTTTTTAAAATACAATGAGACAAAACTTGTGAGATAGTAAGTAATGATAATTATTTAATTAGCTCCCGAGAAATAGTTGAATTTTTACCACAAATAAATTATTCGAAAAGAGTAGGAACAAGGAGAGGTCTTTAATCACATATACTTAATTCGAAAGGGCATACAATATTTTAATATATGTTAATTCTGGCCCCGATAGTAAAAAAGACGTATCTGAAATTTTTTCTCCAATATTGCATTTATGATTGAGGAAAAAAGACGAATCGACTGATATTTTCTTCTTACTTAATTTCAGTTAGTTAACACAGTGATAAAGGCCTTATCTCGATGGTCATTTCCACTTTAACTAAGGTGAAAGGACACATTTTGATGGAAGTAAAACGAAAAGAGGTATTTGCCTTTAGATGAGTCTTATCTTTCAAAGAATAACTACATTAATTGAGAAGTAAAAAGGCGTCTTTTATTTTTAAACTTTATATTATGAAAATAGCTCTTGTAATTGCTAGTACTGTATTTGTGTTACATTGAATAACAATAATAAGGCGCATATAGGTGTTTTACGGCTTTCCTACTTAGTTCTAAGTTATTTTCGGATTTTCTTTTTTTGCTAAAAACAAACGGTTCTTTTTTGAAGTATTAAAATATATTATCATTACTAAAATATTACAATACTAAACTAAGACGTGATATGGGATATATAATATAAAATTGTACATTCACAGAATATTCATAAACGCAAAAACTAAATCACACCATGGGTTTTCCCGTTTTTCAACTTAAAAAATTTTTTGCTTCGTTTTTGTTAGTTACATCTTTCTTATTTTCAGAGGCAGAATTACAAATCTTTCTTCATTGTTAAAAGATATTCAAATAGCTTTACATACCTAAAAGGATAGTATTGTAAAAGAATAATAAAGTGAATACAATGCGGTCATTCTATTTTCGAAACAATATGTGTAAGTATGTATAATGGTAAAAAAAATGTGTACAAAAAAGAATAAAAATAGAAAGATAAAAAGCTAATTTTGAAGCTACACTGCATGCTTTAAACGTGTTAGTGTGATAGTAGGTTGCACCTAAAGGTATAAAGGAACAAATATTTGTAAGTTGTAGGAAATATAAATTTTTCATTCAATAAATAATATTATGCATATATTTTTATGAAAGAAATTGCAAAATTACGCATTAGCTAATTTGATATTGTTAGTTGAAGACAAGTTTTCGTTTAATTTTTATTATTTATATTTTTCTCTAAAAACATAATATATAATGTAAATTATCACATATGCACATATCAAAATTACCTCTTTGCTTCTTCCTTCGTAGATGGGGGAAGGTCGAACTACGGGGGTAGCTATGTGGAATGTGCTGCTTTGACCGTCTTTACTCTGCCTATTAGTAATAGGGGGCGGTAGCTTTAAGGCGTTGCCATTGCAAGATGCGTTTGTTATCGACTTTCTTTGATTTGAGGTACTCAGTTTTAGTTTAGCTTTGTCTTTGCCCTCGCTGAAGCATATAGTGCTCGTGTGGAAATCAGTTGACTTCTCATCACTCTTTGTAATATTAGTTATGAAGTGAGTCGTAGAGGGCCCTGGAGTCGCTCTTGGCGGGAGAACTGGCGCGTCGGACAAATCGACTAGTTTGTTTGTCGATATAATAGGATAACGAGCGGAAGGTTTAGGACGTTCCATTAACCGAGGAGGAATTCGTGGTGGTGCCAGTGGTTTCTGCAAATAAAATTAAATAATGTGCCACGGTGCTCCTAAGAGCATACATGCTTAATAATGTACACATCTATGGACTCTACATGACTATACAATGTTCAACTTCTTTTAATGAAACATTTGCAAAACCTATAATGAAAATTAATTACGATCACAAATGTACATAAACAAAATCCATAAGTTTTGATACATCCGTTCGAATTATCCCATCAATATCTTTCATTCCATCTTATAATCAATCAATAAATAATACCCAGGCCAATAAACACTAAATTTATACTGCATTGAAAATTGGACGCAACAGATTTTGTTTGGGAACGAGTTCAGAATGTTCGAAGACTTATGGTATGAGAGATCAAGCAAGACAATATACACAAGCAACAGCTAATAAAATTACAAAGATATCTATTTAAATCATAATTAAGTTGATTAATGACTCACAGGTTTGTTGCGCAGTGTTATATCAGCGTTGCTATCGGTGTTTGTTGAGAAGAGGAATTCCATTTCGTTTAACAGATCTAGGGGGAGGGCGGGCGGTGGGTCCTTGGGAGGTGGTACGTCGATGGATGGACTAGCTATGAGCGGCAAATCAGTAAGTGGTATAGATCCTGAAGAACCTGATGATTCAGGGGAAGCTGATCCACATGAAAATCTATTGATAAAAAGGAAACATTCTTATATGAGTATGAATCTATAACAATTATCTGTACTTTAATTTTTTGCAAGGTTACCTTCGCAGGTTTACAAGAAGCAAAGCCATTTAAACAGTGCTACAATAGTTGCATACTTGTGATTGATGAAGGTGTTAGATAAATATTTTTGATGTGGAAAACTTGTATTAAAATAATTAAGACCGTACCTGAATTTACAGGACCAGTTGAAACCTTTACACTTTCAAAATCAAATAAAACATTCAAGAATAAGGGTACAATAGATATATACTATTGACAGCATCTTTCTAGACCATCATATCAGTTACTGTGCAAGTTTACTGGATTAAGAAACTGTCTGCTAACAACAAATACATTTTTTTAAAGAGAGATAGTTTTATAAATTTTAAATAAGTGCTCATGTATAAATAAAATAAATACGTCTACGATCGGGGGACGCCCACACGAAGTTCTCTTTTTTCCAGTTATCCTTTCTCTATCTCTGTCCTCTCTCCAACTATCACTATTCTTTTCCTCTCCTTCTCTTACGTAATATTTTATTGTTAACTCTTTATTGTTCTTTTCCAAATTGTATATTTAAAAATTTGTATAGAAAGAAGGTTTTTATTATTAAGTTTATCTATATAGTTGTTTTATAAGTAAAAACGCAAATTCTCACACAAAAAAATGAAATAAGCCTGCGCATGCGTAACATATGACCGGCACGTAAATAGAACCTGCCCAGAGTTCAACTTTCACACCGAAACCTCAAGCTGTTTCGCAGTCTCTTTAAAGGGATAGCGACGTAGAGAAGATAGTGGTAATTTTTACTGAGTAATTAATTGTCTTGAAATTTATACCATACCATAATGTATGTATTATTTATCAAACATTTTCTCACCCAAATGTACCTGCGCAGTAGCAGATATATTTTTTCTACTTTGCCGCTTATAATGAATCTTTAGACATCTACATGCAAAAATAAATTTATCTGCCAATTTACGTCGATTTATTGTAGAGCAAACAAAACTAAAAAGTTTTATACACAATGAAAACGTACCTATTATCATCCGTTGTATTTCTTGAGGACGATCTTGAGCCACTCTTCGGTATTCTGTTTGTCAGTCCTTTCATAGCCGATTTAACATTCTTTCCTCCTTGTCGGACCTTGATAACATAATTAAATTGACATAAATTAAAAAAAAATCGTAAACAGTAGTGCAGTAAATTAGTTTGTATTTTAAAATAAAAAATTAGGTTCAGTAAAATAGGGAACCTCCATTCTATCCTCACCTCAAAAATCCTCAATGCCTTGGAAAATCTCATCATTGAGCTGATCCACAAACGCAGTAAGCGAAGAAGAATTATATTATTGCTCTTGATTTATTTATGGAAAAGGGGAGCAATCGAACATAGCTTATAAATACTATAATATTCCTGATAAAACTATTAAGATCCCACCTATTCTAAAATATGTTCAGATCTATATCATGTCCTGTCCTGAAGTTCTGTAATGGTTCCACCAGAAGTCCTAAGCTTTTGCGTACAGTTCAGCGATTGATAAAAGAATCTAATTACTTCTGAGCTGTCATAAGGATAGACTTCTCTCCAGCACTATTACTATCCCGTTGATGGGTATAAATTAGTACATAACAGGAAATATAGGAAGAAACTATGGTGCTGGATTTGTGAACCTGGCTGATGAACAAACTTTATTGTATACATGTTCCGCAAAATATAATTCTATTTTATGTGTAAACACATATCATGTTGCCTACTCTTTGAAATTTACTTGACTAAATGAATGGCAAGCAGCCCAAAGCCACTAGATAAAGTTGTGACAGCTCCAATTTAACAGCAATACATCTATAAAACCACACCCAGAAAATATATGAAGAATTGTACATGTCATTTCAATATTTTTGTAAACAAATTTACAGTTACGAAGAAGAAATATGGTACAGATTTTATATAAAGCTAAATACAGGCAATAAAAGATAATCATTATGAAGCAATTGGAATAATAAAGAAATAATTTTTCACGCACAAGGGTCTTAGTAAACGTCAGTTGAAAATAACGTAAATGTTCTTACGACTTTCAATATGCATATTTTTAAATAGTAAGTTACAGTAGGCAAATGCATGCAATAAATACATTTCATAGTCCATATAGTGTCGAAAACCTTGTGCATACTAAATAGAGAAAAGTGGCATATATTTACTACTTAGTGGAAGACATACTTTGTTCTATCTATACTTCTTCAAAATACAAGCAATCCACTATATATAGTATCCGTAGAATAAAACATTCGACAACTTAATAAAAAGGATGCAGGGTATGTAGTTTTTATAAACAATTAATAACAAAGGTGTAAACTTTATATTCACTTTCATTGTTATGACAAGCTGCATGAATGAATGCAGTGAAAAAATGAACGACTTAGGGGTACGGTTATTGAGAAACATGCGACAGACAAGAGAGAGCGACAAGAATAAAAGTAGCATTATATTAGCGTGGGTTTCCACTGACGTAGAAACGTGTGATGACAATGTCTTGTGTGAATGTTTTCGGTAGTTTAATCCCACGGTTATAAATAAGTGTATTTAATGAAATTTTTGTTAGTAAGGGACGGCCAAAGCAAAAGCGTATCAGTTAGTTATCAATTAGTCACATACTAAAAAGGAGGATGTTAAGAACAAGCTTTATAAGCGTGAGAGTGTACTAGGACCGTGTAAAAGAGAAATCCGCAACTTGTGCACATAATTCCCTTTTTTTTCGCAATTAAATCGCAGGCGCATGTGATTTGGTTTCTCATTATATTTATTTATATTAACTACCATAATATTTTTTTCCAATCCCATTTATTTTTATATTTTTATCTTGTCCTAAATTAATATATGTGTCATTAAATTATCAATCATCTCAAAATGTGCTATAAAATAATTGCTCATTGATCAAAACTTGTTTTCATGAACAATGCGAGATACGTCTCTGGACTATTGTGTATTTTTTAAATGGCTTTCGACCAGAGGTGAACAGTACTTCAACCTAGTCGTGTATTAAAAAATACAATAATAAAATATTATAATAGGACCAAAATTGTCTACGCCAAGAGTTTACAAGACAAGGAAACATTTTAGGAATCACAGATGTTTGTTTTCAGATCGAATCGTGTTAAAGACCCGGTAGTTCATTTAAAAAAGTATGTCCCACTAAGCAGTGAATAGTGTGCATGTTTAGCATTCAAAGTTGTCGAACATTACAAATCATAAGACTCACCGTTTTGACAGCCGATTTTACTGCGGGGTTCGCCTGTAAATATTGACAATTTAAAGCAAAAGAAAAATCCCGTGTACTTACAGCATGCTTGCATTGAGTAACAATACCAATACTCCATATATTGGCACCATCATTTATTAATATACAGAAAAATGCGTATTGGCAATTAAATTTGTCCCAGCTGAGCTTATATCTAATGTTCTGATTAAATGAAAGGTTTTTAATAAATGTAATGATTTTAGATAATTACAAATTATAACTGAACTCGTAATACGCTTATGGAAGAAAGTCCAAGCGAAAGCATAATTATATTAAGCTTTTATATGCCATATCTTCATCTGTATATATATATTAAAACAATTATTTTTGTCTTTCTGTCTATTAGTGCCGGGTAATCTCCAAAATGGAAGTAAATTAAGTTTTAATAATTTACTTCCTGATCTACGTCACAAACGGCTTATCGATGGGAATACAAGTGTCACTTCTCCCGCATCAATTGCGCAGGTTAGCTAAAGTTAAAGCAGCGTACGTGGAAGAGTCTTCGACGTGGAACGGGAATCAGAAACAACCCAAGGGAAACCCATCCAGTATCTCATATACATTACTATAACCAATAGAATCCAAGATTGTGGTTTGGGGAGTGGGGCTTCATACCATTGGGGGAGGGGTGCAACATTGAGGTGACACAACAAATTAATTCTAACGCTCAAGGAAGTTTGTCGGGTCAGCTAGTTTTTTATATAAAAAAGGCAAAAACAGCATAATGAAATATTTTTAAGAAACAAATAAATATTTAGATTCAGGTAATTTAAAGCAAATATAAATTCCTAAAATATAATCCTAAATGGATATTATTTGCAGTAATCATTTCCTAATTAGACTCAGTGAATCCATTTGGAGCAATCAATTGATCTATATTGTTCTTTTTAGTTATTTTATGGTATTATTTCGATATCTTTGGTATGTAAAATTTAATCTGATTCTGTGTCCTGCGATTCTCTGTTCTTACCAAGTAATGACTTTTGGAATTGGTTAAGATTTATAATATACTTCTCTATATACTAGATAATGAATTTGATTGTTCCACTGCCTACATACAATATGACAGTCGAGAGAGATGGCACAAATCTCAGAAAAAAGATGGTTCCGCAGTTGTACGACAGATACCTTGCTATACTATGCTCATGATGAAAAGCGTATCGAGATTATCGTCGAATTAATGGAGCCTAAATGTGATTTACATACGGCAACTCAACAACAGTAGTAAGCCTTTACAACCCTATGGTTACTCATCATACGGGCAATCTAAAGAGCTAGTCGCAATATACATTTAAATCTCTGATTTGAGTGTTTAACGTTGTAATTTTTTTTTTCAAATAGGATCAAAGTAATATGGCTATACTATATTATTCATTATTCATTCGCTGCACACTATATCATAAATCAAAGTAAGGCTAAAGCGGTGAACATGTTGCGCGGGCGCACCACCGTTTTCAATAAGAACGAGTTAGTCATAAAGGCATCGCATCGCACGTGTACGGTCCGGTTGATAGCTATAATGCGCAGACCCACACCGATAGCTGCTAAATCCAGCAACTAGGCCCCTAGATTACATTAGGGACCTAGAATTGTTTACTTTTAACTCAAGATCACTCGGATCGTGAGCCCTGTATCAGATGAAGCTGTAAGAACCGTCAATAAGGTTACCAGCAACGACATCTCCGAAAATTAGAGCCCGTCCACAAGAGCAATGAGTGGTAGAGAAGAGAGCACAATACTCTCTGCACCGCTCCCACGTTTTACGGCCCAATGTGCAGTGGGCGAAAAACAGTACTTAAGTGAGGAATTGGCAGACTTAGACCTCTTTAGCAATGTTGTTAATAACAGTGAAGAGAAAGACGCATTTACAGACACAGGCAAAGGCCGTACAGGTAATCTACATATAAAAGCAGATATGCAGCGATGTCCAACTAATTGTTATTGTACTGAGAGGTCTTATGGAGAAACTATTGTTTTTCTTTATATTTTTTTTTGGTTTATGGTTTGTATTTAACTATATTTTTATAAAAAAAGTAAAAGGTCATAAAAGCAAAGGTAAGTATAAGACGAACTGTTCTCTAATCTAAACAATATTTCAGTTAAAGATTTCAGTCAGAGAAAGAACACGAAAGCCCGTTAAATTTTGTCATCGAAGCGAATCGTTAATAATTAAGCCGCATCCGTTGCCGGTATTGTTTTTTTCGGCATCTATATCACCGTGTAACTGTGGATTTGATTAAACAAAAAAAACTACGTTTAAAAAAATCCGACTTCA
>JWHW01052848.1:1104265-1154201 GCA_000931545.1 Papilio glaucus | reverse complement strand
ATATAACAGAAAAAAATATGATAGAATAACTTATTAATTATACAATAACAAAACAAAACAAGGTATAAATAAGTAACTTATTTAAATGAAATATTGAAAATTAAGACTCAAAAATTGTAATTTGAGACATAAAAATGAAATTTTTCATTTTTATTTATGAATGAATACTATAAAACTATAATTGATAATTTTGTTTCTTCTTTTATCCGAACACAATTATTGATATGTCCTCATCTCTAACATTTCTGCAATCTGACATGATATACATGCATTAATCACATTAATTTTAAAGCTGTCATTCTAATCAAGCTATTTTAACTTTTATTATTATTATTATTTATTTTATTATCATTTCAATTTTTTTACTTTTATTCACTATAATTCCTTACGCTATTATGTTATGTATGTTAAATATAATAATTGAAAATAATGTTGTTTATAATATGCAAATCGAAAAATGTTAAACAATTGTCAACCTGATTAGTTCTTCCTCGCTATACATTGAGTTTTTTCTTGTTTATTACCTCTTTTCTTATCTAATATACAAAAAAATGGTCTCTACACTTCATTTTTTTTAAGTAATAAGGTGGCAAACGAGCGTGCGGATCACCTCGTGTGAAGTGAACGCTACCCATAGACATCCGCAACACGCACATGGTAACACACACAAAGGTAGACAACGCACATTGCAGGTGCATTGTCTACCTTTAATGGACAGAGGAGGGCATAGACAGGAATAAGGATAATTCCTTTTCCCCGTTAACCCTTCCCGGTCCAATCCTCTTCCCGTTACCATCCTATCCTTATGAGGAAAGGGTGGGAAGGGGAAGAGTACTGAAATTAGGCCTCCGAGACCTCACTCATCAGACGAAACGCAGAATACTTCTACTTCACGCCTGTTTTCTGTGAGGTCATGGTATTTCACCGGTTGAGCAGGCCCATTCGTGGAACAGATGTTGTTGTTGCGGGCTTTAACACTGTCAAAGAACTCTGGCCTTTATAGAGAATAGTGATAGAATGTGCAGATGATGTTCAGATTATTATTAAATTTCCAATATTTCAAATAAGTTAGTACTATTGTAACATATTGCTCTTATACTACTAGAAGACTAGAAGCTAGGTATTTCAAAGACAAATAAGTGTACATATGTAAACAAGAAATTGTTAAAAAATAAATAGTCAAATAGGGTTATAACAATATCGCCACAATTTTTTGTTAATAATGGCTAATAGCCACAATAACTGGTAGTAGTAGTAGGGGGCTATATTTTCCGCAACTCCACGACCAGCGCGTATTTTGCGTGTGGGTGGGACATGGATCACTTCAGCCAGCCCAGCTCCCCAGCAACCCCTTAATATTGCTGACGATCTCCAGGAGCACCCCAGAATGCCAAGATACTTAACCCACACACACAATAACTGGTAATGTTTTTATGGTACAAATTCAAGTACACAAAATTGCTGGGATCTAATTTGTTACAGAATTACAATATAGACTACATATTTTATATACATGAACTATATATTTTAATTACTTTTAGGATCCTAATAGCCTTTTCCATTATACTGTGCTAAATGTGATTATTGACCTACCAACTAGAACTTGACAACACATGATTTGTTATGGTTGATCTTTGCAATAAATATATTTCTCCAAAAATATTATGGTACAAATATGGTCAACAATAGCAGTATGCAAGGAAGTCATATGGCATTCAGCCAGGACTTATGGTTTTGGTGGGTATAACCAATCATTTATAATGATTGTTATATTAAAAATAGTAACTAAATATCCACATGGTATGACAACATCTGATAGGAAGCACGAGAGATTAGGGGCCCAGGGCCACTGTTTGATGAGAAATGGAGATGAGTGCATGGGGTAGGAGGACCCAGAGATCATGGATATCCATTTGGCATGATCCTGGAACACTTCTTTCGCTTCTTTTAAATACATACATCTACGCATGCGTGCTTGTCAGTAATGGGTGCTCCTTATATCACTCTTCTTTAATAAGCCACAAATCTGATCAATACAAGTTCTCCTAGGGCGCACCCTACCAACAATGCCACTAATTTCTGCAACATAAATTTGCTTCATTATTCTCTCTTAATTCATCCTTTCAACATGCCCAAACCACCAAAGCATACCTTACTCAATTCTAGTCACTGGTATGCTTTTCCTGCCAAACCCAGCTCTCACTTCTATACATTTAAGTGGGGACTATGACAGCATTATATACTGCTAGAAGAACTGCATCATAGACACATTCTGACTCTTTATTACTTTGCCTATAGCCCCATTCATTTTATTTTCTGCATTCAGATGTCATTCAAAATATTCATAATGATCAAGAAAGTCTTGTGTGGCAATCAATCTGTAGGATTGACCATTTCTTCTCAGTTCAGGCCTAATGATTTCTCTCTCTCATAACTTATCAATAAGCAAGAAAACACAAAATGCAACACAATGTTTTTTAAATGGGATTTACGAACTGTACCAAAATGTAAAATTAACTTCCAAAAAGTTGATAGAGATTTCTCTGTCTCATCGGTTACACTTCTTTACCATTAAAATTTCCAATAAAATATTACATTAACTTAAATTAATAATTATTATTGTTAGTTCTTTTTTAACTCATTTATTTACAATATATTCTTATGACAAAAGCACCCAGTGGTCAGGGTTACAAAGAGAGGAATTTTCACACAATGCAGGCAGACTTTAAAATTGCTGCTATATTGAACCCTTCCACAAGAGCTTATGAAAAACAACTATTATTATTAAAAAAAATTATAACTATTTAAAAATTTCTAGATAAAACACATTTGGATAAAGTAGGTAGTAACTCCTTAGAATAAAAAGATAAAAGAAATACAAACAAAGTTATAATCAAACAGAAATCTTTACTCCTAATTATAAAATACTATCACAAATAAAAAGTTTATCAAATACACCCAATATTTCAAAACTATGAAATCTACATAACATTAAAGTCATAACAAAAGTAAAAAATATTTTTTTATAAAAGCGAGATTGACTAAAAGGTAATAATACTCATAACGGTAAAAAGCTATTACGAATATAAACTAAATAAAAAAAGGAAATCACTAAAGAAAGTACGGTGGCAACGGATGAAGCTAAAAACGTCAAGATGTTGTTACAGCAAATATTGCAACAATCCGATGTGCTCCAGGTTAGATGTTTTACTATTACAATACTAATTTTAAGCTAAAATAAAAGTAAAGGATTTCGTCCTTGTGGTAAAATAAAAAAAACTTAACAAAATTACCTTAATCGGGAACCCATGACGAACGTGGAGATTTTCGTAACAACTATTTACTATAATTTTAGTACGACACTATACATATACGAAAACATTACACTGTTGTGGCCATAACTTTATAGATTTTAATTTCAAAGCTTCAATGACGATATAATTGTTGAGTCAGACTTATAAATCACTTAATTTTAATGGAGCAGTGGCGGTTGGCGCTAGCGTTCGATCTGAAGTAATCTGATAATCTATTCTAATCTGACTGAAGTGCCAAAGTGCAACCGTGCAACCAGAGTATGAGTGCCAAAGAGTATGTATCTATTCCAGGTCTGTCCCATGATTGTCCACATATCACATTTGACAGTTGACATTATTCTATAGAATGACAACGGTCCTTGTAGTGCGTTTAGTGGCGGATCATGCCATCGCCGTCCATCATAACGCTTACTCTTTCGGTCATTACTGACCTGACTAAAGAGAATATAATACCACCAAATACTACTTTAAAAATACTGAGATTTGACAAAGTAATATAGTTTAAATGTGTGAGATAGTGTTATTATATTATTTCCATTTAATAAAAATTACACAAACATTTGATATATCTCATTAAATATATATCCCACAATCTACATAGAATGCCAGACAACGATATAGAACTTGTGAGATACATAATGTTTTAAAGCAAATAAAGAAAGGTGCTGCAGAAGTCGTTCTAGGTCAAATTTCCTTTAGATTAGGCCTGGTAAGACTTTGTTCAGAATAATTAGCAATGACTTAATTATAATAATTTATCGATAATAAGATGTTTTGCAGTTATTTCAATTCAATTAATTTAAGAATGTTGCAATCATAATTTATTTTGTGTATTTATACTAGTAATGTACCTATAAACCTATTTTTATTCCACAATTGTAAAATGAATGATAGGCATTTGAAAGTAGTTGATAACTAAAATGTTATTCTTTATACTCAAAGAATCGGAATGGGTTAGACTTGCAAGTATAGAGGATTTAGCGTATGTTCCGATCGAATAGTTGCACGAATTGGAATATAGAAAGAAGAATAATTTGAATAAAATCACTGAAATATCAACCGAATCGAATACTTTGAATGTGATATTATTTTTAATAGTGTTCAGCTTAGGCTGGTTAAATTAAATTATGCGATGAATGAGATCGCGGGGCTTAGTACGTTACCGTATATATGTATACAAATATACTTTTAACGGAAATTACTTTTATCATCTTATTTATTTTTGGCCACATTTAAGCTTAATGTTATTAAATAAAGTTACCAATAATAAATAAATCACACAACAATCAGCTCGAACGTAAAGTTTTTTCAAATATGAAATTTAAAAAAATTATGAGCCTATATTTCATCGATATGGATAACTAAGCGGACTTCACTATTTAGCTAGTTAGGTTGGTACCATCGTTTTTCCTTGTATGTCAGAAAGTACGACGTTAAATATTTGCATATTGTTGAGATTTTATGTCAAACTAACATATCACTCGAAGTTGGAAGTCAACCCTCTTATTACCTTTATCGTATGCCTTTCCTAAATCTACGAAGGCGCAGAAAACTGTTTGGTTTACAGCTAAAAACTTTTCTGTGATTATTACATTCCTTTCCTAAATCCTGCTTGCATATTCCAAATTCTTTCTTTTGTTTTTTTCATGACATTCAATCAGCACGTTAGCATTAAGTTTTCCCACAATGCTAAGAAGGCTAATTCCTCATTTATTTTTACAATCATGCTGCGAATCTTTCCGTTTTATAGAGAGACGATGACAGCTTTACATCAATATTGTGGTACCAGGCCACGTCTCCAACATATATTGAAAAAGATCCGCAGAAGTCTTGAAACTAAACCTTCTTCGGCTCTCAGCATTTCAAGGGAAATTCTGTCATACCCGGGTACTTTACCCAATTTCATTCTTTTCATTGCAATCCAAATTTCATTCAAATTTATCTTATTTTCTATCGCCTTTTCTTCATAATTGTCTGCCGTGTGCGTAACCGATGCCTCTTCACATTCAAACAATCATTCAAAATATCCCTTCCATCTCCTCAGAATTGAGACTTCATCATTCAGAATATCCCGATTCTCATCACATTCATTCTCGATTGTACCGACTTTCCTATTGCTTTTTTGAACAATTTCGAAAACATTTTTATATTTGCCTGGAAATCGTCAGACAATATTTTTTCATCTCTCTCCTGTCTTTCTTGCTTCTTCCAATTCACTACCTTTTTCAAACAACGGATTCGTAACTCAATCCTTTAAATATCTTCATTCGTACATCTGATTTCCTGGCTTTTGTTGCTAGTCAACCGAGCCATGCTTTGTTTTTTGCATTCAGATGCAGTCGAACTTACCAACTCCACCGTATGGTGTGTACCGTGTTAGCTTTCCTTGCATCCTTTCTCTTATATCACTTCATGTTTCGGAGGTAACTTCCACTAACTCATATTTCGCCTATCTTTGCTTCAATTTATAATTTTAGCGTATTATGAAGAAAATACTAAAAAAATTTTTATTATTATTATTAATATATAACTGGTTAAGTTTGTCTCGATGCAGATTTCGACTACGGATGTCTTCTCATACGGTTCTCCATATAATAGAAGTGTTCTAAATTAAAAGAACAGTAGGGAAGCCCGGTGGCGGTAGCGGTCATTGTGTAGATTAACTGGTTGGTGCGGGGCAGTACCACGACCTCGCAGAATGCTGAATGAAATTGAGTAGGAATTTTATGCGTTCCGTTAGATAGCTCGAACGACGCTGGAGTAATGCCGCCTTTCGGTCAATATAAAGACTGACAACTGTCACCATCACGTGAGCTACTTTTTATTTGCCCCATTCTTCCATAATAAAGTATATTTGTGGCACTATGTAATCATGCAACTATATTGTTTAATTGAAGGATTTAATATTTCTGCGACTTGTTTGGTGAGTGATGAAGGCTTAATCTCCCGTTATTTTCCTTAATAAATACCATTAAAACTCCTTATGTCACCATATTCGAGTGTGGCGGTAGGGTTTCAAAGATCTCCTATGTACGTGGCGAGATACACAAAAAATTTGAAACAAATTCGTGATATAATCTTCTTGTACCTTCCACTTTCAACTTCGCAGCGCACGTCAATGTAGCTCTCAGGTGACAGAAATGTTTCGACTTACATTATCGTTGTCCTTTGGTCAATTCACAAATCTTAAGAAATTTTGGCCTGGTTTTATATTAATGTATACTTATCAAATTCCGTGTAGGTTTGTGTGAAAAGGTAACAGATATCCATCCACTCACTTTCCTAGCCTCACTGTTGTTTATAATTTAACAGGATACACACAAAACATATTATTCAAATAATAAACATATCAGGCAAACTATAAATATTTTACACAAATTGTAATATATGGCAATCAAACACATTTTTTTTACGTAAATTAATTTAAAATATTTGATTACACAAAATACTCTTAAGTACCCAGCACTTATAGTATAGAAACATTGCACACGATTGACACAAATATAAAATTTTAAAATATAATTCTTAGGACTATGAAATTTCTAGAAAACTTCATCATAAATTTGTTGTATCATATAATATATATCACATATCATAAAGTTGATGTATGTTCGATATATTAACAACCAAGAGTTAGATTGAATTTCAGTTCCATTTAATATTCTTCTAACGCTATAGATTGTGAACCTTCTTGCATCCTTATGGTCTAAATATGTAAATAAGTTACAACTAGTAGGAAAATAGGCTATATTGTAAAAATCCGTGTGACTGAGAGCCTTGTACACTTTTGTGGAATAGGATCGCTCAAGTTTTTCATTGCATATAGTTAAACGTATCTAAGAGCATAGCCCAAAAAGCTCGAAATACGACCTGTTACAGTTAATGAAAGGAAAGAAAAGTCCAGAACACCTTAGCTTAAAAATCTACGACAATAGTTTAATAAGGACATACTTGAATCATTGACATAATGCGTACGCATTATGTCAATGATTCAAGTAGCCATCATGACCGCCAATCTTCGTTAGATGATCGTAACTAAATAGTAAAAGCACCAGTACGTGAAAACACGCAATAAGTTTGATTTCGATCACTGTGAATCAAGAACATGCTCAATTTTTTCTGTAATACATAATTATCAAAAACATTTTACAAATAATTCACCTACAATAAATTTTACTATAAGAAGTCTACACAACTCATTAAGCATACAACAAGGTTAATTTTCCACGTTGAAATCTGTCATCTCTTGCAGTATATAATTTGGGTCGTACAGATTTTCATAACGCATTACAGATGTGTAACCTGTAAAAGAAGAAAACAACATTAATATCATGCAAGTAGCGACAGAAAACATGCATAATAACAAGGAAGTATTGTTTAGAAATGTTACAGACATGCACATTATACAAGCAATAAAGTAAAAATTTGGAATATACTTGCTTCTATAGGCACCGTGAGGTAACATCAATCTTCAATACATCGTTTGATACATATGTATTTGATACAAATATTTAACAACCAAATCACTTGCTAATTTAATCAACCCAATATTAATACTAATAAGACATACTAATCTCACACAAAGGAAACTATTCAGACAACAAAAAGTTTAAATCAAACACAGGCTCAAATGCCTACAGTTTATTTCAATCAAAAGTACACTTATACAAGCGAATATAATACTGGATATAATAGGAACATATGAATAAAATATATGTAGACCGTCAAAAAGACCTTACTATCAAAATCATTCCCTATTTCTAAATTGATATAAAATTAAATCAACGAGTCAATAATTGAGCAGAACAATATCCATGTGAACGGGAGCAGTTTAAAATAACCAATAAAATAATAATAATAATAATAAGGAAATATCAATAAACGTACGACAACAAAACCTTTACAAGGTAAAAAATATCACAGACAAAAATGAAGAAACGTGTGTGGGTAACTAGAACCTACCAAGTTTGGGATTTTTTTTTAGGTAATCGGGTTAGGTTAGGTCTGCAGACGCATTCTCTAACGTGCGCAGCGTGAACACAAAGAATACAAAGAGCGAGAAAGAGAACGACTCAGAGGAGTCTTGGAAACGGTCTGTTTTAAATTAAATTAAGGCTAGTGAAATCGGTAACAAGACTGCAATTAAATGAAAAAATTACATGACAACTATTGATGCTTTATTTTTTATATTTTTTGATTGTATTTTTAACTGACAATGGCACATTGTATGGCACGATTTAATGAATAACAAGCTTAAAGAATGGGATGAATGGATGACAACTTAAATAATACACAAGTGGGTGGTTTAAAAGGTGTGAACATAAAATTTTCTGTCTGTACAGATATTTTAAAGAGCAAAAAAAAACAAGCCTAAAAGTGTTGTTTTATTGAGAAATATATATGATTTTGTTCTTTTGTCACCGTGGTTCTAGTTACTCGGCACCCACTTTAATTTAAGACATAATACAACCTGTACACAGAAGTAGCTATGTTACATACATATATAAATCCAAATCGTTTTAGGCGTTTGCTGTAATAAATTAATGAAATAACCCCCTTCGATAAAAGAAAAGCAAATAAAAAAACGACAAAAGTGAAAACTGAAAATTCAAAATAATCAGTATCTTGACAGTAAAACTGAATACAAGAAAAATAAATGGAAAAAAGCTCGTCAAAACTGTTCCGCATTCAAATAAGTATGTCGCATGTTGATTGCTATTCACACGAACCACTATTTTTTTTTTGGTTTCGCCTACCAAATATCGTGACTAAAGAAGTTGTCAAATAATAACAAAAAAAGAAGAAACATATTCCAAATTTTTAAAATATTGTTATAACAATAACTTTATTTGGTTTTTACAAAATAGCTTTACTTTATTTGTGATGAGTTCTATTTTAAATTATTCTAAATACAACATACATAGTACAATTCATAACTCTTATTTTAAATTATTCTTGCACAGATAATATATTCCACTCAATATATTAATTTAAATGTAAAATCATTGATTGCTTTACATAATTAATATAGTAATTTATAAAAAACAACATAAATTAAAGGATTGAAGTATTTATTTTCCCAGATTAATTCGAGCCTTAATAAAAACCGATAGTTGCACCGTACTTATCTCAATTCTCCAGAAAATAAAATTAATTTTACGGATTTTATCGCGTTTATTTATCGTTTTTTGATTCCCGACGTTTCGAAAAACCATAAATAAAATTAGTTTTATTCCAATATGTAGTATTCGCGTAAATATAAGAAATCATTATGTTCTCCAGGAAAATAATTAAGAACAGAGCGGACATATATTAATCAAATTTTTTTTGTGTAAGGGCCAACAATCTACAATCCTGCGACAGGTCTAAATTCTTAAGTCTTCTATTTATTCTTATATCAGCGATTGAGAAAAATCTCACTCGGTGCTAAGAATGGCATTGTCGTAAATAACATATTCGATGCTCCTATTATGCTATTTGTGTTAAATTTTATAGTTTTCTGGAAACTTCAGACGAAGCCTAAAACTTAACCAGGGAATTCAAATTTAAAGAACTATCACGGCTATTAACATTAAATGGAAATAAATTAGTCACTTCATCTCAATTCATCAACAAATGATTCAACAATGAAGCAGAACTTTATCCAATGATAAGAGCAATAGACGTAGAGGGAGAGAGAAAATCCAAATAAGAAACAATGAAACTGTAGTTTCTGAGTTTCCATTACATTGAAATTGTATGGTACAGTCATATTTAAACATGAAAATTGAGATGAAGAGAAAAAAAAATAACTCGGGTTCATATAGTATTCGATAACAAATCTTATTTAGTCTTGAATCTTATACATTAATACTAAATAGTATCAAAGATTATGGAATAAAAACAGAATGGAAATCTTAAGTTATCTATTCTGATATCGTCACATTTTTTATACAATATAATAATACGTAAATACCTACACCAAGTATGTAATTTGTTCTTTTATTTGATCAATAATTAAAAATTAATGAAAATAAAATTAAATAAAAAACACAGCCAATATTATTTGTTTTTACATAACTACATTTCAATAATTACAAAGTTTTTTTTTTTTTTAATTAAATTTGTTTATAAACGATTATAAGCAAATTTAATAAAAGCGTTTCGGCAGTGGTTTACAACTGGTTAGTCTGGTTATTTTTATTATTAACCTGGAATGATTTCATACAGTGAACACAAATAAAACATGGAAGTGTACCGTGGTGGGCGGGGCTTATAAATTATAAAGTGTACCACCAAACACGATTTTAGTTATTTCGTGACAGCTGATAGATGTGGACGTTGAGCGGAGTTTCAAAATATCTATTCTAAAATGCCTTCATGTGTTGTGCAGTGGTGCAGGAATCATATAAATCATTATTCTAAGGGCGCTATCACTTTCCACAAAATAAAAGTTTCATTGAAATATAAAAATCTTATATTTCTACATCGGGCATTATGTCAATTGAATTGAGTTCGAAAATTAGGTAAGTATGTACATTATTGCCCACTAAGAGTTAAGTTGTGTCCTTTGAGGGGAAAAGTTCGTAAGTTTTTGCACACAAATATTTAATTATTTTATGTAAAATTATGTCAAATAGTACATAAAAACTAATAAATCATTTTGTACGATTTTATGAAGTTTCGAATTATAATTTTTAATCAAGCTATCAAGTTTTTTTAATGTATAAAACCAAAAAAATAGAACTGAAGCTAGTTCTATATTTTTTTGGATGTCGTTGCCTTGTCTCTTTGACATTTCAAGCTTAAAAAAGTGACATAACCTTGATTTTCTTGGTTGATTTTTAAGATTTTTGAAGAATTATGTCTTAAAAATTATGTATTACGTCTTATAAAAATTAGTCACTAGCCAACGGTTGGATAAAGTTTTTGATTAAAAGAGGTGTTTTTTTTTTAATGAGGCGATTCGCCTTGTAAGAAGGTTTATGTCTCTGTGACTGTAACTACCGTTTGCTCGAGTCATAAGACCCTGCAGCCGGTCAAGACTAAGGACTTATACGAAGTATTTTAGAATATCTGTTGTTTCTATAAAGAAGAAATAATGGAGCAAAAATACATCCTACGAAATAAATAAATATTTAATAAGACATATGTGACAAACTGTTAATTGAAAAAAGTTATACCAAAATATAAACATAAAAAAAAAATTCAAATCATTAATTTCTGTGCTTTTACATAACTCGTCAACTTTGAACTCTTGCAGCCCATTAGATTAACGTATGTGATCAATTCACGTGCCAATAACGGCACTATGTTTTGCTAAGCCAATTAGCGACGAGCGTTGACAACAGAGTCAATTATTCTTAATTAAAAAGACAACAAACGTCGTGATCCGAAGATACTCTTCTATGTTTTATTTGCATTCAATAGATTTTATACTAATCCTAAAATGTCTTCAGTGGCGGATTCAGGATTTTCATTTATGGCCAGGCTCAGGACGGTCAAACCAACTTTAGCAAAGTAAAAACTAAAAAGCACACAACCTTTTATATTTATAAATCAGATTAATGGTAGGGCTAGCCAAAAAATGTAATTAGATTAATAATTATTTTAGATTAACAATGAATGTCGTAAAGATATACATATTCTACTCACTGTTAGGACTTTGATCTTTTATTTATACAATATCACACATCATAAAATTTAGGGGCAAAAGCAATACTAATAATAATAACATATGAACAATAAGTGCAAAGTAAAGAAAAATATAAATAAATAAGAATATATAATTGTCTGAAGTGATTGCTTATAGCGTTTTATTTTAAAATAGTTCAAGTAAAATTTTAGCAAATTAATATAAATAAAATAAACATTATTTATATTAATTTGACCTCATAATTTAATATAAAGTAGGAATGTACTAGACGGTGGATTTTATTGGCAATGGGAGACCATCACAGCCTGTTAAAGTTCTTAAGTTGTAACTTTGTTACATAACCCCCGCGAGTTGATAATGGGCTCCATAATAATGGACCTCGAGCAATATGTTTTGAAGTTATATGTCCAGAGTATTGTTAAAAAATAACCAAAAATATTTTTTTTTCGGAAATTATATTTTAAAATTACTATGTAAAACCCACCGTCTATTTTTTTTGGATTCTCGCGGTCCATGGATGATTTAAATTTAGACGATACTTTTGTATGGTGAATATAAAATAATCATTTAAAATACTGATTATTTAATATTTTATTCCGCAACCTCTGTCTTATTACCTTTCGTCAACTCAGCATGACGAACTTTATCCCTTATTAGGTATTGGACGAATACGTGTACAGCGCAACAGATCAGTGAGCCAATTCCGAACCATAAGAATGTATTTGAACCCCCGTACGTTTCGTATAATCTGCCACCTATAAAACTGCCTAAAGAAGTGCCAACTCCTTCGAAAACTGCCCCGACGAGACCCTGAAAATTAATATTGATTAATAAATATGTTATACACATACAAAATCAAAATAAGTGGGGGTAAAAGTGTTCGAAAGATAACAGCAACATTCTCATATTAAGAATGGTATAAAAAAGATAGCGTAATTATAATAATAAGAAAAAAAAGGACAGCTATAGTAACGTTTGCCACTCGCTGTACACCGGGTTATAAAATGTGGCAGTGGTGTAGATAGTATTTCGTTCTTTTTCCCACTCTTGGGTCTTATGGGCGGACGAAGTATGTATCTTATTGATAGCAATAATGTGCTATCGATAAGTGCGGTGCCATTATGACTCACTTGTTTTTATCGATAACGGCGTTGTGCCCGAAAAACATGCTCGCCGCTCAAGTCTTACCATGATTTATGACCCAGAGTGCTGCGAGTGAAAAACAGTACTATAGAATTTTCCACTTAAGCGTAAATGTAAATACATAACGTAAGCTAAAGAAAAAATGTCCCACTGGGCCAGCGTGGTGGATTACGAATTCCCTATCTCGAAAGGGAGGCCTGTGTCCCTGCAGTGGGGAAACATGCTTAAAAGGCTGATTTATTATTTATCATTATTATAAAGATTTAGTCTTAAGTAGTAAATTCAAAACTTATGCGTCTCTTTAAATCTAATTTAAGAAGTAAAAATAATACCTGTACTGTTGTTTCAGTTCCCGAAGGAGAGACAACATTAGCATACGACGCCATTGTTGGGTAAAACATTCCGAAGGTGATTCCTTGCAACATCTCTATAGGCAGCACCCACCACGCGTTTGTAAGGAGGGAATATAATACAAAACGCACGCCGAACGCAAACAGCACTAGACTCATCATGTTTATGTGACCCAACTTTTTAAGAATATAACCTGTAAATTATAAATTTATACATGTTTACAAATTACTCTCTACTAAGCTTGAATGGTCACGGTACCACTAAAATTTAAAAAAAAAACACAGACAGTGATAAGGACTGCCGACAGAAGTGAAAACTCAAAACAGGTGGGAAGGCACGACAATAGTTCAAAAATAAATGAATAATCAACAAAAATAAGCCCTTGTACCTGAACAATAAAATTCAAAAATTTAATACAAGAAAAATAAATGAAAAGAAGTTCGTTGAAATTGTTCCAAATTCAAATAAGCATGTTGCTGATGCATGCTATTCACGCGAACCCATAAGTCATCCTACCAAGTATATTCCAAAACGGCTGAACAAGTTTTCCCCTCAAAAGAAAATCTTTCACCTCCATATAATCTCAATAAAATCACCGATACAAAGTAATTCAAAATCAATCATCCCCAAACTATTTAGGTCAATGTGAAAATTGTTACTTTAATATCTTTCTTAAAATTGATAATTTTAAGTATTCAAGTACAGGTCGACGCGACCTAGGTAAAACCTCCCACAAGATGGACCAATGAGCTGGTTATGGTGCGGAGCCCACTGGATGAGGGCGGCAGGGTACCGATCTTTGTGGCGATCAATGGGGAGGCTTACGTCCAGCAGTGGACGACAATCGACTAAAACAGAGGTAGTTAAAAATGGTAGGTAGGTAGTAAAACTGTACTTGCCTGATGCAAACATGAATGGAATTTCCCCGCCGAAGGTCTGAATAGCGCTAACCAGTCCTTGCAATGTTTTAATATAATCAGAATTATCACAACCATAAATATCTTCGAGAAGCCAGAACAAGAATTGCCAGAGGAGCCCTGTACATAAGCCGACAGCTATCGTCCAAACCATGAACACAAGAGTTGGTATCGAAGAAAGTAGAGTGCCAACATCGATTAGGATGTTAACCGACATTTTTGTTGATTCACTCTGAAAAAAGTATGTTTCTTTTTGTTAAAATGTCCTGTCGCCCAAAAACGTTTTGCGAGATCATCTTTACAAAATGCTCAGTCGGTCAGAAATTATTTGTTGTGGTAAAGACCAATTTCTGCGAGAGAATTTGATTCTTCCAAGTTATAAAAAAAATGTATACAGTAATTATTTGGGTATATTACACTTACACTTATGCATTAGATGCTGTTGCGGGCTCTGCCACTGTTAATCTTCATATTGTTCGTGTTCATTAGAAAAAGGAAGGTTGGACTATAAGCTCAGTCAAACTACTGCTACAGTACATCTTACACTTACTTACCTTAATAAAGCACGAAACAATAACATCGCCGCACATAAATATAAACATGAGTATAAATGCGATAGTGTAATCCTTGTAGGCACCATCACTGAACCAGTCAATTAATAAACCAGTTAATAATGAGAAAGTTCCCCAGCCAACAGAACCCCATAGTCTTTGTTTCCCGTACAGAGAAACTTGTGGACCTGAAAGACACGACATGAATTTATCTTTTAAAAAGACAACATGAATTATGATAATGAGAAGCGAATTTTTTTCAATTATTTGATTTAATCTTGTTCTAAGACAAAAATATATAAGTTGTTAAACACTTTTATTAACCTGTATTTATGTGTATTTTTATGATCCATCTTAGCCAACATCAAAATGTCATAGTTTTTATAAGTTAATTTGTATCAATAAATTAAACCCTTGCCCCCACTTGGTATCAGTGATAATTAAACTTATGTCGCAAACTATGCATATATCTATAAGATATCAAGGCTTCAATGGGCTAATAGAAAAATAATTAAATTATCATACCTAAAACATTGAAACAAATAGCATCTGCAAAAGTTACAACAACTGCTTGACCTATCCAACTTATTATCATCAATAAGAAGAAAAGCCAAAACTGTCTTGTGTACTGCGTGGAATTATTACGACTGTCCGAGGCCGATTGAAACCATTCATTAATCTGTAAAAAATAAAAATATATAACGAGTTGCATTTTCAAATGAAACTTTTTTACCGACGCATGGGAGAAATAAAAATCATATTTTCTGCCACGGTGCCATGCGTATTTACCAAAATTGGGGATTCTTCGGTGGTTCGGGCATGTTGCAAGGATGAATGATGAGATAATAACGAAACAAATTTATATTGCAAAAGTGTGTGTGTTGGTAGGGGATGCCCTGGAACTTGTATTGATTAGATTAGTGGCTTACTAAAAAGGGCGATATAAGGAGAACCCGTAACCGACGAGCATGAATGCGTACATTTAGGAATGTAGAATAAGCGAGAGTTGTGCCAGAATCGTGTCTAATGGAAATCCATGATCTCCGCCTACCCCTCGGAGTAACGGGCGTGAGTCCATATTTAATTATTTTATTTTTCTGTCGGCGGTCCTTATGAGTAGATGTTGTATTTTTACTCCACTTTTAAGGTTGTTACGGATAAGTGTTTAAAATTGTGTTAATAGCCTTTAACTGAAACTTAGTTTGGACTTGACTTATTTTATTGGTGAAAACAGAGCAGGCAAAATATGATACAGAAATTTAGTATTAGTAGTTTATTTTATGATGTTAAATAACTTATTTTTTAGATTAAATACGGCCACTAATATAGTATACTAGGATGCTAGATGTATGTTATAATTTTACTATTAAATTGTCTACATCCACATATAAGGTTCATGCATATGTATATAATCATGTTGTTAATTGTAGCCGTCGTCACCTAACTACGACTACCGTCGACTAGCAACAACGTACCGCTTATGTGTATGAACCCTCATTTGCTATTTCTTATGTACGCAACTTAATATATATTCCAGTGTACTTACAGCCATATTATCACATTCGATGTTACAGCTTGGATAAAACACATCTTTTCCAGTTTCGAAAGCAGCTTTTCCCAAACAATTTGGATAATGAATGGACCCTATAAGACACCGAAATTTAAACAATATTAGACGTTTTCGCAATACAGCTTGAATTTTGTATGATATGATTGTGTGGAATATTGATCTGTCGTTGTTCGTATATTATTAGTAATTATAGTTCCGTCAAAAGGATGATTGGAATTATAAGATTTATTCTTCTTTTTCAGCCATCGATCGTCCACTGCTAAACATAGCCCAATAATAGCCACAAAGATAGGTCCTTTGCCGTTCTTATATATTTACAATGCTTAAATTCCAATCAGCCTTTCTCACCACCTAAAGCCATCGGTACTTCGGAACAAACTAAACAAAGGTCGAATGAAGAAGCTTGTGCAAGGACCACCTCTCTAGTTTTTACGACTTAAAAAATATTATATTAAAGTTTTCTATACAACTTTTAGAACCAGGTTATTTTCAAAACTAGAATGATATTGATTGAGCTAGTATTACTTAACATTAAGTGGACAATTTCACATTTAAGGTGGTAATAACAGGCGACGATTACTGTTCCGTTAATTGATACATAAAAAAAACATACAGACGAATTGAAAACCTCGTCCTTTTTGAAGTCTGTTAATAAAATATATATCAATTTACTGAACATTTTACAGAAGATAGATTATAAATAATAACAAACTAAAACTAACAACAATAGTCTAGATCTCGCTGCCCATCAGATTTGAAGATAGAAATTAAATTTTATTTAAAACAATCTTAACACATTTTTCTCATTCCATTTATATCAATACATTCACATTTAAATTATCACCATATACTAATTATGAGTGAATTACAATTATATTATTTAGTTTATCAACAATTACATATTTAGTTGCTTACCATCAGACAATTTAATATGGTGAAGCTGAACGAGTGCACACTGCTCTTGAGTGATCACTGTAGATAGCAGTATAGATCCGACGAATGAGAGGTTTTTAGGGAACTCAGTTCCAACTCTGGTCTTTGGACGGCAAGTTTTGGCTGCGTCGGCTTCCCACGCTTCACAAATCTCCATGAGACGCCATGGAGTTGATTTGTCTAAGTTGCAAGACACCTGAAAAGTTAAATAATAGTAACTCTTAGTTTTTGTTACAGTGTGACATCCACCTATCTGGAAAACTGGTTTTAGTTTGATTTGGTAGAGACCATTATTTTTGCAAATGGCGTTTTCTTTTTGCAAATGTGAGTTAAAACTAAATATTCTTCGACTAATTTATAAAATGGAACATTTTCCGAATATAAAAAAGAAATTCATTTTCATTCATTACCAAATATGGAGTGTTCGAAGAAAGAAGATAGAGTCGCGGTTATCGCGTTGCATTGAAGTCTCTTCGAGGGTCTCAGGTTAAAGCAGGAGCAGAAATACATATAAATGTGATGCATGCGATGCCTGCCATTAATGACTGGCGTCGATTAAGGTCATTTTTCAAAATGGGAGAGGGCATTTTGAATAATGTAAATAAAATTGTATTCTACATTTAATTACCTTTCATTTCATGTGTAATTTCTGTGTGTCATTAATTACATTAAAGGTTTGTGACAGAACTTGATCCAACTAAACAAAAGTTCATGTGGTAACTAAGATAGAATGCTTAAGAAACAAATAAACTTTTTGATTTCATCCAACTATAGTTAATCAGATATAAAGTGTAAATTATATAAAATACCTGACATTCGTCGTTTGTTTGGTTGGCAGCTTCTCTGAGTGCAGTTGAATCATTTGAACATAGTCGGAAATTGAGCATTTTATCGGAGCAAGTCATTATTGTTTTTAATTCTCCTATTGCTGCAGACAGCTTGGAGTTGGTGCAGTTCATCGCGCAAGATTGATTTAGATCGCGATATCCTTCACCAATGTGGCAGTGCGGTGTATAAGTATATCCTAAAATCATTGAAAATGCTGTAATTAAATTGTATAAACATGGAAAAATTTGAATAGACATTTTCAGATGCTTATTATGATTAGGAAATGCATAGCATAGCTCTAAGGGTTTAACATTGCTAGAATAAATATCTCTTATTTGTTTCGCAATTCTATACACACATGATTGTTGGAAATAGAATCAATAGACAGCAGAAAACAGATATGTCATATCTCGGAAATTGGCCTAAATGACTTATAACCATATAAATGTATAGAAAAAAATATGTTGAATTGTCAATGTTCCTGCCTTCTTATAAATACTATTTAAATACTCTTCTCATCTTTATAAATTTACGAGTTATGAATATTTCGAGATACATTTGTGCTTTCTTGCATATATAAACGTCTTATGGTTATAATTTAAACATATAAGGTGATAATCTAAGATATGTATAGTTTTTATTAGATAACAATGTATACAAACCATCTAATTCCACTGCATCTGCATATAAATACATACACTTGTCATCACTAAGTGCAACATTATTAATGTGTGATGTGTACTGTATTAGATCCGTCTCACTGTAACAATATTGAGGCATATGCCAATGCTCACACACTGTTTGCCACATTTTGGGAGAGTTCATTTCACAGCTCATCTGTAAAAAGAACAACATACTAGTTATTTTTATTTTATTCGAACTCCTTTTACTTCTAACAACAAAAAAGAATGTCTAAATTGAATGATTGAATTAATAATTTGTTTTTTAATTACTTTAGTATAGCTTGCTTCATTTGATCATTATACGCCTTATAAACATTGGATAAACTTATAATGATACATAAAATGTTTCTTATTATATATTTGGGAATGGGGGTAAGGATTATGACCTCAAGCCTGATTCACGAGTGCCATCTATTACTAAATAAAGTAGGGGCGAAGAATAACATAACCCTTCAATCGAATAAGGGCCACAGTGGTTCTAGAGGTAATGATGCGGCGGATGAACTTGCCCGGACTCTGGTAGTCGAGCAATCGGCCCAGAACCCATCGTTCCCTTATCACACGGATACCTTAGGTCGGAGGTAATGAGAAGTCAAGCCAGTCACTGCAACCTATAGAACAACACAAAAGAGTGCAGACAGGCAAGAGAAGCCTTCCCAAATATAGATGGGCGATTCTCAAGAAGGTTACTCCGTTTAAGCAAATCACAAATCCGGACGCTCGTGGCGGCGCTCACAGGTCACGGCTTTTTCAATAAACATTTGTTTAACATGAGTATTACAGACAGTCTTTTGTGTAAGGCGTGCATGGAGAAAGCAGAGACGGCAACCCACGCCTTACTACACTGCCCAGCGGTGTCTGATTACAGGGTTAAATATCTCGGCTCGCTGGGATAACTCCCGGAGATCGCCAGCAACATAAATGGGTTGCTGAGGTTCTTCAGGGAGTTTGGTTGGCTGGAATGATCCTAGCCCCCGCCCACTCGCAAAATACGCGCTAGTCGTAGAGTTGTGGAAAAATAGCCCACCCTACTAATACTACTATGGGGGTAAGGGATGAACTAATATGCTTACATTACACCAAGAGGTACCATTCAGGTTTACAAGTGCATTTTTACTACACTGATTAACTGAATTTGCATCCTGGTAACAACTCCGCAGGAATGAAGCTCCATTGCCGCACTCTAGTTGTACGGAAGAAAGATTATTTGTTTCACCAGGTATCGCATATATGGACGAAAAACTCACTATGGTCACGATTTGGAATATAATAAATATTGATTTTTGTCTTTTAAACCTGAAACAAATTGATATTATGAATTAGTACATTATCATTATACATGACTATACTGCTATAAAACATATAATGATAATCATTAATTTACTAATAAATAACAATAAATATTTGGTTTAATATCGAGATAAAGATATATTTATATATATGTGATCTTATCTAAATCCGAATCTTGAGTTTATCATTCTGCTTAACAAATTATCATTTACAACTTCGTTGCCCAAAAATTATCAAACTTGTATCATTACAATCTTTCATTTGAACAAGCTTTTATTTATTATAGAAAAATTGTAGTTACATTAAGTTTTACTGTAACAAATGCAATGTCAAAGTTGTGAAACAAATTCACAACTTTGACATTGCATTTGTTACACAGTTTTGATGTGGGAATGTAATAACATTCCCACATTAAAAACTATATGCATTAAAAATTATTACTTCAAAGCCTATTGACTTGTCTGATTCCTAATTAATAATCTGTCCTTATCTATCTGAGGACCAAGCGGGACTTGTTTACCCGTGCGACTTTATAATTATCATATTGACCTTGAATACAGACAACTTAAATCATCATATATTTTGATCCAAAGATAAGAAAATTACTTAGAAATAAATCATTTTTTTTGTACGTATTCAAATATGTCTGGCCTTAAATAATATTTCACAATGAGTCAAAATAAGAAGGATAAAATAAGTTCCTCGAAGGATTAATTTCTTTGAATTATAAAAATACAAAAAGAAATTTGTGTGGTAAGGTTGTACAAACTCGTTTTAGGTGGCATACCATGTTTTGTTTAGTGACGCATGTTTTGATTAATATATCCGAAAGTTAAAGGTATGACATAATATTGTATTACTATTATGAAGATCAGATCTTTTCTTTACATATGATCACAGAAAAGTTTCTGGCTGTAAACCAAAAAAATTCTGCGCCTTTGTGGACTTAGAAAAGGCTTTATCATAAAGTTAAAAGAGATGATTTATGGTCAAGTTTAATTGAATTTGGATCGAACAGTGACCTTATACAAGCATTAAAGTCTCTTTATAAAGATTCTACTGCTTGTGTTAGGATTAACGGGGCGTACTCAGACTGGTTTAGCATCAATAAAGGTGTAAGACAGGGCTGTTTATCATCCCTGTGGCTTTTTAATCTCTTTATGAATGATTGTTTGGAAGCATTGAAAGATGAAGAGTGTGGAGTAAGAATGGGTGAGCTAGTTGTAAAATGTATCTTGTGCGTCGATGACCAAGTCGTATTTGCATCATTGACGGAGGACTTACAACTTATGCTGGATGTAGTGAATGATTAATTAGAAAGTAAAGGCATGAAGATGAATGTAGATAAGACGAAAGTAATGGTGTTTGAAAGAGAACAGAGTAAGAAAATAATTTAAATAAATGTTAATGGTAAAGAAGTGGAACAGGTGGAAGAGTTTGTGTATTTGGGATATATGATAAAAATTTTGAACGACTAGTGAATACAGGAAATAAAATGAATGGGGGTATAAGTACAGTAGTGAGATGTCAGAATGTGTTTATGAAGGCTCGTCTGGCTGATAAGGGAACAAGTATGGCTTAAAAATGGATGTTGTAATTAGAATTGAGAGTTAATTTCAAAGCAAAGAATAGACTAATCTTCAAAAAGCTTCAATTTACTATGAAAACTTGAAGAATGTGCAAGCAATTGACATAAATACATACCTGTCAGCTATGACTCCAAACAGTGGTTTTGCAACTAATCCAAATATTGGTAAAACTGTGTAGATTAGACCAACTGTTGCTGAGGAAAATCCCAACTGGCGTGCATATGTTGATAGATATGGGACAAGTGGAGCAGTGCCTGAAAATAACAAATGTATTAAATACTACATTGAATGTATAGTGCATTCCGAATATTGTGAAAATGTTGATTTGAGCTGTGCTAAAGGGACATTCATATTTTTTATAAGATAATGGGCAAATTATCAGAAGGTTGCCTAAGTGAACACCAACACCTATAAAAATCATCAACAAGACCAGCAGAACTGAACTGCACAGGCATTGCCAGCTCTTAATGAACAAGTATGATCTCTTCGTGAAAGTCTCTTAGTCATATTGGTTTGTGAATACCAATGAATAATCTTTCCACAATATGGTTGAGCAAGGAAGTTATGCAAAGACCATGCAGTAGTAGAATGCCATTAACGTCCATGAATAGTATTTGGTGCTCTTTCTTGTTGAACAATGACAAAACTCAGCAGTAACAACCAGCTTATTAAAAAAAATATATATATAAAACATGTAAGGGAAATGTATAAAAATATAATGTGATTCCACAAAACATAACAACAACTAATTCGAGCTTGAAGTAATTAATATTTTCATTACCACAACAGTTATAATTTCTTTATTACAAAAAATACAATTCTCTTACTAATATAACACTTATATTTCAAAATAAAATAATCGATAATACTTACCAGCATTAAAAAGAAAATAATGTCCTTTTATGGGCAATAGTTTCTTATTAATCTTCATGTTGTTAAGCATTGTATCCACCTGGGAGTCAGTAAAAATGCAATATTTCATGAAGGTTGTGTACAACTAGAGAAATAACTAAACATTATTAATATTTAAACAATTAAACACAAAAAGCATTAGGTATTCATTTGTTATTAAAATTATATTTATATATTTAAATTAAATCAAGGAAGAGAACGAAGTTTGATAATAAATAACGTAAGATTGTATTAATGAGTTATGGTATTACGCAGTTTCTGATATATAAGTATGTAAACTATTTGTTTACGATTGATTTAACGACAACACGTAACATAACCAATAACGACTGGAATACTAGACTTCAAAAAATAGTGCGTCTCGTAAATATCAACGTCGAAATATTTTATATGAAATAGCTAAAAAGAGGTCATAAAAAGAATAATAAATATTATAATAAATAATATGTTAGCATTACAGTGTTGGAGACACGAGTCACTGGTTTAACTTTTCACAAACTTTTACTGCAGTTCAGTGTGCTGCAAAGTAAGGTAAATGACGCGATAAAAAAATAAAATATGATAGGTAACTACTACATATCTGTGATAATTAAGATTAGAGTTTGGAAATAAAATGACCTTGTTATATAAATTTAAAATCGTGCCGTTGTCTTGAGTCTATACTAGAGAGTCCAACTCTAAGTAAATTGTAAAAATAATATTTGTTTATTTTACATGACATAAGCACCAGGCGGCGCGGCAGAACTGAACTACAATACTGGCAACATGGTCATGGAAAAACCATTAAAATAATATTTTAAAGGCCGCTCAAGTTTATAATGCTGTTGTAGTTACTCTTTTAAGAAAAGCGTGTAAAAAACATCACCCTCACGGCGGCATTTACATTTTTATTACCTGTATTTTTCTACCATAACATAAATTGTTGTCGAAAGAAATATTCGCCTATCACTTAAACTATCATTGCGCCTATTTCCGAATCTGCGTTACATATGTGTACGCAAATATGTTACGTAGTACGTAGACCCATCCCGGATCCTCCATCTGATAGTGAAGCCACCTTTAGTCGCCAATTGGCAACTTCGTAAAATCTAGCTGTCATTCATTTCCCGCCATATTAATACAAAATATCCCTATTAATTTTATGATGTATCCTGAATATTTCATACACAATTAAATTTATACAATGCGACCCTCTTAGATAAAGAATTATATAGATCTGGGATGAGCGTACGTACCTGTAAGGGCAGGATATATACAATGTGTGAAAAATACAATGCTGCCAGGTTATGGGAATTCTCCACACTAATAATAATCATTTTCATTCGGTTTCATTTCTGCGGGAATTTACAGTGTCCGGAAATGACGTGTATAACGGAAGAGAGTTTCTTTAGTCAGAAATAAGGCCATTTAATTCAACTTATCTATATCCAAAATTACTTCGTTCGCGCACTAGAAGGCTTCAAAGATGATAAAACAAATTTATTCTTTCAAATACCGCTAAAAATGTTTATCACGCATTAGTAACAATGAACTACATTTTTTGTCAAAGAAACTTTTGTCTAATCGTGCTGCTCAAAACCACGGGGCATAGAAGTGAACTACTTTTTTATATTCCTTGTAAAATTTTTATTGGGCAAACAGTTGAGCCCCATAAATATTTCTTAACATACAGGGCCTGGCCTGTACATTGAGTAATACATCGTCGTAAATAACTACCTCGATGAGGATGCAGAGAAATAAGATCCTGAATGAAAATATCAAGTGGTCCCAGCTATAACTTTACTTCCTCCGTGTTTGCATTGAGGTCTCACATAAAACTATAAAATAAAATATTTTTTTAGTTTTTTTATTGAATCAAACTGAGTTCGTTGTACAAAAAACGCACATCTTTGTTCTTTTCTTATCAACGTGTTTTTTTGATGATATATTCTTACAATCAGATATTTATTACAAATAGCTTTAATGAAAAGAATATAATGTTGACATTCTTTTACTCACGCACGGGCATTACCACACCAATTAGGATAATTTTCCAATATTACATCTGGTATCCCTAAAATGTATTAAGCAAATATAACCCGATCAAATTCAAATTAGCCTAAGGTTGTCCTTAGTGAAAGGCAATTTAAATTAGATATTTGGTTGATTAATAATACTGATTACGTGATAACAAATAACAAATTTAAACATTATATTCTACGTCGTTTGTAGCACCATAAATCACTTGGTATTACATCATTTCGCATATATGACCTCAAGTTGACGGAGGTTAATTCGAATCAACGAATGTACGTTTTTAAAGTGAAACTTCTTTATCGGGTTCGAAAAAAATTTAGTGTAACATTTTTTCGTTACGCGTCACATTTTTCCGTTACGCGTCACATTTTTCCGTTACTCGCCATCTTTTTCGTCATTAATAACTATAACTTATTATAACGTTACCATGGCAAGTGATATTGGACATGACTATTATGGTTTTACTAACCTCGGGAACAGCTTATTTTTGATGATTATTTATTTATTTATTCGCAACGCTCTATAGTGACGTGATAATTTATTTATTATTGAACTATTGTCGCGCTTTTCTTCCCGTTATCTATAACATAAAATATAATTGAATTAATTCGACGAATTCTAAAACTTCGTTTACGACGTCAACGTACATTGCGCACCGATCGATCGAAATTCCGCTTCTAACATGATTAGGCCGCATAGTCTAGTCAGTCTGAAAGGCCCCATTGCAGATTGAAAAACAACGATTTTCAAATTATTTTTAATATTTCAACTCGGTTAAAACGAGCTTTGAATCCGGATCATGCAGGTTAGCAAAAGTGCTACCATCGCCGTCTACGAGGCGTTGAGACCATGTAGAGATATTATAATTATTATAAGCATTGCTGTTTTCGAATTATATACACTTTAAAGTGTAAAAAATATATTCAATATTTTTTACACTTTAAAGACACACTTTAAGTTTTAGTATAAAGTGTTTAATGTTCAAATATATAAATATACATACCTTGGAATCAATAATACCTAACTTAGATGTAAACAGTCAGGTATATTTACTTATAAGAATTTATGTTCAATTGCATATACATGTATCACTTTTTATCTTATTTTACAAAGCTATTAATGATTTAATCATATAATAACTTTATTTTTTTGATTTACTTCCAATAAAACATGACAATTATAACATAAATAATAACTTATACTAGTGGGATCGAAACACTTAGTATATGTTAATACCGAAATGTTAAGACGAACAACAGACAACGAGAGACACAAGCAATCACCAATACTCTTATAGTTGAAGTGACGAGCAAATGAATTAAACCCGAATGCCGAGTGGAGACTCGCGTGCGTCTAAACAAACAAGGCAACTCAAGCTTTTTTAAAATTTATTATAAATTTACTTACCTTTAACCGTGGATCTACACCGCCGAAAACATTGACATAAAACATATTGTCATCTCAGTTTTTCGAGAGAGAAAGTTTGTTTCGCGACAAGTTTATACGCCAATGGAAACCTACGGTTAGACATACCGGCTCGACTACACATATTGAAAATCATGCATTACTACTTTAGAACCATTTTTTACCGAACCGATGAGTTGACGCCAGCTGGAGGAATTATATTCTCCATACTTACATCCCATAAAAGTCTAAGTCTCGTTAGTATGTCACAAAAATCTGATCGATGAAAAAGTTCTTCTGGAACGAACAATCTTAGATCCGCAATAATTTTCAAGATTGCTGCGGATCTAGGATTGTGATTTGTCTTGATTCCATTTGGGGCGTGGGCTGCTTAGTCGTCCACTGCTAGACGTAGGCCTCCCCATTGTTTGCTATGTCAGATAATATGTTAGTTAACAGTTATTTCAAAAACTCAAGTTTAAAAAAAAATCTAAAATACAATAATTACTGTACGCATACAGGGTAAATGTGTAAGCTAAGATGTCATTATTAGATACTTGTAAGATGGCGGTGCTTTCATCTCACTCGTTAATCACACAGCCCTCACAAATCATATTAGTCCAAAGTCGATATTAGAATTATACGATCTTAAGAGCGCTTTAAATATAAACAAGTATAATAACTTCATTATGCTCGCATATTTAGTTACATGTGCTTGTATAATTGTTATGTATAGACGAGGAGTATAGCAGAGCATGTTGGCTGGATTCGCTTTCGTATCTTAAATGCTGATAACTGATCATTATTGGACACCACTTTACAAAATGACGTATTGTCCTTGAACATTGGAAACGGAGTCGTAAATTGATACCTACTACATTAAAGATGCTTGGAAATCGGACAGACAATTTTGTAATACATATTATTTGATTCTGACCAACTTGTAAGGAGAATCTCCTGTACACAGTATAAAACAAAGTCGTTGCTGCTGTCTGTTACCCTAGATCTTTCAAACTACGCAACGGATTTTAATGTGGTTTTCATCAATAGACAGATAGAGACAATAGAGTTATTCAACAGGAAGGTTAATATGTATAATACATGCATATTATAGTAAAGAATTTCAAAGTTTTGAGAAGAAGAATGTCATAAATAACATATTTTTGTGCGCTTACATTGCAAACGCTGGCTGAATCTTACGGGATAGATTAATATAATATTCTATGGAATTGTATATCTTAAACCGTTCTCCGTGTCTCCGTAAAACCACTAATTTCTACAAAAAAATAAAAATTAGTATTTAGAGCGCCATCTCTTAGTCATAGCTGTCATTACAAAATAAACTGGTCGGCGTCAACAGAGCTGCAGTGCAAGGGATCAGTAAACAACCATTTCGAACGTAATCGTTTCGTCGAACGTAAACGTTTTAGAAGTTTTGACATGACTGAACTAGATGGCGTTGCCATGATCGTGAGCCCTAAATTCAAGTTTTAAATTGTTAATAGTAATTAGTTAGTTTAGTAAGCAATGACTAATTAGATAATGGCTACTGATCGAGCCGAGGCTCGGCCTTCTCGGATATCCTCGAATCGGAATGCGAAACGCGTAGTGACAGCCCAAGCCGAGGTCCCCTTTTCGGGGGCCCTTGAGCCCAGTTACTCCATGGAGCGTCCGCCGAAGCGACCTCATCGAGCTGTAAATGCCTCCTCTAGGCAAACAGTGACATTTTAGTCACAAAAAAGTAAGGAATGAGATTTCCCCCGCCCGGGTTTCCGCCTTGTCGCGATGATATGGTCTGTTCACCATCACCCCACGGTGTAACAAGAGGAACCACCACAACAACAAGCAGCTCCAGGCATTGCAGAACAATGGCTGGCCAGAGGGGGCCGCTCGAGGTGGACTCGTTTGAGTCCGCCTCGGAAAATCCAGGTGTGACCGCGGATGTGTGAGAGCGTTCCCGTAGCCCCGCCGATAGGCGCAGTAGGAACATTATGAGGTACGAGTCCGACATAATATGCGTTAGCATTTCCTCACATAAAACAGGCCATGAGATTTCTTCGATACGATACATGTAAAAAAATACTCATTGAGTACAAAGTATCGGTATCGAAAGGAAAAGTAGTTCGTGATGGTGTCCCTAGTATCAACTAAAAAGAATTAAATCAATATCGACCATAGCCGCATACGTCGTCTGTCGAGTATGAATATCTTTTTTAAATCAATGTCAGTCGCAATGACTCATTTATTTGACTCACATAGGTATTCTTCCTATATGTTATAGATTTTATTGTGTTCTTTGCACTATGCAAGGATAACCACGTACCACATACTCTTTAGGTTGCAATGTCGTTTAGGCAACTTTTAGGCAACGGAACATTAAACATAGTCTTTTTTTTATACGTCCCACATTGAAATACTTTCTGTTTTATAAATAAAAGGCACGTTCGTGTCCAGACTTATACTTTATACAATTAAAACGTTTGTTGCAAATATTTTCAATTAATAGTTCATATACCTTCCATTCATAAGTTGCGACTATATCTGAATATTGCTATATAGCTAGGTACTAGGTTAGTACTTCGTAGTAGTCTCCGAGCGGTAGCTGTTATTTCTCATCCTATAAAGTGTTAATAGAAAAGTATTCGAGTGTGTGTGTGCCAGACGGCTTACGGTACTGAGACGTGGACACTTACTGTAAGCAACAACACGACGGCTTGAGGTCGCTCAAAGGGAAATGGAGAGGGTAATGATCGGAGTCTAGTTGCGAGACCGAATCAAAACTAATGTGAACCACATCTGAAGTAAAGCAACCGATATTGTCGGAAGCTTTGCCAAACTTAAGTGGTATTGAGCCCGATATATTTATCGCAGAACGGACCGTTGATGGAGCCAAAAGGTTCTAGAATGCCGGTCACGTACAGGTCAATGCAGCGTAAGTAGGCCTCCCACAAGATAAACAAATGATATGTGAACAAGGTTGTGAGAGGGCACCGAATGGCAAGGGCTGGGGAAAGATCTTTACGGAGATTAATGGGGAGGCTCAATTCCAGCAGACTGTTTGCTCTGGTTGGTGAAACAAATGAACAAGCACATTCACTTTAAAGCAAATAATACTGACTGTTTCATTCAATACATCCTTTCATTTTCGTATTTAATTCGCTCGATGAAAATCGTAAAGTGATTTCTATCACTGCCATGACCCAATCAACCCAATATGATCCCTTAAGACTTGAGAGCTTATATAATCGGTTGGTGTGTCAGCTTACAAAGATTGTTTTAATTAGTCTTTGCACTCTCAGTGGGCTTCTTCCGGGTAGTAAATTGATATTGGCGCTACATTTGTTGTCTACTTGCATTGTGCTTATACCACGTATTGTATTGTTTTTAGTACATCTTTATCGTAGATTCGTTTACTTGTATTAAGTTAATTCTAACGATAGTTGCCTCATTTTTAACAGGGCAATTTAATAGACATAAAAACCCAAATGAAATCTGACAATTGACATCTATTAACCATCATCTGGTGCTAGTAGTAGTAGTTATGGTGATATACAATAGTTCTATGCGCTTTATCAATATTTTTTTACATTAAATGAATACTATTTTAAAAAGGATTAAGGTTCAATTTTGTACACATAAAACTGACAACCAACATCAGTGGTCTTAATTGTTATGTACTAAAACAATTATTTGCTTTTTTATTTAGTATTATTCGAATGAACTTTATTTAAAACTTTTTTTTAAACTTTATGACTTATATTTCGATACCACAATAAAATTGAAATTATTTTTTTTATATTAGACCGTGTTTTAATCTGTGTCATGTGACATGGTACAAGATAGAGTGTTTAGGGACCGTCGAAGTACACTATCGAAACTGAAAACGGCTACTTTATATTGTCAACATTATAAATAATGTCGACAAAATAAAGTAGCCGTTTTCAGTTTCGATAGTGTACGTAGGGACCGTCGATTTACGCTAGGGTTCAACCTAATTTGTATTTATGACTTAAAAGTGTTGGCCCAGATTCAGCTTGGCAACCCACTTGTGATTTATCAATGTACGTACCTATTATCTACCATAAAATCTAGTTCCTGATCGAATAACAGATGAGGGTATATAGGTACATATTTATAGGTGCTTGATATGGCTTTAATTCTGACACATGATCGGTTACGTACCAAATGCTTAATGAAATGTTTGCGAGCTAATTGTAATATTAGTCATTGTACCATATGTACCTATACATTACCACTTTAAATCACTGTATGTGAGTGAATTAAGTAGCGATGTGCAACTGTGTAAGTAGAATTAACTGTGTAGGTACACGCAGGATGTCGTGTTGTGGCCTATCTATAACTACATTGAATATATCCACATTGTATATCGATTTAGATAAAAACTTTGAAATTTTCGAAAGAACCCGGGAAACTAGCTGACACATGTTTGCTATAGCTTTTACAAATTTTACAAGTATGTATATAAGAAGACTCATATAACCCTTTTATATTTAACTAGCTGACCCTGCAAACTTCGTTCCGCTTTTGACTTAATTTATGTCATGTTACCTTATTATTTGTATTAATCTTATATTTATTACTAGATGGGTTATACCCGGGTCGATCCCTTAATTGAAAGCACATTGAGCTTGAACACAGTGGACGATAGCAATGGACACGGCGCGTGGTCGCATCAAGTAAGCAGTCCTGACATTCGGTGTGAGACCCGCGCTTGATTTAATTTTCGCGCGCATTAGTTTTTATTAAGTCTTAAGATAATAATAATTAATTTAAATGATACGATGTTAAAGAATTATGATAACGTACATGAATTACTTATGGTAATTAACGTATATATGCTGATATAGATTTATACTGTATCTGTCTAAATGGTTACCAATTATCACAGTGTTCATGACCATTTTTCAGATGTTACAATGGGTATAGTAAGCTGTCCTTAAAAGATAGATGCAAATATGCTATCGCGGACTTTTTTGTAGATCTTTTTATGACAAATATTCTTAGACTGAACAATTCAGTTTGAATCCTAGCCTTTTTAAAGTTCGTTAACAAATTTAAGCCTCGCACCATTGCATATTGTTTAATTGTAATTTTAGGAGGTGACTCACCACGAATTTAGCAATAGAAATAACATCCGGTGATGTGATGCTGCGTTTATAATATGGGTACCTAATTACATTGCAATATTAAATAACTAGCTACAATGTCATGCGAGCTATACCTACAGTTCACGAAGCTCTCTAAGTTTATAAATTAACTGACGTATGAAGCAACTTTATAATGGTCTGTGATTGAGAAATCAAACAAAAGAAGATCGACGACTCTGTGGTCTCGTGGTTACAGTAATTTATTTGTCTTAAGTTCGATCCCTTGCTGAGATAAAATTTTGTGGTGGTTTACCATAGTCAGTGCCGGTTTCAGCACACCTAGAAGCCCTGGGCGAGATTTTTGCGGCGCCCCCTTGCAATTCAAACCCAAACGAAAAAAAGTCAATCCATAATTTAGGAATATAGAATAAAATGGAAAGGGGGAAGCATAGGAAACGGAAACATCCTTTTCCTGTCTATCACCTCCATTAAAGGTAGGCAACGCATCTGCAACTAGTTTGCTTGTTGCGGATGTCTATGGGTAGCGGTCACCATACCAGGTGACGTGCTTGCTCCTTTGCCACTTTCTACCATAAATGGATTCAGTTTGTAATCGTTTTGGTCTTAACATAAATACAAAAAAAAAACAAAGAGCACAGCCCTATATGGAAGTGAAATCTGAACATTGAATCAGAGAAATAAGGGAAATTGGAGGCAAAGTAAAAGAATCACAAGGTCATCTCGCAAATAGGTACCTCAATGCCTAAAGTCTTTAACCAGAACTTCCTACCCGCAATGACTTATGTCCAATGTCCAACAGTTGTCTGCGACAGGTTTATGATGAAGATGACGTATAAGCTTCACTCAAAGTGCGAGTGGTCCCTACTGGGGCGCCTATGGCCAATTAGTACCCTGCGCCCTGCAGTCGCCCAACCGCGCTTTTTCCTAACGTTGCTACTGACCATAGTAGAAAATATTTATTTTTGAATTTTCTTCTCGGTTATAGCCCTGTTTAGGACTTAATATCGAGCTTACGTTCGAAATGATTATAATGTGAGAAGCTAACAGCGATTTAATTCTTTGTTTACCCAAAACAATTAAAATATTTGATGTTTTTTAGTATATATTTCTTATTTGTGTACGTGTCTGAACTCCTTCTAAACTGCTGGTGCGATTTTAATGAATAACTGCATAACGTAAGCTGAACCCGTTATTAGTTACGAGTCAAAGTTCATGTAAGACAAACAGACAGCTGGGTCCAGCAGCCCTAACAGAATATTATTAAAGCGAATGTGAGTTTGTTTGTTTGTCATGCTAAAGCATGACTAACTTCTTTCCGACTCATAAAACTTTCCACGTATACATACGTTGTCAGGATACTTTACGTATCTTTTATCCCGATAATAAAATTGTCCTTGACGGATAGGAAAATACATAAGCCTTCAATTACAATATCGGTTGCCATAGTAATGGTGGTAATTGCATGTTTTGACTTATAACTCGAAGTTATTATACGCGGCATCATCTTATAAAAATTTCCATTAAGTATGTATATTTTAACAGCCTAGTTAAGTTTTTTGTTTTACTTTTTAAAACCAATTGGACCAGTAGATTTTTATTCTATTGGTGCAATTTTTATTAATAATATATTTGTAAGTAAGTAACTTGACTTTTGGCTTTGTTCGTTAATGTGTTTACGTGTTATTAAGTCTGTATAATGTTTCCAGAAATGCGATTGGGTGGCACGCCGGAGGGCTATATTCCATCCCGAAGCGTACCCTATTCTTGTAAAATGACGTAGAAGTATAAAATACGGGACCTGTCTCGCCAAATTTCATAGTGATTACGATGCGACTCCTCCTACGCGCGCCATTGGCTTTAGGCGGTCGAGATCGGCCAATGGCGCCACGTGTTTCCCCACTCGTTTCCATGATATTAACAGTTACGTTTTCCTTGAACGATAGAACGTTACATTTTCAAAAGAAAATTTCATCACGATTATGCTATTGTTATAATACGCATTGAATCTTACCGGAGAGAAGACCTTGACCAGGTGTATCGAGCGAAGTTTCCGAACGGTCCTATATTTTTTTTATTTCGTAGTAATAATTGTGGAAAGTGGCGACACCATTCAGCCGTGTGGCGTAGTGTGTACGCCGGATACGCGGCAGCGTCGAGCTTCTTACGTTGGGACCGAGCGAGTGGTGTGCTCAGTGCTGCGACTCAGTTCATAGCTCGGCCGCGATACACGTCACTCGTATTACGGATCGCTTTGTCCGTAAACCGCGACACGCGAAAACAGCCGCCCGCCCATCGTACGAGTACACCAAAATATTTTTAAAACAATAATACATAATTAAAAATATTTACTGAACGGCCTACTTATTGGACATAGTATTTGTTTATTTTTTTAAAGTTCGTTCGATATTTGACATTGTGATAAATAAACTTTTAGTGTTGAAATTTAACATGTTCATACAAATTAAATTTTGCAAATACCTGTAATAATTGGATGCTGAACAACGAAGCGGAATATAGTCAACCATCGCAGTAAAATCATAAAAAGTGGGTAAGTAGTAGACATAAACAGTTTGATAAGTTTGAAAAGTATATCAAAAATTTTATTTCCCATAATTAGGCACGATAGTTAGACAAGATTTTCCTTAAAAATATGGCTCTTAAAATTGACTGACGCTGGTTTCCGATGAAGTATTTATTTAAAAAAGTAAATAAATTGTTGCAATTATTAGTATTTAAAAAGTAGCTAAAGCTAAGCATTTTGTGTTACATAGTAGATATATATATGTGCAGGTCTAAAAAGATTTTAGATTGAGATATTTTAAAGAATTTGCTTAAAACCCGTTTTGTATTAAACGGTTTAAAATAATTGAAATAAATGTCATGTTATTATTGCTACACGCGTATTACTACACTCTTGTTTTTAGTTTTTTTTTTAAATAAGTAATAAATATATCGCTTAGCCTTTACAATAACTAGGTAAGCGCTGTTTTGGGTTTGATTCCAAGCGAAAAATAACCATTTTTATTCAAATACGTCGTTTGCTAAGTACACAAGTTGACATACAAAATTCTGGTTAGCACTAGTTTTAGTCTAGATGTCGAGATTTTTTATATCATAAGGGGACAAACAAGCAGTGGGTCGCCTAAGATATAGTGATCATCGACGCTCGTGAAAATCCGCAACACCACACGAACTGCTGACGCCTTGACGGTCTTTAAGGATTTTGAATGGTTTGGAAATACCCCTGGCGACGATCATCCCACAACGATATTATACGAGGTAGGAAATTATTAGTTTAAAAATTATTAGTAGTAAATACTACCTGCAGGAGAATTTATATACCTCATGTTGGTATCAACACGGTAAAGCAGCTTTCTTAGCCCCTATCACTCTAGAATCTCGCTATGATCCCACCAATTCTCGTGTGTGCTTTGAGCACTTCTGAGGGAAGGCAATGCTCTCCTATCATCTTAATTGCGTATAATACCATCAGAAGACGGTAACGGTATTCCCGGGACAAAAAACCTATCCATCATACCCACCGGCATTGATATTTTTTTTATTTACGGGTACTTATTTACCCCGAGCAAGTAGGCTAATTAGTGGTAATAGATTAAATATAAAATTTATTTAAAAAAATATCATTAATATTATAATAAATAAAAAAAATATTTTAATGCATTTGCATTTATTTATATAATACATTTTTTAATATTATCTATCCATATGTTTTGCTTGTAATGCCAAAAAATGTTATTTATATATCTTTAATTAAAATACTTTGCTTTTTAAAACATTTAAGCTAGACACCGTAAAATAAACAATTATATAAGCACGAGAAATAAAGGGTAGGAAAATAATATCGATACTAAATTGCAGGTTTATTTTTGAAGTCATTAAAATAAATAAAGAGATAAACATGCTTTATTGAACATTCTTACGTACAATTTTAATAGAGCCTTAATTGACTTCCAAACTAGGCAACTCCTTCCCCTAATTAATTTACATTTGATTGCCAAAAAACGTAATAAAATGATAATATATTATCACCATTAATTAATTAAATAATGAAACACTGTAACAAGTTTTATTCGTTTTGGATCTTAAATATATAATTCGATAATAAACATTGACAAATAAATGCTTAAACAACAAATAAATCGGTACTACATGTGTGTATGCTCCTTCATAATGTTCTTCATAGAACAATAAAACTTATACAAACTGCCGAGTTTATACGGTATGATTTGCAAAATTATTGGCTAGTCTTTGCAGATGTAGATAGGTAACTATGTTTTTTGTTAATTTAAGCATTTATATTTTTAATAATTATAATAGACTAGTAATCCGTCCCGGCTTGGCCCAGCTAGACGTTTCGGAATCTATAGAGAACATACATACATTCACAGATCGTCCATTAAATATATATAAAATAAATATAAATATGCGCTCATGCCCGTAACTCAGAGGGGTAGGCAGAGAAATATATATGCACGTGTAAAAACAAAAAAAAAATGTGTCCCACAGGACCCATACGTTTTTTTCCGGGATAATTGTAGCCTATGGACTATTCCAGACTATAATAAAATCTCTGTGCCAAATTTCAACAAGATCTGTTTAGCCGTTTTTGCGTAAGATCCATGCACAAACATTCGCATTTATAATATTAGTATAGTATAGATTTCGTAAAGTTGCAAACTATACCAAGATTTTTTAAATTTAATCTTACGCTTATTTAACTTTCTTGAAACAAGTACGCACAAACTACACATCAATATATTATAATTATGGAAAACGACTCCATGGTTTTTCAAATAAATACAAACGCTAGCATAAATTTTCACCTTCGGACACCCAATTTATTTTTGTTTTCAGATGTTTTAATTATTTATGATGCTGTGAGAACACTCCTTAATAGCGTATATAGTGGAACAATACCAAGGTCCTCACTATAATTTCCACTCATAAAGATATTATAAATAACAAATAATTATTTACATTTAATATCATAATGACAATTGAAAGTAAGGGAGCTATGACTAAGGACCGAGTATGGTGCACCGCTTTTGTTTTAACATACTTTATCTTGTATAATTTATAATATTTAAGATAACGTTTTAAATCATTTGATACGGATGATTTGGTCAGAGGTAGGAGGAACACAGTACGAAAATAAATATTCGATGTTTAAATAAAATATTGATTTTTTTTCATAAAAGATGGTGGAAAAAGCGTAAGCAGTTCATCCGATATCAAGTGACCGTTACTCGTAGGCATCGGCTAATGAGTTGCAAGTGCGTCACCTACTTTTCATAAAAGGAGACAAACAGAAAAGATATTTTCTTTTCCTGGTTTTTCTCTCCCTTGTCAAATCCTCTTCCCCTTCCCATCTTTTCTTGGTTCGTTATTGTTTATATTTTTTACATGCATATAGTTAACTGCTTTCTAAGTTTTTTTATATTATAAAAAGTAGCTTAATAGATTCATCGACTAAATAATCATTAATTATAATAGCTCAAGCTTAAGCTGTTATAGGCAGCATCTTGTTGTGCTTAGTTATGTAAAAAAATGATAAAGATTTAATACACTACTGGGTATTGTACTCTTTGATCTTTTGAAGTACACATTTGACATGGTTTTTTATTGCGTTTTAGTATTTGTGTGTATGCGAAGAGACTATTTTTATTATTATCTTACTTATTATATTTGTTTATATATATATACATTTTACACGATTAGAGTTGTGCTAAAAATAGGACTTAAATTAAAAGTAAGACGTTGAGTAATTTAAATTGCCAAAGGAATGTTTACACAATACTGATCGCTGAGATTAATCTAAACAATGATAGCTGAGCTTTATTTCCTAAATATTTTCAAGTAAAGTGGAAGAAAATAAACAATTTTATAAGATAAAAGTTACAGAAAAACTTCTTTGCCTGTACTGTTTACAACTGGCTGGTTTTAATACCATTGAATAGCATAATAAAAAGTATAAAGGGTTTCCTCACAATTTTCTAATATTTCCATGTCCGCCAAATTAGTATATCTAACGAAGAAATGCGGTATATCTTTTTGCGAAAAGTTTTATTAAAAAAAAAAAGAAATAAATGTTGATATAAGCCTCGAAAAAATTTTTTGTGGCCTAATGGACTAAACACACTGCCAGTAAGTTTAGCATTATTGGTTCAAAGTTTTCAGTCGGAGAATTTCGATGTCAAAGATGAAACTCGCTCAGATCGACCTGCTACGGATAAAGTCGATGCCATTTTAAAACAGAAGAGCAGAATCGGCATATTTAAGTAGTTCCAACTTAGGTGAAGAGCTAACGGTTGACGAAAAATCAAAACAATTCTCTATTGAAACGTAACGAAACCGTACCGTTTTGGAAAGATTAAACACTGGTGATGTAACTACGACAATAACGAACGTCAAGTTCAAGGGGCAGTAAAGCTCCACAGAGTATAGCGAAACACGGGTTAACTCGCAGTAAGGTGGAATCGAAATTATGGGCTTTTACAGCCGGCCAAAACCATTGCTTCAGATCAGTTACTGACCAACGTTTGATGAACCTCGAGCAAGTTATAGAGAAAAAGCGGCGGAATTAATTAACAAAAAGGTGTGATTTTTCATCATGATAACTGCACTACTAAGTTGCAGATTATAATGTTGCCAGCTAAAACAGGGTCTTGCAACATTATACAAACTGTAACATCCTTATTGCCAATTTATAACCGATTCGAAGAATTTTTCGTCGAAAGGAAAAATGCACGTAACTAATAAACATAAAAAAAAATCAACTTGTAATAGAAATAAAAAAACATGCTTATCACATATAGAGTTTTCCAACTGATTTTTTGACTTCTTCAAGAAAAGACAAGAAATATTGCAATGTAACTTTAAATGAATTAACATTTTAATTGCTTTTCGTGCGAACTATTTAAACTAACACGCTATCAGCGCTATCTTAACGTTAACTTAGAGTGCTATTACCTGGTAAAAAAAAATCCACTAAAGTTTAAAGAATCAATTAATGAAAACAACATAAAGCCTAAATTAAAATCATATTTCATCGATAAACTCACTAACCTACATAAAATAATTACATTACGCATACATAAATAGAAATCCGTAATCTCTGCCTTCCCTTTCTGGGTCACGGACGTGATATATTTTTTTTATTTTATTTTATGTAATATAACCTGCTTCAAAAATCCCAGTAACAAGACAAATGTGCGATATAATTATTCGTATCTTTAAAAAAAGATTGTAATGTACCCACATAAACTATTGAGAATGTGCATTGTCCATACATCATCTAGGTTTATGGATTTCAAGATTTTTTTTTGTATATGGAGTTGTATTGAAAAAATGGGCTACACCTTTTAAAAACAAAATTGACTACCCTTAAATAATAAAAAGGCAGTGAGACCTTTACCGTTTCACCAACGGTGTTTAACATTACTTTGTAAAATAATCCCTTAGGTTACTAGCTGATACCATTTCTTGTTCTGGTACTGCTCCAGTTATTGTTGAGTAACATTTCTCCTTATTGTACCCCTCATTACGTAGATTCCAGCAACTTCCTTGCTCTTGCTTAAACATGAGCAGATTTTCTCCACTCTTTATTTCTAGGAATTTGACGCAGATTAGCTTTCCATTTTGTAGCTATTAACTAGCTAATCTACTTTACCTTATATCTTTCTATTGCTCTAGGCAGCTAAAAAACACAGGTAGTCATAAACACTGCCCACAAAAGTGAACTAATAAAGAAGGCGCGTCGATAGTTATTTATATCGAAAATTATTAAAAAAAATAACCCTTAACAATAACATTCTAAATTAAATAAAAAAATAAATAAAAATGGTCGTCAAAACTGTTCCAAACTAAAATAATTATGTTGCTGACGCGAACATATAAAAGTTTTTAAATCAAGATAATGACGATTCGCGGCAAGTAGACGTTGCAGATTGTCCGTGTTAGCAACTGCCGGTAATTTAATCTGAGTACTTCATATTTGGTGACGTATGACTCAAGCCATACCCTCATAAATGTATTAAACATTATACTATTTATTGGTTTTATTAGCAACGCTCTAGCAGTGCTTCACAGACCTTCGTAGAGTCGAGCACTGCCTAACTTGCAATCGTTCGTAAAAGTGTCGTGTTTCCGGAATAACATTTGTAAACATAATCAAAACGTAAATTTTTTAAAACCATTGAATAGTAATTTAAACGTTTGATAGTATAAAAATAATTTGATTTATTGATTTAACATTAAAAAGTTAAGTTTTTATCTTTCTTTGTAATCTCTGTAATACATTAACAAGAGCCAGTACTAATAAAGTTAGGTATGATTGGTCATCTACGAAATTTTTATTGAGTGACACATTAGTTGTGACTTTGTAATGTACAAATTTCCTTTTACAAGTTTTAACCTACCCTTCATTATTGGACTTGAGGCCACCATACCCAACACTTATTATTCTACCTTTAAACATGATGTTTTTGTTAAATTAACAACCGGTAAGTATCATTATCTAATAATTTTATATTAGATGGTTTCTGTAAATATGAGGTCGTCGTTTTAGGTGTCTTATCTAAGAGTTTCTCAATAATTCATACTAATGCCAATAAAATGTATATATTTTTCATTACCGGTTTAATATTCTTGAATCAGTAGTTGTTAAAGCGACGATAGATAAATGATTGCTTGGCTCATCTACAAATACAAAAACCACAGATTCAAACCCCGGGCCCGGGTGATCCATGACAATTTTAAATAAATTAATTAGTCAAAATTACATTAGCTTGATAATTTGTTTGCTAAAACATTGCTGTCGATCGATTGCTAACTACCTAAGCATACCTTTCTCAATTGTTGTCTCAACACAAACATTTAAGCCACACTTTTCCCTTATAACGCTATTTTTATTCTTATCTTTCGATGTCACGTCTACCGCAATGTTTATGGATCACATCTCAACATTAAATCTTACTTTTCCTACAAACTCAGACATAAGTTCCATACATTCAAGTGGGAACCAGCATTACATTATTATACAAATTATATTAATTTAAGTTAATAATTTAGGGCGCGTGATCTCTATCTTGCACAATCTAGACTTAATTGTCAAAGTCAATCCGGTTTCAGTATATCATTTTACTGTCGGCGATGGTATACGCGCTGAGATTCCATAGCTAAGGTTTCAACTTGAAGATTCATGAACGAATTTTTATTATCCCGTGTCACCGGAGCACTCGTGGAATATATGTATATACAATTACATACAAATAATTACAATGCATGGTACTCACTTTAATTCACGCCTTAATATATTCAGTTTCGTACAGATATTGTTGACAAACCTGCCTAGTAAGATAATATTTTATTTGCACTAGAATTTCATTAATCTGTAGATTTGTTAATAAAATATGTTTGTTTTGACGGAACCGTTCATTTTATAAATTATAGACATTTCTCTTGCCAATCCTTCCTTCCTAGTTTCAATATGCCTGCACCACGAAAACTTTCTGAATTTTAATCACATTATCTTCTTTAAGCTACATTTTCCCCTTAGTACGCTATTTCTAATGCTGTCATTCAGAGTCAAGCCTAGCAGTCTACTCAAGAACCGCATATTAACTATCAATCTTACCATCTTGCCAGACGCAACTCTCACTTGCATTAAATTTAAATAAGGTTTTGATTTTTATCTTAATCTATCTGTCTGTCCTAAGAACTACAATTAAAATATAATTTATGTAGTTATTATAGACTTTATGGCGTTATTATAGACTTTATTTTTTACGTAAAATTACAATTTCATAAAAAAAATCGATCAAAGCTATGGAAATGGAAACCTATGGAAACCCACGGAATACAACAAAAGTATTGATACTACTAAACTATTACGGAAGATACTCACTATATGTACTATTGTTTTTTTATATGGAAGATGGCGGCCAACGAGCAAGCGGTTAATCCGATATTAAGTGTCTGCTACCGTATGGCATCTGCAACAAGCCATAAATTCTCATATGGACGGATGAGGGGATAAACAAAATAGGGTATTTCCTTTTCCCATCCATCCCCTTTACCTTCAAATCATCTCCTTCACTCATCATTGTTTCCTTCTTAGAACAGAGCGGGAAGGGGAAAAGGTCTAGATTTAAATTATATTGCACACCTTTATTTTTGTATGTACTAATCATAGTTCTCGCTATAAGTCGCGATGACCTAATCTTATAAAGTTTGAAACATGTCCCGTAGTCACGTATTCGTACATACGTTCCCGCTAACATCATTTTTTAATCATAGGTATGCTCAGTCAATAATTAATCAGGTTCAGATAGTTGTTATTGGCCCCTTTTATATATGGATAGACATGATATGATATATAGATAGATATGAGACACTGCGAAAGGCTAGGAACAAGCAAGTTATCAGACGTCAAATGATTCATGGTTCAGTTTTCATTACTGAAGAATTATAGTTATTTGGCGATATTCTATATACAATAAAATATCCGCTCACGCCATTAACCTAGAGGGGTAGGCAGAGATCATGGATTTCCATTTGGCGCAATCCAGGCACACCGCTTCTTCTACCCCCAAATACTTATCTACGCGTACAAGCTAGTCGGTTACGGATATTCCTTATATCGCTCTTTTTTAGTATGTTACTAATCTGATCGATATAAGTTCTCCTTGGACGTCCCATGCCAGCACTGCCACTCACATTTGTTACATAAAGTTTCGTTACTATATATTAGTTTTCTATATACAAAGACATCAAAGTTTATATTATGTTGGTTTGAATTTGACTATCATTGTCGACAGTGGCCCGAAGCACCGATGGAGCGGGGCTCCATCGGACATCCGAGGAGGACGTCGTGCGGCTGAATCCTTGCCTGCAGACCGACTTCGACATGAACGATCTCCCCCCCACAGCGTACACGACTGACACGCGCAGAATGCAGCTGTATTCTCACGCACACATACATCCCACGGTGAGTCACTACCCTTTATTATGTGCTTCGAGTTATGACCCAGCGTATGAAGTATGGTCCAGTATGAGCGCGTTAGTATGAATAACCTCATATCGTTTATGATAATACCTACATGTATACTAACACGTGCTAGCGTAACGGTGTCTTAAGACGGCAGGTAGTGCGACACAGTAACTAAAAAAGACAATTTGGTGACAAACTAAAGATATGCGATGTTGAGATCCCACGAAACTGAGGACCGATTAACATAATCGTAATGAAGTTATCGTCGTTTATATTGAAGTACTGCTAGAATTAGGGGATTTTTATTGCCCTTTGTAAATGGATGCTGATGGCTGTAAATATTAGGGTGTAATAGATGGCTACCAAACCTCTGGAAAGCAGAAGAAGCCCGATCTATTCTATAAATGTTGTAATTGTAATGTAATTGAAGAATTGTAACAACTTTATACTTGTGTAATTTGCAATCAAATTACAAACGTAAAGCGACAAGTGTAAGTTCAGTGGTCATAACAAACTAATAAGTTACCTATAAAAGTCGACACAACAAACACCTACGTATTTATAAACAATAAAACACTAAAGCAATAAAATGCAAAAATGTGACGGTGCAGAGGCGAAATAAATGGCGTGAAAATAAGAACAATTTAAGGGAACAACGCTTACCACAAGCGGGTTTCAGTTACCGTGCGCCGAGTCCCCATTCGATTTGTACCTGCCCTGCTACGTTTGTTTTATACGTGTGAATTTAATTACTTTTCAATTATATTAGCCGACACATAATTTTTATTCGAGATTTATATCCGAATCTATAGCCCTTAAGCTTGCCATTGTTTAATAATAAATCTATACCATTCTTTAAAAATAAGTGATTAGGTTTTTATGGGACACGCTCCGTTCGCGGTGAAGTTCGGAAAAGTAATCGGCGAGAATCGCCTAAAACAGATATCACAATTAATTAGAAATACATGGTATTTTCATTGATTTTTATTTAAAATCATATCATCCGTATGTGTAGAAATTTCCGAAATATAATACATAGCTAAATATGGTGTAAATATTTTTCTATATGTTTTGCCATAGTTCACTCTTCGCAGGCAGTATACGATATTCTCCAGGCCAGCAGACATCCAGCAGTGGGCTTAATGGTAGATAGTAATACAAGTAATAAAATACCTATTTATTGGTTTTAAACATTATGTATGTACGTACCTCTCTACCTCTAGATAAATTAGGCCAATGAAGTTGTTGAAAATTACTTAAATTATTTTGCTTATTGTAAAATATAGGTATATGTCATCACATGTGTAAAACGTTTGTGATAATAAAATATTAGCGTTTGTAATAATTCCGTGACAGGCATGACGTTCGGCTAGTCAGAAGCTCGATATCTCAACACTGAACTCTGCCATCGACCCGTCTCTGTCAGTCTCGGTTACATCATGGACTTTGTTGGTTTGACTTTCGCACGAATTTATTAAATATAATAAACATATACAAATAATCTAACGATCATCACACAGTATATTTAATAACATTCTAATCAATTTGTTATTTTACATTGGGTATGTTTATTTTTACTTTATGAAATCAAAATAAATAGTCATATTTTATGTACCCAGTGAAAATTTTGTGATAGAAATTAATTAAATATTGTTTCCTTTTACAAAATTAAGTAAAAAACAAATATTAATATACAATAAAGTGATTGAGAAGCTTAGTAAAAAACCTAATTAAACTGTATACTACCTGAAACAAGATTCTTGGCGAATGTTAGGCTCGATAAAATATCGTTGATTTGACTACTGACAAAACATGGATGGACTACGTAGGTATACTTGCGACATGTAGATAACGTAGATCATTAGATTTTAATTTTTCCAGTAAATTACTGAAATAATTAAAATTAATACGGGTTTTATTTTATTTTCTTCTATATAAAAAGTTGTGTTCGGTATGAATAATTGTAAAAGTCTGGTTGCGTGCGTTTATTATATTTTTAATACCTGGTCCACGTGTCGAGTGGGGATGGTTATTTTAAAAAAGTTAAAAAAGCCTAACGTAGGGTCTACGTTACTGATCAAAGGTCGATCGATTTCATCTACAAACAAAAGAGTAGTACTGAATAGAGATACCCGAATTCTTATATTATAAATAACCAACATGTCTATAATAATATTATTGAATTTAATAACAGTAGCATGTACACATTAAACAATACAGATACATACATACGTTCCGATTCCATTGTAAATAAAATTCAAAGTAATTAAACAGCCAGTTAAGTTTTATCAGGGCGTCCATGACATCGCCGGCGACCGAGCTACAGATTGTCAATAAGATTTCCTATCAATACGCACAACTTTGTCTTTTAAAAAAATATGATGAAATATCTATCTCGCTTTTATTGTTGCCTTGTAAACGGTTTAAAAATAGATGTTATGCACAAGTCTTGACATTCAGTTTAACCTTATTTTGCATCAAATCAATGTTTTGCGAAACTTTCTTTATCTCGGTGCATTTTTTAATGTATTGTCACCTAAGTAAATCATTTTGGTAGGTCATAGATAAAAATATGTTTGTTGTAAACACAATATAACTTAGACTAGTATGTAATCATCGATCAAAACATTCTACGGTATTATATTTTCCTCAGGGCATGAATATTTCTAGCGAAAATGTAGTCTTCGCCATGTACAGAATTTGTAATTTTTATGACACATAATTGCGATTTACCCCGTACGTAATATTGATAACGATTATACCTTGACCCTAATGTTAATCAAAGGAGTGATAAAAACTAGTCAACAAGGAAAGGGAAGCTGCATTGACGTGACATATAACTCTAAAGGCACAAGTTATTAATTGGCACGCGTGTGGGATATAAATTCAAGGAAATTGAATACACTTTCTAATTGATTTCTTAGGTTTCATTATGATAACATAATATTTTTAAGCTATTACTGTTTTAAGAATTCTTTTTTCCTTAATAATAAAATAGTAGTGGACTTACAGCAAGTTGCAAGTCGTTTTGCGTTGCTGGAAATTAGCTCTGTCGAAAATTTAGTTTTAAACAAATGATTGTTAAAAAATTAACACATTTCTACGATACTTTAAAACCCAACCGGAAGTATAGTTTCACTTATAGTCCCTGGTTTTCAAATCGTGTATTAGGTACAGATGATACTATGACCGGTGCGCTTCACTGGAGATCCCAGAGCTCCAAAAATCGCACTCGACGGTGGCCAACGAGGGGTTTTAGTGAGTTAAACCCCACATAACCCTTTCTTTCCCCCAAAAGCAGGGTATCTTGGTTAGATTTACCATAGATTCTGTTTTACATTTTAGTATCATATGTTTAGTTTTTCATTGTAAATAATTTATTGGTCTCAGACACTATCAAAGAAAAGTATATATTTTTGTGAATACGAGTAAAGAAGCTTTTTTCATTTTAAAATCAGTGTATATTTTACGCTTGAATAGCGACTTCGAAGATTAACCTTAACCTTAACGTTAATATAATATAACATACCTAGATGGCATTAGTTAGTTTCGAATGACGCGCACAAATTCCTGTCAGTTAGCAGTCGATAGCGATGATGGAATGATATACGCTGAACTTTGTATTTGCGACACGTAGTAATTTGTTTCTTATTATTTGAATATGTGTTACATTTTTATTGTCAAGTACATATTTTCAACAGTGCCTTTTTTGATATATTACAAAACAAATGAAAATAATGTGATTTATAAAGGAAACCTAATGAAACGAGGATACAAGATTTACGTACAGAAGTCAATACACTCGATAACCAATAACAATAACTTCTTTGTAGTTCTGATTTTTATATTAATCTCGAGGGATATATTTTTTTTGTCTTACATTTTTTCTCAACCTTTCCTTCGCTGTTTTAATCGCCGTTTGAATAAAATTTGATGTGATGCCGCAATCTCTGGTAACCTCCTTCGTACCAGTATTATTGTTTGTTTATGTTATTGATTGAAGCGAAACACACTATACTAATACATCTCACTATCAAAACGAACTCTTTGTTCTCAGTGTGTCGCAGACTAAAGTCGAAGTGGATTTGATGAAATATTGGCAGTTGGTAAAAAAATGGTACACTTTTCACAAGTGGTGTTATATTTACATAATAACTATTGGTCGTGAGCGCTGACGTCGAACCAGGGTTGCCGACTATAAACAGATTAAAACGTAATGTTGTAACATTATTTATCACATTAATGTGTTTTCAAACATATTCTATCGATTACGTTGTATTTGTAATAAACGGTCGCACAAGCGTTAAAGTAAACACGTTTATGTACCCTTTCCCTCGGTTGCACTTGTAACATAATAATTCACTCAAACACATCTAGATGCAAAACGCAAAGATTTTCGACATGAAGGTTTGTCTCGTGTTTTGATCGTCACTGCTTTATTGTCTCAATAGATTTTCGTTGCGAGGGATTCTTTATCAAATATTGAATTACTGCTGGTATTGGTATATTGGAATAGGTAGATCGATAAATTATTATTTTTTAAAATAAATAACCAAGGAATTTGACCTCCATCTGGGAAATAACATGACGTCACAATTAATAGGCGTGATGTATATATAGGTCTTTATAGGAGCTGCAGGTCCCTTTCCTTTCCGATCCTTCTCTTAATTTTCTTATCCATACTTCCCTTCTCTGCAAAAAGATTGGTAGCGCAACCGTAGTTATTACAGCCATTCGTTACTTAACATACTCGATAGGTATTGGTGATATTTTCTAGCAGGGAAGTCATATTGAAAGACAATCCTCGACCTCGACAACCCTGCTATAAAATATCCGGCCCCGTACGCGGGCGACTTGTATGACTCCTTTGTAATCCGACCAGCGCTGTGACAAATGTGTAAAGTATTGCATTTGTAAAGCGGGTCGACGCTTATTCGCTTACTCGCGGCTTCTGACATTGGTTCCAAGGTTCGCTTTAAAATTCTTATAGAATTATAGTGGATTAGCTAAACAATTCTAAGCTTGCCACAACACCGTGAATAGTGATAGTTTAACTAGGTCTGAATACAGAAATCGGAAGCGGTAATCGCGAATTGCCTTTTCATTTGGTTTGTGTGTTGTGGCTCTTTTTAATTACTTTTGAGGAACCGGTAATTGTTCCGAAAAGAAAAAAAATATCGGCAAGGCCCTAACATAAGGTTATAGAGAATTTTCAATAGCTGAATATTTTATTAACAAAAACTTTTTTCTCTAAAATGTCTAAATTGAAGCTGCTCCTTGGTATCTAACCAACCGTTTGGTCCTAATATTATATAATTCTTGTTGCAGGATTCGTACTGTAGGTTCCTATTCTTACACTTTGCCTGTTTTTATGTAAAACTTTATGAATAATAATTCTCATAGGCGCTGTCCCGAAATAATCCTTTTTTAAGGTTTTTAATTACCTACCTTTACTATAACTAATATTTCATGGACAATAACAAAAACAATGAGTGAATAAAAATAAAATGAACATTACAAGCGTAATTAAATGTTACTCCTCCACATTTGACCTTCAAAATGTTTACAGTAACATTTCCATCTTCGTCAATACGATTATGTAGAAACAGCGGAATGCGACATGCAATTTGCGTGTTCAATTACAAATCCGATCGGTCGGTGTCGAATGATTTAATATCGGATTCAATTCAGCAGCCATTACAAAGTAAATTTGCGCGTACTTTTTATGTGTAAAAATAGTTTAAATTCTTGAATACTGAACCGTGACCGTGACATTGAGTCTCTTGATTTTGATTTTTAATAAATTTTATACTATTGTTCTTGTTTCTTTACACATTAAGTATTATTTAGATTTTTTACAGTGATAAAGTTAGTAGCAGCAACACCTATTGTACAAATGCAAGGTTCGAAGGCCGTGAAGGAAGGCGGAAGCATTTTTACTCTCTGCCACAGACCTAATCTCCCTCTATTTGCCGTTTCCAACTAACTTGAATCATCATCATTGCTTTGCTCTTTTCTCACTCATGAGGGCTTGGCACAGTATCAACGTAGTACATATTGTATAGGTTTTGGATATCGTGTAACGGCCGGCCGCCTGCCTGAATTTAACCTCCCTGGGGAATAGTTGGTTGTACTTAAGTCTTGTTTTATCAGTATGATCAAAGACAATTTCGTTGTGTATTGGGCGAATCCCTACTCATCTGGTTCGCCGTTACTACGTAACGCTGAGCGGCATTCACTTGTATGTTCTCATTATTTTAAAAATCTCTGACGTACGTAAAGGCGGCACCACATTCGAAACTATCGCGATTATTGTGATTATTGGGAGGTGGTCATATAACATAAACTTAAATTAAAAATTTGCTACCTTCCCATAAGTCCTATCAAATTGAATGGTTGGCGCAAAATTCCTATAGCTTTTCTTTTATTTACTATTTTATCTTACACATTAGAAAGGTAGGTTAGGTTAGTAGTATATGACATATAAAAAAGGTAGGTTGCTTATTTGGCTACTTGAATTACGTGAACCTCGAATCATTGTGATGTTTTCATTAAATTTTATGGAAAAAGTGGTCACTTTTTAACTGGAAAATTTGAATTCCTTGGCAATAGGGAGCACTTCCTAATGAAAGAAATGAATTTATATTTCCTTCAACAACCGTCCGAATTTGTTAAATTTAATTTTCTATCCACTCAATATAAACAAGATTTTCAACAAACGAGTAAGATTTAGCTAACAATTGTGTTTTGCCGAAAAAAAATAAGTTGGAATAAGAAATGTATTACCCACCAAATGATGGATTTTCTTTTCCACTCATCCACTGAAAAAATCACAATTGATTTTATTATTGTTCAAAATTTTTAAAAGTTTTTATTTTACTTGCAACGTTTGTATATGTTCAGGTCAATCCTTGTAGCTGAGTTTTAAAGCATTTTACGTTCACCCAATTGAGATGTCATATAACATTATTGAGTAGTTGTAATAATTTTTTCCTTAACTTACGTAACCTCCATGAAAGATAATTATCCCATCATGTACTATACACATTATAACTCATGGTACAAAGATCGAAATTCGACCGTCTCTAAGTCTTAACAGTGGTTGCATGAAAGGGCTAATCGACCGTTGAAATGCCACGACCTCACAGAAGACAAGCGTGAAGGAGTATTTCATATTCCTGCGTTTCGTCTGACGAGTGAGATGCTGGAGGCCCAGTGTCAGTCCTCTTCCCATCGTTTCCTTCAAAGGATAGAGTGGGAAGGATAGAAGAGGAAGACGGGGAATGAATAGGAGAAGTAAATATTCTTTTTCCTGTCTCTCCTCTTCTGTCCATTAAAAGTAGGCAAATTCATCTGCAACTAATTTTATTGTTACGGAAGCCTATGGGTAGCGGCCACTTAACATCAGGTGAACCGCTGGATCGTTTGCCACCTACATCCATAAACAAAAGTCTTATTAATTTAATTAATAAATTTTAGCTTTTTCTGTATGTACTCCATGAAAACCTTAAGTGACATACATAGCTCACTGCGCGTATTACTAGATTACTTTAATTTTATAGAAAAACGCTAATATGAGATTTATTTATAAAAAAAAACTTTTAAACAAAAACAAAACCGACTTCAAAAAAACTATATTCTTTTTGGAGTCGGTGTCAGC
>JWHW01052848.1:1081718-1104236 GCA_000931545.1 Papilio glaucus | reverse complement strand
AAGTCGGTTAAAATATAGTATGTAACTAGTAAGCGAGTAATAAATTTCTAAACTGAGTATTGTAAAGAGCGCTACGTTAGTTGAAGCATACACGCGCAACGGAATTTAGTTTGTACGATTGTTCTTTGCGCTGTGTTCGTGGGTGGCCGCCTAGGAGGTGTATTTTTTACTTATATACCTCGGACGTCAACTCACATTTAACTCGACTTCAACCGAAATACGATCTTAATGTGAAGGCTGGGAGGTTCGCTAGGGGAAAGGGTATAGGCTTATCGCGAATATTGCTAGGTCGACGAAGCTAATTCGGTCGAGTGTTGCGCACAATGGACCTATTTCACGAACCGATTGACTTTGTTGCGTATTTTATTTTTAATTGCGTTTCCTTCGAATTATTCTGATAGATAGAATTGTACATACGATTTTTGTAGCAATAAAATGCATGCGTGAGTTATAAAAAAGTGAATTCCATATCTATAGAAAAATATGCCCGTTTTTGTTAAAAAAAACGACTTGCAGGAAAGAATTAGACTTGTTAAATGCCGTCGCCGGCATTGTTAACGCCTGGACACGTAGAAAAGATAATTTATATTAATATCGATTTTATCACTGTTTTTATCACATACAGCGTACACTTTAATTGATTTAATAGAAAATTGTTATATTTTGATCTTTCTTCGGTATCTAACCAATCTTCATAACGAAGAGATCTAATTATATAAAAAGAGAGTATTTACTAAGATACGTAACGCATAGCATAATAACGCATCTCACTTTTCGTTGTTTTTTGAAATATCAAGTTTATGAAGGCTTTAAATTATGTATTTGTCAGGGTCTTTACTTGTTTTTCTATGTTGGTAGCAAAGTTTGACACTTTACTATCACATAACACATTAACACTTTACTACCAACATAGAAATAATTTTCTATATTGGTTTTTTATGCTCTAATGGATAAGCTGGCGTTGACACTTTCTTATTTATAACGTTTCATTTATAATACATGGAAGTCTTATTTTAGTAAATTATAATACAAAATAAACTATATGGAATTCTGAACTGTACACAAATATTCTTTAACCACAATGAAGTTTATTTACCCTTAACGTCGACCCTCGGTACTACCGTTTTAAACTGTAAATTCCCTCTCAAAGGTTTCTTATAACGTATCAAAAGGAGCATATCTTAAAAAATATTGTAAATTTACACTGATTTATAAAAGTTGTAGGTTGTCAGATAAATAAAAAAACAATGTTCAAATTTTAACGATAACGATACGTCCTATCGTCTAGCCATCATATTGTGCAGACAATTTCATAATGGCTACACGCAATATAACATATGTAACCTGTTAATACCAAGGCTTTGTCTCCCTTAGAATAATGATAGTAGTCATAAGCAAGAACATTAATTCTTCTTAGCGCAATATATCACCGAACTTATAGTTGCTGTGTGAAAAAGAATGACTGAGTTCCTTCCATAATCGAAACGAGAAACACGTTTTGTGCTACTCTAGCTCTGCTGAAACAGCGGTTAAGTTATTAAATAAATACATGATTGCTTTACTTATATTGTGAAATGCTGACATTACAACGTAATCACATACTTTAACCTTGATTTATATTTATACATGTGTATGTTTATTTTGTAAATAAGCAGCCATCCAGTGAGAATTTTCGCAAACCTTTACTCCGTAATTCGGTACACATGTTAAAACATATATGTTATACAAAAACGTCAGAGGAAGGTCACTACAGTCGAGAATTAATGAATCAAATTGAATGTGGTTCGTGATGAGAATGAGGTCTTTCTGATTGATGAAATTTCCTTCCTGAGGGATATTTTGAAAGTTTGTTTGGATGTGAACAGGCATCTGTATCAATCACGGCAAATCCTTTAATTGCGATGAAAAGAATGAAAATGTGTTCAACACCTGGGTATGACAAGATTTTCTTTGAAATGCTGAGAGCTGGAGAGGGTTAGCAACTCTGCTGTGGGTCTCTTTCATTATATTTATGTTGGAGACATGGTCTAGTACCAAAAGATTCGTGTAAAACTGTCATCGTCCCTCTAAATAAAGGAAAAGACACAGCAAGAAACAAGTAGCAAGCAATTATCGAGGAATCTTCTTAGCATTGTGAGAAAACTCAATGCTGTACCGATTCAAAGATTTATAAAAGAAACAGAAGAAATGACGTGGGATGTGAAAGGAGGTTTGAGGAAAGAAATGGGTTGCGTGGATCTTTTATTTAAGCATGATCACGGAAAAGTTTGTTGCAGCAAAAAAAATGAAAAATCCTACGATAAAGTGAAAAGAGATGAGCTGTGGTCAGCCTTGGCTGCGTTTGGATTGATTTGTCGAAAAAAAAAAAACATGTCCAAACTACGTACATATATGGCAGTTTAAATAAATTCCAAATAAATTGTGACAAGTCAATTTGTACATATTTCCTTCCAACATGGATTAGTGACACGAATTTATAGGGGAAATAAAAATAAAGTGCCCAACAAAATTTAATTTTCTTAAGATTAGAGAGAAGAAGCCGGGAATCGAAGACCCTACCGTTTAATTGTGCTCTATAGAACTGGACAATTTATTTAAAAAAATCTAACAACTGTACAACGATCAAAAACAAACCTAAATGAAAATCAACGCGTAGCTTAGTAAGTTAACAGTTGAGGAAATAAAAAGTATATAAACTAAATGCTATATTTGAAGAAACTTCAACTGGTCGTTGCATTTGCGTAGCCATATACGAGTACCCTCGTAGATGTAGTAGCGAGAGAAATGTGAAAACGGAAACCCGTAATTTCGTTTTTGTATTCATCTTTTATCTAATAGCATGTGTTGAATAATTATCAATGTTATGATAATGTTTTACTAAATAGCCGTGGTTTGTTATAAGAGTCGACGCTGCCTTATCAAGGTGACATGGGCTTTATGTTTTGTTAAATAAAATATGTATAGATTTAAAATTTTAAATATATGCGATATTGTAATAGAAAGTGACGAGGTAAACAGGAAGTTCAGTAGTAGTAAGATATTAACAGGAATAACAGAACTACGGAATCTTGTCTTATAACACGTTTGTGTGTAGTATGCTTGGCAATGTGAGCCACACATTCTTCGCTTATTAATTTAAATGCAGATCTAATCTGAACATATTAAAGGTCCTACACTACTCTTTGAATGCTGAAATAAACACAATGAACATATCTGTACTTAGTTTTTTACATAAGATACCATCTTTTTAAACTATTAGATATTATAATTAACATTGACGCCTATTACCTTTGTCATAGACAAATACTAAGATATAGATTAACAAAGATCATTTAGAATAAAAACTACCGAGAGGTATTTCAAAATATACATTATTACTATTATTATTAATCTGTATTCCAATATCTTTCTCCATTAGGTGTCTGTCGTTGCTAACGATGTGGTGGACTCTATTACCAGTGGCGTACCGACTTTAAGTTAGTTACTAAGAGTTATGTCAATTATTTTTTGTTTCATCAAACTTCTAGCGATGGGTTTCAATATAAAAAAAAGATTTTGTGGTAGTATGGATGATAACCATAAAACTAACGTATTTGTTTCCAGATGCGAGAGCTAGAGTATGCGTTTTTGTTCGTCTTGTGAATGTTTCTTTTCAATATAACTTTTTTTTTTAAGAAATTTAAATAATCTCTTGTCTAGCCTAAACATAGATGAACAAGCAAGGTACAACGTTCCTCATCTTTATGAAATGATGTTAGATTTTTGTTTATTTTCCTTCGTACGCTATGATATCATTACTGCAGACTGCATTATGATATCATATGAGAGCAATAGCTCACTACAATTTGATTTAAATGTATACAGACCGTCCAAATTTAATATTTTTGACGTATGATAACATTTTAACATATTTACCGTAACTAAAACGTTTATAAACCTGCTTTGTTACAAACAAAACATTTCAGGGAAATAGTGTGAGGTTTCAATGCATTGTGAGTTAATAAAACCTCTGGAAGTGTTTGGTTTTAGCATTATACACAAATATTATTTATACAAAACAATTAGATGGAATTAGTGGAGTAAGGCATAAATATACTGGAAGTAAATCATAAACTTTTAAACTATTTTATTTTGAGCTTGTACATTCCACTATGATAATTTTTATTAACCTTCGTTAATCAATTGGTATAAGCTTTTTATTTCTTGACCGTATTCTTCTGATAGTAATTTTGTAATGATGCCTACAACTGTCTGTTCGTTTGAATTAAAAACTCGTTAAAAGGTATTTTTTATTTTCGTTCTAAACAATTTGTTTTTTTTGTATGTTATATGTCAATAATTTTGGCTCAAACGAAGTATAGCTCTGACCGAGTCACCGTTAAGGCCAACGTTAGAAATTATTTTCGGCGTTCATAAATTCAACAGATTTCAACTGTCCTTAGCCGTTGAAAAATAATTTGTTTCCATGAATCACGTCGATGCCGGAAAAAGATTTTCGGAATAGTTATTAATTTGTTTTTATTTAGATCGTGCACAACTCTTCTGGTTTTTGGAATAAAATCATTTAAGCGGGTGCTTAATGATTGTGGAATTCAAATAAAAACGTCTACCTCATCAAGGGTCAGGCGGAACAATACAATTTTACTATTTACTAGTGCTTTCTCGAAAACACAAACGCAGGTGCATAGTAATTTATATAATAAAGAAATAATATGAAACTCAGTAATGGGTATATGTTATGATTATCAATTTTCTAATCAACATCTATAATAATGTATATCTGAAAAACAGCCTTTATAGTAAATTCAGTTTCGTAAATTAGTTATATTGCAATTGTTTCAGGCCTATTCCTCAGGCGATTGGGGTACAAATTACAGCAATCAAACAGACCGTTTGGAACACGGCCTAAAGGTAAAGGCAGAGTTACAAATAACAAACTAAAATTTAAAATTAAATTCTTAGGATTACAATGTTAATCCCATTTGGTTCTCAGAAATACATATATTTTTGTCGTATTTTACGGCCTAACAAAGTTATTGACACATACATATATTTGATTCTGTAACTGCAGTCGATCTTTACGTACATATATCATCATGAATATTATAATCATGCCTAAATATTATTTCTCTTAACTACTTTCTAGGGATTTTTGTAGGGACTTCATCACCGAACGCGATTGAAGTGATTGAAGCAACTAACTTACTCTCTCATCACCTAACCACAATCACACGACAGAGACCTTCTCTTATAAGAACGACGAAGGATCACCTTAATTATGCTATAATTTTAATTACCCTTAATATTAAAAATGAGTTGGTATTCTCGCAATGCGTCCCGTTTTGAGATTGTGGGCTCGGAAGATACCATTAATTATCATGCTATTTTCGTTTAATCCCACCCTGCGATCCACTGTCGCTTCGTCACTATATCGAAGTTAGCAGATATTTTTCGTACAATCACAATCTATTTGTTTATGTTAACCAAAATGTTCAAGAGTATATTTATGACAATTACATATTATGACCGCGTGAACTTTGGGAGACGGATTTAAGAAACAATAAATTCCTAGTAATACAAAGAGGCAAGTGTATGCATGATGAAAAATTATATTTGTTTTATATTTTTGACAACCCTATTATACATATTCTCTTTTGGATCGCTGTAACAGATCATTGACGCATTGTTTCTTTTGTTGTTTACTATATGTTTTAGGACGATGACAAGTTTAAAACTTATATATAATATCATAACAGTATAAATCATCAACAAATTTTAAATATACTGGAAATCTATTAAATATAAACATTTAACTAAACTTTTGTCTACTTTTTAGTAAGTAAAACTGTGTCTAAAGTTTTAGTTCTTGTAGTTATAATGATTAAACACAACATCAGTTACGTTTATAACGAAATGCAAAAATGATTCATGTAACGTGTGTGAGATATTCAATTGACTAAAGCCATATTTCATTTGTTTTATTGCTCCCGTGTTAGTAAACTAACGTAGCGTTGACAAATTTTCATGGTTAATGTTCAACCAACAATATATTTTCTGTAAACAGGGACATCTAATAAATGTCTTAATGATTCTGTTTGTGTTTAACACACAAGATGTTTATCAATTTTTGTCAAAACATAATTGTGCGTTTCCTCTGATGGAGATTTTATAGACGTTATGTAGACCGACTATTTCACGTTTTATGAATCTTTCGATAATATCGAGTGAAGACTAAAGCGACCGCTGGATCATTAAAAATGTAATATTCCTTGACCGATGTTTCTTTATATAGAAACAAGAAAAATGGCCTGCCAGCGAAGATGTCGCATTTATATTCCAATTCCAATTTTTCTGTACGAGAAATTTTCTCGGATGTCACGATGCAGCAAATAAATATCGGTCGTGAATCTGAGAAATGAATCGATCTCGCTCTTTTATAGATGATTTCAAAATTTTATCTCTTTCACTCTAATAGCCGGCTGACAAACATGTATCAGCGGTTAATAGGTGCGCTCCCGCAGCTGTTGCGAACAAATCAGCTCGTGTGTAGCTGACACTGTCAAAATGTTTACTCCTCGGCGCAAGAACCGAGCGGGAGTATACCAAATTTGACGAATTTAGCATTTAATCAAAGTCTCAATCAAATGAACCCACGCGGCCGTATAAGCTTAACTGCTCTAATAAAAAATAAAAAAATATATAGTACTCCAAATTTTTGGTAGAACTTACGTCAACGAACGTCACGTGATCGTAATTGGTCGTCCTGAAGATCAAAGAAAAATAATCGTAAATAACTAACGAAAATCTGTCAAAATCCCTCACACTGTGTCGCAGACTTTAATAATCAAGTTATAAGCGTTAGATATCTTTTCCATACTTGCCGCTTTCCGCTTGTCTCTTATGCCGTTTACCATCGCTTACGGACACATTACGAGGAGGGTCGCCTTGCCGTTCATTCAAGATCGGAGAAAGCGTCCTATGTATTTAAAAATAGACATTGTTGGATATTTATTGGCTATCTCTTTGAGATTCGATTTAATATTAACATTAGAAAAAATATCGTACGCACGTGCGTTGGTTGGATGGGTGCTAATTTCTTTGAGAACGTTGTAATATCTTACAGGCGTTTCATCTATTTGGGGAATTTAGCAGAATATATTTACGTGAAAGTAGTAAAACTTATTATTTTCATATATATTTATTATTATTGAAAAAAAAAACTTCTTCGACAGCACTACAACTACGACTGATAAAAGTAACTAGATCTACTTACACCTCAACAGGAGAAGTGGGGAAAAGAGACGAAAAGAATTTAAATCTGAAACAGGGTTGGCAGACGTTGCATAAGATTATATTGGTAATTTACGATGCGGATGAAAATATATCCGCGGTCGATTAAAGAGGAAATTATATTTTCTCCCTACCGCTCTGAGTGATATTCGATAATGACTTGATCAAAGGAATACGATACATTTTCTTTTGTCAGTGCACCGCAAGTGTAAATTCTGTATTAGGTAAAGTATTAAGCAATAATTTGTGATTATAAATCATAACTACTAAATGATTCAATTTGATTCCTTTGTAATTTGAAACATAAAAGGACCGATTTCATAAGAATTTACGAAGTGGACGCGCGCGCCGAAATTCGTGTAACGCTGACGCGATGTGCGACGGCACGTTCTCGTCGTCGCTCGACGGACGCACCAACTGCAACTCTGCAAATTTAAAACATAGGTTTTATTTAAACTTAAATTTATTTGCGGATAAGATTAAAATTACTGAATTTTATAAATAAATAAATAAATATGCGCTTAAGCCCGTAATCCAGAGGGGTAGGCAGAGATCATGGATTTCCATTTGGCATAATCCTGGCACACCTCTCTCGCTTCTTCTACATTCATACTTCACGCATACATTCTCGTCGATTATGGATGCTCCTTATATCGCCCTTTTTTAGTAAGCCGCTAGTCTGATCGATATAAGTTTTCCTAGGACGTCCCCTACCAACACTGCCACTCACTTTTGCAACATAAATTTATTTCGTTATTCTCTCTTCATTCATCCTTTAACATGCTCGAACCACCGAAGCATACCTTACTCTATTCTAGCCACAACATCCACTTTTAAGCCATATTATTCCCTTATAATGCTATTTTTAATCCTATCATTCAATGTCACGCCTAACATACTTCTTAAGGATCGCATCTCCACGGCATTAACTCTACTAGCATGATTTTCCTGACAAACCCAGCTCACACTTCCATACATTAAAGTGTGGACTAGTACAGCATTGTGTATAGCCAAACGAGCCAGTGAAACGAGTCAGTTTATAGACACATTCTGACTCTATCTATGTACATCATACCTTTACCTTCTATAAAAATAAAAACCCAACTAAGGTTGACCACAGATCATCTCTTTTAATTTTAGTATTTACATTATAACTCGAATAACACACAAAACATCGACACAGTTAAGTCACGTTTGGCTATATAGAATGCTATTTATTACAGAACAAAATTGTGATCATTTCAGAGAAATGCGAATACGTATTTTTTTTAAATAGTAAAAGTAGGTTAATGATCAAGCGGCCCACTTGATACTGAGTGACACCACCTTTTATGAAGGAAAGAAAACGTTTCGTTGACGTTACCGCATTTTTTTGTAACTACGAGGTGGGCGTTAGCACTGGGCATTGCCGTTTCAAACATTGGGCATTGCCGTTTCAAACATTGCGCATATTTGGTTAGTCTAGCACCTGAGGTGGCCTCTGGGTCTCTTCCGTTCAATTTTGTTCGTTATGGTGAGTTTTTCCAGATTCATTGGCTTCTCTGGAATAATCCGACTTACAGCGGAGGCAAACGCTAGAAATACTTTAAATGACATTGACTTCTTTTAGTATAGATTCTTTTGTCACGGTATCCTCAGTACATTCTTAGCAAACACAGCATCATGAAAGCGTCTATGCGTATAGGGTTTGCTAGCTTTAGATTTATCTTTGCTATATAAAGAAATAATGGTAATAGGATGAGAAGGGGCCTGCGACACCTTACTTATCAGACAAACCATAGAAGAGAGATATATAAAAATTACCCCGATGAAACAGACTCTCTTGTTGCTGCTTCTACCTCTATCACAGAAAAAAATTACATGTTGGTTTATAATAATTTAAAAGAGTTACTTCATAAAAAACGTTTTCAGATTAATGTAAAGAGGTCGTCGGTCGTAATTTTATCACTCATTAGGGATGGCTTAAAAAAATCGAATTTAGAATCGGGAATGATTGTGTTGTGTTGTAAAACTGCCTATCTGCCACCAAGTTATAATATGTATAAGTTATAATATATTAAAGTCGTGCGGCGTTAAGGACGCCTGTAGGCGAGATAAATTATTGCGAACTAAGCGAATAGCAATCGCACCCGCTTAGCATCCGGTCAGCGCGTTGGCCTTCTGCAAGGGTTTTATTTATTTACTCATTTATTGACAAGCCAACGGCATAAATACACAATATAAAAATTACAGTAATTGTTCTAATATGTGCGCTAATAAAAGATTTTTACAAATTACATAAAACGTAACGCATGATTTTGATAACATATGGTTTAACAAATTACATAATGCTTGAGAGTTATGTAATACATTATTTTATCTAGTATAATTTTACTTATAGTTGTCCGGTGGTTGAAATTTGACTATAATTCATTAAATTTCTTATTTGTAGCAAGTTTTATTTATCAATTTTAGTTGAGTTCGCTACTCATACATAGAAATTTTAAAGATCCCAAATTCACACATCTCAGTGCTCACAAAAATACAACTAAAAATTTTCCCGAAGTTTTTACTCAACAAAAATAATTTATAGGTAAACCTTCATAAATGTAAAAGTTATAACAGTAGAGACCATAAATAATTATAAACGATAAATATTGATTATCCACATAAATGAAACCTGTTAATTGATATCTTATAGAGGTGAGTGGTTTGTGTTGTTACTAACTATAGACACGTAATGCTAACAATACGCCTTTCATTCACTTTCATTGAGTAATATGATGATGTATTAAAGTTGGTAATACAACATGAAAATATATAAGAAAAAGTTATTATATATACACGGTGAATAACCGCTTGCCTCCTTTCTGTATTTTTATATAAAAAAAACGGAGACAGTCATAAGGGCTACTGACAGAAGTGAAAACTCAGGTAGAACGGCGCCAAAAATATTTACCGTCGATGTTCATTAAAATAAACAATAAAAACCTATAAAAGTAATATGAAAGTTATGTCCAAATTGTAAATTAACATTATGAATTAATTGATTGATCCTTCGCAATTAAAAAATGGGATTAATCATTTTTATATTTTACAGTAGGTTCATTCATCAATTTCTTGTATTCGAATATTATATCTTTCAAATAAACTTAAGATTCTGTCATACTTTGTTACAATCAAACATATTGGATTAGACATGATATAAAATGTTTCGCAATACATCCGTACTTCCTGTGATTGCTACGGATGTAAGTGGGTTAAGAAGGTGACCCACTTTTCTGCTTGCCTCCTTCTAATAAAAAAAAAACTTACCAGCATCGTCGTGGCTACGTGTATATTATAATTTACCCTACTTTTATGTCTAGGAGCTGTCTATCCATGCAGTCTCCACGCACGAACTCCTGAAGCCGAAAGATGAGCCCTCGTATTCACTGGCACCGTCTGCAAATCTATGTACAGTGGGCCTACAACATACAGGTGAGTCTCATAAAATTTCTATAAATTTGATATAGTGTACCAGGAGAATACTTTTATGAAGCCTTCTGGGTATTAAGTGAACTTTGATTGCAACTCCTGGATTAAAAATATTGTGTTTATTTTAATTTTTAAAGTAGAAAATAATGGTACTAACTATAAAAAAGAATCATTACTTTTTTGAGTCCATTTCATAATCACGTGCGAAACAGTGATCGTCTCGAAATAATTGACTATTTATAAATTAAGACTGTTGTAATTCGATGCAGGGTATGGGTAGGAAGAAACGTGCCGATTAAATTGAGCGTTAGTAACCAATTCTGCCTTTAGCCATAACAGTAAATACCGCCCGTATATCAAAGCCTTACCGGTGTTAGCGATTTTTACTTTATATTGTTACGTGATCTCTTAAGAACAAGTACGTTAAATATTTGTAAGACCAATCATTGTTTTAATAATATATCAAAAAATAGTATAACCGCGTATGAAAGTAAATGCCTTTAGTAACTGTTTGATCCTAATTAAGATTGAAGGATTCGGTTACCTTGTTTACCTCAGTTTTACCGTCACGTTACAAATTCCGAAGGAAAGCAATTACACATAGTTGTGAATTGAATTTTTAAATATCACAGCATCATGACCACTTATCAGCACCGCTCATAGAAAATAAGCTTATGTACTTAAAGTAGATCTTAGTATGTAGTAATTCAGTAATGTTGAGTTGGTATTTTATAAATTGTAGTGAAATTTACCCATCAATCTATTAAACGTCAATCCTGATCATCCTAACTATATATCTATATAACCATCTACATAATATATCTTTATACATAAAAATGTATCCTTATTTCCTACGGTCACGGCATCACGCATGAACAACTGGACCGATTTCGCTAATTATTTTATTGTGTTAATGTCTGGAGAAGGTTCTTATTCAAGATAAAAATAAGAAAGCTCCGTGAAAAAAGAGAAAAAAATGATGTTTCATGTTTTGATAATAACAATTTTTTTACACATGTCACGCGAAGATTAAAATTTCTATACATTAGATAAATATTTGTATGTGTCAAATCGTAACTGACATACAAATTTAATAGTATATCTTACTATAACAGATGGCGCTAGCAGTTTTATAACTGACGGTGTGTTATTTTGTTTTTAATTTTCAATAATTCAATTTTCGTTTTCATTCGAATAAATTAAATTTAAAATTGTACGATTTGAGAATAACAATATATATTGTTATTCTCAAATCTCTCATTTCAAATCTCAAATCTCAATTCTCAAATTGTATTTCCTTATGATTACATCACTCACAAAGATAGCCAATTATTACAGAGTAGAAGAAAATAATACAATGTTTGGTATCGCTGGTGTTTGTGTAATTTGTTCAATCGTGTTCTAAGAAGGTCTGGTGTTCCGGATGTTTAGCTAGTCTCAAGTTCAAGATAGGGTTCTCCCGCTTTGATCTTCAGAATATGCCTGACGAAAGCTTAGATAAGATCCCTAAATTATTTGTCTAAGAGTTGGTCCGACAAAGGTTGTTTTGTATATGATGCAGACCTTCACAAAATATGCTGACGTTACTGCGATTGCGACTTAGTCAGACTACTTAAAACGACCCACCGTTGGCACGAACTTAGAAACGTTTAATTTACGACCACACCAGCATTGTTCATTGAGAACGCGCGCGGGTTGATTGTCGATATTAAAAGTGTCAAGCGTTAGCTGCCGGAAATTCATTGATAGATTTAATCGCCCGCACTGAAATAACGTGTGGCGGGGTTCGATTCGGCGAGTAAATTGCGAAGTCATTAATGCCGTCCGGTTAGACCGTTCGGTTCTAAAAACTGCCGCTATTTCAGCTTACGTATAGGATCCTTGAAGTTTGAAATAGGATCTGATTTACATCATAAATACATACAGCTTCATATATTCGTTTGCTGAAATCGCTTACGATTCATTAACTGAAATACTGTTGTGGTTTAAAACTTATTTTAATTGCGTTTTGCTTCTTCTTCAATTGTTTCTTAGTTTCATTTTATGTAGACTTTCTTCGAAACGCTCTCTTTAGTTTCTATTTATTTTTGCCAGAAAAATTACTAACATATCGACTATTCTACTAAGATATGAATATTGAAAATCTCTCAAGTTGAGGTTCACGCCATGGTGTCACTGCTACGGATCTACAAGCAGAAGGAAGTTTCTGTCTATCGCTGGAAATGGCATATTACTTATCATATCTAGGAAGAGATCGCTTAAAAAATGCCGTTTTAAATAAGTCTCTTCTAGAGATCGCAAGGTTTCGTTTAAACTAACTTAACTGACAGATGTACTACTTCTAAATTTCATTTTTTTCTGAATTAAGGCTTTCAAAAGCGAAAAATAGAAAACAAAAATGTCTTTAGAAAAGGCCTATGGTAAAGTTAAAAGAGATGATCTGTGGTCAACCTTGGGTGAGTTTGGATTGAACAGTGATCTAGTACAAGCGTAAAAGCCTCTTTATAAATATTATATTGTTTGTGTTAGGATTAACCGGGCTTACTCAGACTGGTTTAGTACCAGAGCAGGGAAGGCAGAGATCATGGATTTCCATTACGGGCGTGAGCGCATAATAATTTTCTTATTTATGTATTTTTTTAAATTAAACGTTATAACTTATAAATCTTGTGAGTGAACTAGTTAGTGCCTTGTCCGATTTTAAAATATACAAGTTATATGTATATCTGTAAATTGTTTTAGGAACCTAACAAACAACACAAAAAGAAATTATAAACATCTATCGATTTGCTTATGATCTTCAATTCATAAAAACATTACGTCGAAATACATCTGTAGTTGAACTTTTAAAGTAAGAGTTTTTAAATTTGCTCGCTGACTTTACAATGAATTTGACTACTACGGTGCAGCTGTTTTAAAGTTATCAGTTAACATAATTATTTCTCAGCATTGGTGTATTTTCAAAGGTAAATGAGCAGGCATCATTAGGCATGTAAAGTGATAACCGCTGCCCATATTCATCAGCAATTACAAGTGCGTACATGACTGGCCTTGAAGGAAAATTCACTCTTTTCTCGAAGGACCGTATCGGTTTGGAAATACCGCCGGTGGCAGCACTCTACATATTTATATAAATGGGGATTTGTAATTTACAGACGTCTGCTAAGGATTTATTTATAAATTTCTTGTGTAAGCTTGATTGTTCCTGGAAAGTACTGATCGCTACTGAACACACTAGTGATTGAATAGGATGCTTTTTGAAAATATCTAAGCATTTTTGTTTAAGTTTTTGTTATAATTCAGCGTAAATGAAATATCTTACATGGTTGTATTGATTAGATCGTTTAATCTATTAGAAGAATGCTGAATAAAAAGGAAAGTACGAGTTACAGTTGACCCTTAAGGTACAAATGTGGTCGTAAAGCTGGCCGTATCGAATCCAGTACAAATAGGAGCGAACACTTCTCGGTATTAATGTGGTGCCGGTATGCCTAGGCTTTTACTGCAGTTTACACCTAAATCGATTGGACATCGAATGAAATTGATTCGGTCTGTGAACGGCGATAATTCGTTTATGATCCGCTTTATCATTACATTACATGTCCGACTTGTGTTTCAGAACATGACAAATGTGCGGAAAAATATCGCATTCAGTATTTTGCAAATCAATTTTTTAAGTGTTGATTCAAAATATTCCAATTTCCCTTGTAATATGCGGCTGAAAATATTTTAATTATCAATATAAAAAAGAGGTCGCAGAAAAAACTAAATGTAAGTACACAGACAATTCGCTACATGGTCATAAGCGTAATTATCAAATGTTATAAGTCTGCCTTCGCCTATTAGACGTTCGCCGTTAAAGATATTATCAAACGAAGAAAAAATTCATTACATATATTTATAAGCCGGGCTTATTTTTATATAGTGATACCCGTGGCTTCGCACACGTTCGTTTGTTATCTTTCTCGCTTCAAACTTTTGCAACTTGATTTCGCGTAAATAACTTCAAATTATAGGCATATGTGAAAAAATGGTTATTGGTCGCCATGGTAATGTATGTGCGCTCACGCCTGTAACCCAGAGGGGTAGGCAGAGATTACAGATTTCCATTTGGCGTGATCCTGGCACACCTCTCTCGCTTCTTCTACATTCATACATCTACGCATACGTGCTCGTCGGTTATGAGTGCTTCTTATATCGCCCTTTTTTAGTAAGTCACTAATTTGATCATTATAAGTTTTCCTAGGGCGTCCCCTACCAACACTGCCACTCACTGAAATATATGTCATGTAACAAAATGTCAATAACATGTTATTGTCACGTCATACGCAACCTATATTGGGTTTTATTTCCTATCGCTCGGGAAGTATTTTACGGATATGTCCTTTACTTACCCTATGTCCTTTTCTGTATCCCTGACAGTCGGAGTGCAAATTTTATGACGATCGGTTGAGTAGTTTACGCGTGAAAGCGTATCAAACAAACAAACTTACAATTCCATATATAATATTGGTAAGTACAACCCGATCAGTATTTCAGTGATGTTGTAGGCGATTAGTAATACACTTAGGAATTGGTGACAAGGTAGCGTGATAACCAAGAGAGACTAATCAGGCAAGGAGTCCGTCTTTTGGAGAGGGATATATGCAAAGTAGCAGTGCATTTAAAATTGCAAAAACAAGTTTTATAGTTTTATTTGTACCGTTAAGATATTTAAAGCAATAAATATTAATTACCTATAGCTTCACTAGATGGTTAGTATATTAAGTACTATATAATATTGAGTGTACTGTCGCTACCAAACTACAGTTTGGCGATGTTTAATATTTGTAGCCATGTATCATTTTTTTACAGTTTTTTAACCTAAAATAAAAAAAAATAGAAACTGATCGCTTCGAGTAGGAAGTAATATCAGGAAGAAAAGTGCTTTAGTCTATTAGTGTACAATAACAGTATTGGGCATTAAATCATGATACATATTATGACAACCGTGATCTTGACCATTTTGCACTGTCCCAGAATAATTATAACCGGCTACTTTATCTACTTTTGTAAACAAGAGACATCGATAAGCCGCTGAGTTAGTATAGCGTATTGTTTATTGAAAATAGAAATAACAAGTGCCCGATTAGTGTAACTAAAATTAAGTTATAACTATAATACGAATACTAACCGATTCGGGACAATATTTTTTTAATTTTTTGCTTTTTAGTTAAATTTATACATCACAGTGAATGTGGGTAGTTGTAGCCTTAACTTTCCCACGTGTCACTGTGCTGATTACATGTGGATGGTTGTAGGGGTGTAAAAGATACGGGGGTTGAAAATGTATTTTTCGATATTATGTTATCAATAATTGTATAATTAGAAGACAAAGAAGGAAATAAGCCAGCGAAGCGAGTTGTAGAAAATAACACTAAACTTTTTTTTTATTTTGACAATTATTTATGTTTTGCTCTATCTGTGCCCAGTATTTGATTGTACTGCCATGTAAAGCAAAGTTAGGTTCTAAACGATGTCGAACACAAAATGCCTGTGGTTTTCTAAAGTAAAAAATCTTGAAGCATTTTTTGGGGGACCATGAACCTTTGCAAAGATACACAGAACGATTTACTGAAGTTTCGTCGCAATGACTTAGGAATGCATAGAGAACAAACATACAATTTATTTTTCATGTCTTTAAGTCCACCACTGCACTGCCTCCCTCATTAATTACTTATTCAGTGGATCTGATCTATGCACGTTCAATTAAGGTGTCTTTCACTTTTGCAGTAATATAACTTTTCTTAAGATAATGAAATAATATATGAGTTGAGATTTACTGTTATCTAACACAACGACATCGGCGCTATCTAGAGGGCGCAGCAATCGGTCTCGAACCCCTGACGTCAGATAGCGGTCACGTCCCCTTAACCTCTGTGCTCTTGTTGCAAACCGTATATAACTTAATAAGATTACAGTAAAAATGTACGTGAATATGTTATTGTCAAAATGATAATTGCAGACAATATAAGTAATGACTAGCTAAAACTGGCAATTTAAGTATTAATATCAGAACTTAAGTTTAATATTGCCCAATCCAGATATTGCTACGTGATGGCAGGGCAATATGATAAAAGATTATTATATACCCTAAACTTAATCATACCTAAGCAAACTTTATCGAACCGAGGCCTGTTATTGAAATTATTAAATCAAATTTAAATAACATTAATATAATTTTACTTTTTTTATATATTTAGTAATATTAAAATAATTTGGCAGAAATAAAAAAAAATATGTAAATAAACTTGACTTTTTCTTACTCTGCTCAATAAGTGATAGATATTAAATTTGATTAACTAAGTAGTTTTCATCACCCGTTTTGGTCATTATTCACAATACCCGGGTTATGTGTATAATGACCAGTTAATCACTTCAACCATAACATATACTATGCGTAAATACATGGGAAAAATTTAATATCTATTATTAAAGTTGTATTGACACATACCCACAGATATATTGCGTAGTGTGCGTGTATATGGGTAAGTTCACATTTAATATGATTATTAATTAATAATTTATTTTAAAAAATACAATAAAGTGTGAAAATTGCATACTATTTAGGATTCATGACTAGGTACTATTAAGTAAATACATATTTACAGCGGGAAGTGACAATTTAGAATTAGAATAGACAATTTTACCAGGACGGGATTCTAATCGTTTCTAAATCTAATACTCTGCTTATGTCATCAAATGTCAACAGAGTTGTTATACATTCACTTCCAGTTGAAGATTGAATTTTGGGACACTGCTATAGCGCTATACTACGTATACACTATAGCGTTAAATTGCTTACATTATCTGCATGAGGGCTAGCTCGACCTTCTTTGTACGACCTACTTGTATAGCATTAATCGTTAAAGTAATTAAAGTAGATCACAAATGTCATTATTATCATTTACAAAGGATGGTAAACAAGAACATAACTTCATCTAAGTAGGTATATATAATCTAGAGGCATTTTCCAATGTCAACATCTTTATATTGACATAAGATATAAAGAGGTTAATACCCCTTAAAATACAATTTATAATATTCATTATTTCCATCGAAACGGAGGTAATTTCATCCTATTACTATCTTTTCTCATAGTTACTCACTCTGAAACATTGTCACTATTAACAATTCACTTGTGAGAATTATTTTTTAATAAGCTTTTATTAGCATGCGTGTATGTATGTATATAACGCAATCTTTTTGAACCCCTTCAGATGACGTGGCGGCACACTTACCAAAGACCGATGACTATGCAAAAATTTAAATAGTTTCTCCCATTAGCCTAACCAGGATCCTCAGAGATTGCGATTTTTTACGATTGAGAATAATGCCATCTAGGTTTTAAAATAATTTTGGATACATGTAAACTATTAATTATTTATTTTGTCACTATTAATTTTAGGATTAACAAAATATTATTATTCAAACGCGAATGTTTATTACTTATTTGCTCGTGTATTTAGGTAATTCTTAATCACTATGCAATCATACACTAATTGGCGGTGTATCCTATAAGACATGCACTAGTTTAGCTTAATTTTCACTTTCATCTTGGGGAAACTTAACGTGGTTGTGTTTCGTTTATAAGACCAACATTATCGTATAATTGTGCAAATAAAGAACAATGTTGCGTTAATTATGTTTAGTCAACACTCAGAAAGGTATTAATTTAAAAGTCCCGTAGATCCTTAAATTTTTATTAGGGTGAGGGATGAAAGGCATTCAATGAAAGGGTGACTATTTACTCACTGGTAATCTGAAAGCAAATTACATAATTCATAAAAAAAAGTTTAATTCCTTTAGGATTAATTATGTAGCTCTTATGTCTCTTTGAGTGAAGAAATGTCGTCGTATTTATGCGTCGCTAACAAAAAAAATCAAAAGCTGAACGGAGTACAGAACGCGGAAAAGTGTAAACTTCGCCTTCTATAATGACGAACGCACCTAAACAATTATGAAAGAATGAATCAGTGTAAAATTGCGGAAGTGTTGCCAATGTTACCTAAGAGAAAAAAACAGCCGTGTATACGACGTTATCTAACCAAAGCCTATCGGCGTCAGCGCACCGCTCTTACAATACCCCCCCTCTACCTTACTTAGAACCTTACGTTATTAAACTTTATTGTTTGAGAGAACAATTACCTTTTGTACGAGTGGGTATCGACATTATCAGTGGACGCGTTAAATAACGTCGAAGGCTCGGGTTCGACTATTTGGCGTAACACGCCAAAGAGTCGTTACCACTTTTTATTAATGCTTTGTTCTCCTTCCTGCTGGTCCTTTACAAAAGAGTTAAAGCGTGAAGCATGATCGATTATAGTTGGAGTATCTACTATGATTGAAAAATAAATTACTGTTTAAAATACTCTTTAATAATCATATCAAAATGTTAAATGTGATTTAACATTTTGATATGATTTATATTTTTTTTATAAGTTTAATTTAGCAGCGATAATAAGTCCACTGTTATCAGTGGACTTTGTCTTTTTGTAGGATCTAATGTATTTCTACTGTAAATATCAAAAAATGTAATTAAATAATTGGATATTAAAGATAATACCCATAAAGTAGAAAAGTAAATCGGGCGATCTTACATGAAATATTAATCGCTACTTTTAGATTGGGGTTATACTAATTTCAGCTAGCACTGTTCTCTAAATTGTGTTAAGGTCACCCTGTAGCAGCAAAGAGTCGTGATAACTTTGTAAATTTACAATTACAAACCATTATTATGTACTTCAGTCTCCGGGTTACACCCAAATCTATTATGGCTCAGTAGTCTTGGTACGTTACTCAGGAGTTATATTAAGATATGATCGATTTAAATTTCACTTAAATTCACCCAGTGTTAGAAATTGGACCATAATTAATTATTTATTTTATCTTCTTTGAAAAGTAACTATGAATGTTATATTTTGTTGGCTTTAAATGCCAAATTTCACGTATTATAGATTCACGAATCTTTTCAGTGCTCTGAACTATTTACTTATACACCTGTTCAATTGTATTAAAAATACTTAGTGATCATACGGATCCATTATTGTAAGTGGCGTAGAATGAATGAGACAACTAAGGACGAAGCTTTCACGGAATAACTAGAGCCAATAGTGTCATAATACTGCTCTAGACCGCCTGGTCAATGAAAGTGCTCGATGACTCATTTATTTATAAATCGGCATTGTGCCTCATCTATTTGTAGTAAGAAGAAAATAAAATGCATGTAGTCCGTTTGAAATAAACATAAGAAAGATCATAGAGGACGGGGATTAATCAATGAATGACTTATGGTAGTATATCTCCATGAGATGTTATTGATAATATTACAAATAACACCATATTATAATTTATGTCTTAAGTACATAACAAAATAAATGCCTTTGAAATGTGATCATCAGGGAACATGTAAGGTGTGACTCTCACTTAAAGCATAAGTAGGGAAAACAAGTAGAGCTCATAAGAAGATTATCGAAAATAGAATGAAGGAAATAGAAAAGAAAAAAATACGTTCGCTATGGATTATGTTGACCCTATTCGGTAACATAATAAGCAAGATATATGAATGTAGAGAAAACGAAAAAAGGTCTGTCATGAACGCGATACTTAATGTTTCGTAATTTTTGTCGAACCCTATGGGTAGTGTACCTCTGTCACTGTTCTGATGTCAATGTAATGATGAAAAATGATCAATGTTAAAGATTACCATTTTAGTACTTTTGTACTAAAATAAAATAATTTTCGGATAATTGTGTACGGAGGCTATTGGCTAAAATTCTCAATTTTAAGCAAAGACGTCTAGTAAAAAGAAGATAATTTTAGGTTTAAAGTTTAAGATCATACGTTTATTGTTTATAGTGGCCATGTTGAGGGTGCAAGTCGCGTTATATCAAACCTTACTTCCATTAAAGAGTATTTAATGATATTAAATATCAATAATATTGGAGTCTGTAAAAATATTGTCAAGTTTTGTTACTAAAATATTCACCAGACAATAGGTACGTGTTTATAAAATTATTGTAAATCTATTAACTATTAGCTTCTCGTTGTTTAGTTTTTAAAGTTTATGTAAATAATAAAGTCGATAGACGAGCGCTGAGATGACCTGTCTTCAAACATACACAATTGGGATTGAACCCCTGATGATGGCGTATCAATTATTGAAGTGAAAACTTCTTTAGGCACGCTTGACTTGGGGAATAAGCTGGTGAATGCGCGACGAGACCGTTACGAAAAGTGTGATCGGGCGAGGCGATCGGTACTTGTTTGAATTTGGAACAGTATCGACGAACTTTGTTTTTAGTCGATAATCTGATTATAGAAAGGTTCAATTCTTTCTTTTATAAGCCTCTAAAAAGATTCCGACGAATATTATTTTTTAAATGGTATATGTAACCTCTTTCACTCCCTTCAGGCATTGCTAGACGTTGGCCTTCATTGCCGAGATAGTCAAATGACAACGAGGAACGTTATTGGTCGGGCGCATCTCTTCTTGTCAGGTCCGCTGATACTGTGCACACACTGTGACATTCATCTGTTCTACGTTATTTTCAAAGCAATTAAATATATTATTCTAAATGTATAATCATAATTCACTTTTCCTAAATCTTAGTTTAGTGGACAATGGTCCATATAATGTAGCTAAAATCATACACTATGACATAACAAGTGTACATATTATAAAGCTAAAAAAGTCTATGTTATGTATAGTAAGTAAACTTCTGAGAATCCGTGTTCTTCTGAGAGCTGGGATGGGAAAGTATAATAGACAAATAATAAAACCATTATGGAGCTGAGTAAAACAGAAAAAAGATTTAGCATAACATAAGAAAGGTTCTTTCTTTTTTTACCGAACGAACGGTAGGCAAAGATTATGGATTTCCATGTGGCGACATCCTGGCATACTTCTCTCGCTTCCTCTATATCTAAAAATCTTGTCGGTTAGGGGTACTCCTTATGTCGCCCTTCTTCAGTATGTTACTAATCTGATCAATATAAGTTCTCCTTGGACGTCCGCTACCGACGCTGCTATTCACTATTGCAACATAAATTTGTTTCGTTACTCTTCATTCATCCTTTTAACATCCCCGAACCACCGAAGCATACCTTTCTCAATTCTAGTAACACTCACAAAATCCAATTTTCAATTTTCCTTTATAACGCTATTTTTAATTCTATTGTTCAACGTCACACCTAATATAATTCTTAAGTATCTTATCTCAACGGCATTAACTCTACTAGCATGCTTTTTCTGCCAAACCCAGCTCTCACTTCCATACATTAAAATGGAGACTACTGCAAAAATATTGACTCTATAAACAATAATTCTTTTAAATAGTATTAAGAACTAAACACGCAAGTTCCACTGCACAAGTTCCATCCATTGTTATTAAAATTTTAACACCTAGGTAGCGTTAAATCGTTAACCTACATAATCGAATAAATACTGAAGAAGTAAGGATAATGGGACAAACTATTTAACTTATTGCATTGTCATTGGTCCTTGACAATTGTGCAACGTTCAAAGTAATCAGACAGAGAGACACGTAGACAAAATATTAAGAATAATCAGTTCAAAATTACGTTCAAACATTCCGTTACGTACAAACAAACATACATACACACCAAGCTAATAGTATAATAGCTTTATTGAGCACTAACACAAGGTTTACAATAATAATACAATGGTCTCATTGCTAGAGGTAATTAGAAATCAAGGACTCGTACATACAA
>JWHW01052848.1:1047809-1058379 GCA_000931545.1 Papilio glaucus | reverse complement strand
CACTGTTAAGTTCTATGGCCAAGGCCCACTTTGGGTCAATTCTAATACATTAAATTATAAATTTAAACTATTTTAATAAGTTCACGATAAAACGAAAGATATTATCAAAAGGTCAGTCAAAGCAATTGAAAATATTGGCGTATAAACCGAAGTTCGTCTTCTTCTAGACTCTACCATTCTTTCGTTGAACCAAACTATTTTAAAGGTACGTTTTATAACAAACAAACCGTAGTTTTTTCATACATTTTATTAATCCACAATCGTCAGTCTCACAGACTAAATTAATAATTATTTATTTTTAAAGACATATTTCTACAAACATATTTTTATTATACATATAAACTCTGATATTCTAAAAATAGTAAAATATATTCTATTTATTTTTATATGTATTATAATATAGTGATATACAATCGTTAAAATATCATTTTACTTTTGTGTCAAGAATAAATAATAGTTAATATTTAAAAAAAAATGAGTAATAGTTTTTCTTGGAAATATCGCATAACTCAATCCTATGCAAAAAAATAATAATCGGAATGTAACCCTTTTACAAAATTATGGAATTATTACACGATAATTGTTATTTAAGGGTCAATAAGAAGCGGATTTAGATAGTTAGAAGCAGGTAACCTTTAATTTACAGACAAGTATAAGAAATAGGGCTTTCAATAAACTTGACTGTAGACCAGTTTAACATCAATTAAGAGAAGCCTATGTCCGCCTTTTAAAGGCTGTTTTGCGAATGGAGTGGTATATTTATATATAGAGTCTGTTATATCTGCGTAGAATTGCAAATGTATTTAAGTTATTATGTAAGTATATCTCTTGAAGTCCGTTTGCTCGTATGATTTTAGGGTTGGTTGAGTGTTGTGTCATTTTTGTGCATTTAGTTGTTACATTCCATAAACATGATAATTTCATTACAACATGCGTCACTAAAATCGATTGCATTCGTTCTACGCCAAAGATGATATGTCCTTGAGTACTTTTCCCTCATTAATCTCTGCGTACAGTCTACTTATCAAGTGTCAAATAAATAATGCACATCCAATCCTCTAATTAAGGAAAATTTTAGTAACTTTTGTTTGTTTCCACACAGATTTCCAATAAATTTGTCAAACCTTGATAAGTGACATATATATATTTCACGATAATCTACATATATTTCACGATAAATCGACGAATGAATTTCTGATAACAACAATGTACTTGAGAGTCTGGCAAATAATTTGATAAAGAGAATGAAAAGTGAGTAAATAAATTTTAATTATAATCAACAATTTATTTTTACTATAGGCGAACAAAGAAGCATGTAATGTATAATGTGTTATTGTTTATATAATCTCTTGTTATAACCCCTCTATAGTATATACAGATAATATACAGAAATACATTATCTGTATGTTTATACTTATGTTATATTAGTAAATATGACAATACCTATCTTAGTTTATTAATAGACTTCTTTGATATACATAGATACTTTTGGATAAGTGAAAACGTACGACGCGAAATAATTTCATACGTAATATTCTTTGGTTTGGCAATCAAGAATGTTTTTTTAAATATTATTGTAAAATAATTACAATGCCCAATACACTGCTAATCCATACTAAACTTTATGCAAACATATATTAAAGTAATCGATGTTAAAATTTTATGCCTTTCTCTTGACACACTGAGATATGGTGCCAATCCATAAACACGCTCATATAAAACTCTACCACATGCGGTTTCTGCCGTAAAAGTAAAAATATGACAGTACTTAGAGATCACTGAGGAATAAAACATCAGCCTAAAATATTTACAGTGATGTAACAAACAAAATAAACGACATCAGTGAATGGAGTTTACAAATATGGATATGTATTTATAAATATTGGGTTTATTGAACAAAACACGATAATTTAAAAAGTTACATAAATCTAAATAAACAACAATAATTTCTGTAACATTTTAAAAACAAGATCGGTAAAAGTCTGAAAAATTCAATTTATGAACCGCCAGGAAGTTATCAAAAATATTAGAATTTCATGGACTTTTGGTAAAATCTTTGTTTTTAATTTAGTATGATATAATGAAGAAGAATGCATGCTTCTTGGTTAATTTCCACTCATACTGTCCTATTTGTTTTTACTTTGAAACGTCTTTGTGGGTTTTCTTGATGCGTAATGATTTGCTTCGAGGTTCGGGTGGAAAATGCATTAGACCTGGTGTCCTCTCCACACTCAGTGAGTATCCTCGCTCCCGTACGGGGTAATTCATAAACATGGTGGTGGCTCGTGGGGAACCAAGACGTGGACCCGAGCTTGAAGCATAAACCTGAACTACATCGCTCCTTAATTCCGAACCATCTGCGGATGTGTCGTCTGAATCAGTGTCTTCATCATCCGAGTCAATTAATCTAAAAAATATTTCTATTTTATTGGTGCCAATAAATTAGATTATATCTTTCGCCTTGCCTTATCATGAACGAGGGAAACATTCGTACACAACAACACTTGAAATAAAATTCGCTTAGGGTTATCAATTGCAAGTTGTTGAATTACGTTTCAATTATCTTACCTAACTTCAAGTTTGTTAATCCGCTGCTTTATATTAGCTTGTTCCTCGCCGACATCAGTAAGCAGCCCCTGAAGGCGATTAGTCAGCATCTCAACCATCGTTTCCAGCTTCTGGACAGTATCTTCCAAACTTTGTTGTGTGGTTTGAGCATTTTCAAAAACAGTTTCATCTAATAAGCCATCCTGGAAAAATATACGTTATTTTCATTTATTAAAAAAATAAGCAAACTGAATAATAATTAAGGCAAGATTTTCCATAGATCATAATTCGTTACAACAAACCTTTCTCAGTAATTGACAGCCACGTTCCGTAAGAGTAGCCCTTGCATCTGGATAATCCGCTAGAGCTTCCCAGAGATCTCGCTTTGCCAAGCAAAATAGGTCAGAATAACCAAGAGCGCGAACATTTGCCGTTCTTCGATTCCCTGTACGATTTCCAGCTATCTCCAAGACACTCACTTCCCCAAACACCGACCCAGCACTTAGTGTAGCTAGAACAGTCTTCCCATCGTCAGCAACTACTTGAAGTCGCCCTCTTTTAACTATGTACATTTCTTTACCAACATCGCCTTTCCTGCATATGTAATCACCTGGACTAAAAACTTGCAGCCTTAACTTCAAGACTAGTGCTTCAAGCAATCCCGGTTCACAATCTTGAAATATCCTCACTTTACGCAACGTATCAAGATGTACCCGTATAGCTATTTCTGCCTTTAGTTTATCAGGCAAAGATGACAAAACGTTTTCTTCATCTAAAGCTCCGCTTTGAGCCCAGGTGTACGCGAACCACCTTATAACTCTAGCTTCAAGCTCACCGCTTACTTTCCTAAATGCCATGTACTGCTTGACGCCGTCCATTTTATTCTGAAACTCAACTCTAGCAACATTCATATTAGAAATCATTGATCCGATATTTCCGACAATTGTGGCGAATATTAATACTCCGGCCAAAAAGTCAGCGACGACAAACAAATATTCAGCATCGATTTCCGGCTGTGGTGTTTCTCCAATAGTTGTTAGGGTTAGAGTGGACCAATAGAAACTGTATATGTATTGATGAGTCAGAGATTCATTACGTGCACCCGTCAGATTGTACACCCAGTTATCAGTGCCGAATCCAATAGCATAGCTTATTGCGAAATATAGACAAGCATTCCAATGTATGAGCACGAGAATCGCCATTACGACCTGTAATTTCAAAGAGATATGAGAACCATCTTATAATTAATATATTCAGGAAAACAAATAAGTTAGAAATATTTTATCTGACGTACCTTGCATATTCTGAAAGCATTGGGATAACTGGTCGCAGTTTCGGTGCGGTTGAACCACTCCCACATTCGAGGTAGACGAAATAGTCGATTCAGCCGTACAATAACAGGGCACGGCAAACGTTGCTGTAACACAATCATTATTGACATTTTCAGCAATTGGCAAGATTAGGATTATTATTATTTCTATGGATAAAAATACAGGCAATTAAAAGGACTGCCGACAGAAGTGAAAACTCAAAACAGGCTCGACGAAAGTTTAATAAAAAATAGTCCTTGTATCTTAACAATAACGTTTAACATTGAATACAAGAAAAATAAATGAAAAAAGAGTTCGTCGAAACTGTTCCAAATTCAAACAACTTCCGATCGCTTCGCCCGATCACACTTTTCGTAACGCTCTCGTCGCAATGACGACCAGATGACTCCCCAAGTCAATAGTTAAGAAGTTTTCACTTCAATAATATTTTATTAATGAACACTGAAATTCAATACTAACATAGTCGCAAGTACCGGGTTTCCACCAATTATAAGCAATGTCCGTTGGCATCAAAGATATTAAGTCGTACCTCCACAAATCAGACTTTAAGTAATGTTTCCTGAGCATCGTTGGATCCTTAACCATGAGGCCTTGTTCAAGATATCCTGAAAAACATTTCATTAAAAGTACCTATGTTATATATCCCAAAATATGTAAAACAACAGTTGTTTGAACATAGAATTGCATTTCATTTCGTTTATATAAAATTAATTTAGAAAATTGAATCTATTGACAGGCATAAGATTAGAGTAAATTAGGATCTACCACAGATCACCAGTTACAGGCGATCGTGTCACGAAAGCGGCATATTTGTGCGGAAAAAGCAACTAGACAAGGCCGTGTGTTTGTCCACATGTTAGCTAAATTTGATGACGCAAGGCGCGGCCGTACGCGCCGTGTGGGTGTCAAACTGTTGATTTGTGAGTTCATTCCGTAAGCAACCCTCATAACTTGCTTCTCTGCGAGTTCTATTGATTTAAAAGCCACTTATCTAGGAACCAAACACAATGCTTCATCCGTTTACAAACAGTACATACATAAATCCGATAAAGCCCCTGATCGAATTAACCCGTGTCACAGTTTTCGATATGAATACAGAAGAGGATGGAAAATACGCGAAAATTAATTTGTAGTAATACATAAATATTTGGAATGGAACATTCGCACAAAAAAACGGCTATAAATTGCGCACAGCTTCGCAAAGCTATAAATGGTACATTTATAAATAAGAAGACCTTAAAACTTAGATCTATACACATACCTTCGTGGACATGAATGACCGTGTCAATGAGGTAAATCGCATCACAAAGGTAGTCCAACACGAACCAGAGTATTGTGAGGTTGTCCAATTCCCAGAAGACAGCTCTTCCAATCACAAATACCACGTTGTACAAGATGGCTAGTGACACCACTGCTAACCACTATGGAGTGATAACATTAATATTACATGAAGAAATAAAAAGCCACTTTTACATATTTCAAGATAGCAAGCTATTTTTTAAAGCCTAATACTTTTAATTGAAAATCGAACAGGTATGCGTATCTGTCAGTATTAAGATCGTCAGTTTGATTGCTAATGCTAAAAAACTTACTACTATTGTATCGACGAGAACCCAGTGACAGTATATAGATGTACAGTATACTCAATTTTGGATAATGCTAACGATAAACAAAATATAATTTATTTTTATATTTATACTGAACTCAATATCTGTGAATCATACGATGCAGTCGTTCGAAACTTTTCAGCATGAAGCAGTTAATAAAACACCACCCGCACTACGATTCTGATTGTAAGAGATAAAACGAAAATATGAAACAAGGAAGTAGGTACTGAAACAAATAAGTAAGCCAGGACAAAATAAAGGCGTTGTTCACAGAAACGGATAGCTCGGTAAATAAAACATTAACATTGAACATGCATTGAACAAATCCACTGGACCAAATAAACAACTCAATTCTTTATTTTATATTGCACACATTATTTTAATAATAAAAGCTGAGCCCGAACCTTAACCGACGATTGGCAAACCTTAGCCTTTTTTAATATGATAGATTTATGATAGATTTGTGTGTGTGATGAACTTACATTGGTTTTAAATTATTTCTCCATACAAGCTTTCATCTCCTACTTTAGACCTTTCAGGGATCAATTTAGAAAATACCTTTCTTAGTGTTCGCCTACGTAATAACAGAAATCTCTGGCAAAAATGCAAGTCTCTTGATATATCGGTCAGTCAGTTTCGTCATTTATATATAGATAAAATAATCTCTGCCCATCCTTAGAAGTGATTATTTGTAATTTGGAAGTTCTTAAAAACGATAATTTTGACTACATAATGTTTTATCAAACAGTCGTGCTCAAACGTTTCATTTGTTCATTGTAGCTTAAAAACGTTATAGATTCTTAACATGATGTCAATGTAATTTATTCTGTCCACTTGTTTAAGTTAAGTTTTTACATATAAGCACGATGCATTTTTCATTGTATAATGTACTCATGGAATTTTTAATGTAATGTGGAAGGCAAAGAGAGTATGCGAGGAGTATGGTTGTTCTGATTGACATGATTAGAACTTTAGTAAGATAAAGCTTAAAATATGGCTTATAATCTTAAGACTACAAACGCAAATGTAAGATTATTTGTTTGTTTGTCTTGCTTTGACTCCTTAGCGACTAGAACGACCATCATAAAATTTTTCATAGGTACATATTGGTACAGAAAATATTATAGGGCACCATTCATCCCGACAGGAAGAGAAAATACATGGACTGATAAAACCTTCGTTTACATTATTTTTAGCGTGGAAAATGAGAAACGAATGCGTGCACAGCCGCGGGCAACAGCTTGTAGAATTATAATGTAAGCAACACTGATACTTTACTTGATAAATAAATTAAACTACTTAGCTATTGCCCGCGGTTTATCATTTTCCTCGCTAAAACATGTGTCAAAAGTTGTTGGGATAAAAAGTGTTAAGTTACACTATTTTCTGTACCCTCGAAAATGTGTCTGCTACATTTCATGATGGTCGGTGGAGTTAAAGCGTAATAAACAAACTCACATTGGCATTTATAATATTAGTTGGGATTAGGATTTTTTTATAATATCCTGGGAACTTATTAACACACGGCATTCTCATCCCAAACTAAGCAGAGCTTGTATTATGAAAACCAGCTAACTGATATACTACATATACTAGTTTCTTTTGGAAATGTGAATTACTAGTTAGATTTTAACCTTTATCACTCAATAAGGTTCAAATGCAGTCAATCGGCTACATAATACTTCTCACAAACCTTCTGTTCCTTCAAAATTAAATTTTCAATTCCATATTTTAAAGTGTATCATGTTAATGTGCGTTCCTTAGATAATAACTAAGAAATGCGATATTTAGAGTACTAACAACCTACAGTACGTGAGCGTTTAATGTATGTATGTGTTAGCAGTGATAAGATAGAAGTGTCAGTATTATATGAAAGTAGAAATTTATAAACATCACTTTGTATGTGGGATGTTGGTTAAAATCGTAAGGGAAACTTCACAATCTCGACACGAAATAATTATTTTTGTATAAACATATTACAGAAAATTAGGGTCGTTATAAAGTAACATAACTTTCACATATAACTTTACTGGTGTTTAACATGCATGTAGCAAACAATGTAGAAATTAATCTCAATATACGTACATGGTAGTGTCCTGGTAAAGTTGGGTCGAATGCCAATCTTAGTCCGCACAGAAGCTTTGATCTCTTTGTTTGATACAATGGCTCATCGGGATCAGTGAAGGTCTGCGCTGCGAACTTGTCCAGGAACCAGTCAGGTGGCTTGGTGCGACCTTTCCCACTCATTCTGAAGCGAAGGTTACTAGCAAAGCGAGAAATTTGCCTCTGCATCCAATTCGATCTCGGACCGACATCACTCACCGCCTAAAGAAAGAAAATAATTTGTTTTGCTGTATTTATTTATAAGTGACAAAGATAATAAACATGCAGTGGAAATATTTTATACAAGTGTACACATGATTTATTCTACTTTGCTTCTTGTATCCAAGCATAAACAGAATTTATTGCACACAAATTATTATATACAACTTTACACATAACTTTTTGGTTTACAGAATAGAGGCTAAGTTAACGAACCTCTAAATTGTAGAGTCAATTTGTAGTTTTTTATATATCCATTTTGTTTAAACCGGGGTCATGGGAGGAAGTCATTAATAATGGAATTACATAAAAGTAGAAGAGAAACATTTTGTTGATATTTGTCGTTCTTTTTTAAAGCTCTAAATAAATATGATTAAAACATAATATAATATGATATATGTGTTCCATTTATTTACATAAATACCTAAAAAACTAAACACGAATATTAACTTTATTATTTATAAAGCGTTGGAATAATTTTGATATCTAATGAAAAGGTCTGTGAGACCCACCCCAACGTCCGTGTAAAAAATTTTTCCACTCCCATGACCTCGGGTTAAATATGTTAATAGTTATATAAGTTTATAAAAAATAAAATATATTTTTTTTCTTGTTTTATATGTATAAGTATGATATTTGTACTGATCCTTGTACTGCGTTAGAATAATTAAAACGCAGTACAACTACAATAAACCGACTTCAATTCACGAAAATTCTGAATAACTCTGGAACCATTTATCGGTTTGGGATAAAATTTAGGTGAGATTAATCTTAACTACTGCTACTAATATATAATACAATATCGATCGCCAATGTTTAATGTCTTGACAATAATAACTTTTTGACACTCGTTACCTACAATTCGAAGTCATTACACGAGGAATTATATTAAAAAAAAATGCATCGTGGAAAATAAGTAAACGCGCGAAGCTACTGGCAACAGCTTAGCAATATTTTATACAGCAATCTTGGAAATTTATATAGAATTTATGTCTACGTTTTGTCTTTCTGTATCTTTTTGTCTTTTATAACAATTAAATTTAAATAAAGTATGATGCAACCAATATACTATCTATTGGTATGTAGTCGTTTAGTATGAATGAACTTTAACTATCGAGGGAGTTGCTGTTAACAGACACAGACGAGTTAATCGCACTTCAATCAATTGATCTAGTCATGAGATATAATCCAAACTCATTTATACTTATTTTTAACCGACTTTAAAAAGGAGGAGGTTATTAATTCGTGTGTATGTTTTTTTTAAATAGTATACACTGAAGCGTTGGAAGTTATAAACTAAAATAATGATATTTAAGGACAGTTGATTTTATATCGATGACACATTATATTCATAGGTTATTTATAGCTATATAAAAGTAAATATATGTTTGTAAAGCGTACGAGTAACTATGCTTATTAATTAATTCAATTGGATAATAGCAAAAGCGTTTTTATTGATTAGGTACCACAGAGTACACTGCAGCTTATCACAGGATGAGCGGCTCCACCGCCGCTTGTGAAATTTCGGATGCCTTCTGTGTGTATTTTGTTCCAACCAAGATAGGATACTTTTTATCTAGGTTAAGGTCTACGATTTTTTAAAATTAATACGTTCTACAACTTCTTGACATCGTTTAGGCGGTAGATGTTACTTTATTGACAAAACACTTCAAGATTTGTTTAGTCTTGTTGTTTTGATTTGTCATATGAGCTGTCGTCACACGTCCCTCGTGTATTCCAGATTAACATAGGTGATATTTCCACTTATATAAAAATTGTATATACCAACATTCTGTTTGATAGAAATTCAACAGAGGTTCTGCGGTAAAATATAGACAATCTTAAATACAAGTATAAACTTGGTTTTAGCATATAACACAAATATTATTGAAATCATGTAAATGACAATAATTTTTGTGTCAATTTTTTTTTGCTGCTGCATTGGCAATCATTGAATACATAATATATAAATTTAGCAGATATGTCATTATCGGGAAAAAAGTGAAGACTCGAAAACGTTCCAATTGGGACGGTTTTTCGTTAATTCGTCATTTGTTTACATTTACGCTTAAATTACAAACACTGTCATCTTTTTTCTTATTGAACATGTATGAAATTTGTTGTCACTTTCACTTTGGATCACCTTTGACCGGTGATTTTGTATTTATATAACATAATATATGAAATGTCGTTGGTGCTTGCCAAATATTTGATATTTATTAACAACTGCATGGTCCTATATAAGCTATGGTATAAAAGGAAAACGGCTTCATATCTCATAAAGGTACTAAGATAGGTCGAATAGACTTAATAAAATTTGGAATAACATACCGTTCATTCTAGTTGTTTGCAAAACTACGAAGGCGTAGTCCTTGTCCGGCCTTGTGAGTACTGCGATATATGTACTTATACTATGGCTCGACCTCGTTTAATTTAGCTGGGGTAAGTCATAACTTCCATTGTACGAGAATACATAATTATACAGTGATAGTAGGCTCTTATTACAAATTGCCGACCATTGATCTACAGGTATGTGTAGATATTTAAATATTTAATTGACAATAAAGAGGACACCATGTTTTATTAAGTGAATTTATGTTTATTACTGGTCGAGATATGACAGTAGTTCACTGCTTAGATTCGTTCTGTTACTTAATTAATATCAATCAAAAACACAACTGTTTGTATCATTATGGGCTTTGTGCTAAAGTCATACACTCCGGGGACAACGCGGGGAGGAAAGCGAATCTAACTACACTTCAC
>JWHW01052848.1:1031489-1042780 GCA_000931545.1 Papilio glaucus | reverse complement strand
CGAGAGTTGATACAGATATTTATAATTTTGTACACATTTATCTAGTTTCTGTTTAACGCTGTTTAGATAAAGGACATGCGATCTTATTTTTCTATATTTTTTACAGGCTTGCGTCAATAACATTTTACTCAGTCGTAAATTGCAAGTATTGTAACAAACATGGCAGTCTGAACAGCAGACAGTTCACCTGCGACAGCCATTAAACACCGCAACAACTACTGGCGTCGCTATTCTTGTACCCGCCGCGCCGCGACGTTTGAAGTCAACACAGTAAATAATATTACTATTAAGTACCTATCGATTTTACTCGTCGGAAGGAACATTGCGAAATTACCAAAGTGTTACAAAGTCATTTAAACATGTAGAACTTTAATTACGCCCAAAGTTACCTTTTTACTTTTCATCATTTGTATTTTATTTGTATTAGTAGATCAGATAAACTTAAGATAAATAAAGTAAACATAACAAAGTCACTATGAATAAAGATAAATGTAGCAAATGATAAAAAAAAAGAAAATAGGACATCATTTGAAATAAAAATGACATGTGGAAAAGTGTGAAACAGAGAGAGAGGTGACAAGTACGATAAAGAAATAAATGACTGCAGTGAATAAAATTAATAGGGCTCAAGATTTTTACTATTGAAAACTCAGAATGTTTTGATGAATACACGCTTGGTAATACACATTCTATTATATGCGCCCACTTGTTCATGGCATGGGGAAAACGAGCAGCGAGTCACGTAACCGAGGTTTTCCACCGGCGTAAAATCGTGTTGGGATACAAGGTTTCTTTCTATCTTTCTCTTTGAATAAAACTGAGATGATAATATATTTTATGTGAATGTTTTCGGCTGTGGAAACCCATGGTCATATAAGTGGTCACCTACGTCCATGAACATCTACCGCATCAGATGAATTGTATGGAATTGTTTAGATGCGAGTTTGCTAGGCTGAGCACAAAAGTAAAATTATGTAGATTATGTCTCTGAGATGTTTAATTTTTAATTAAAACTTGACACAAAAATTAGAACTTTGCATATACAATTGAGAAAGATATTCTTTGATTCTTATATAAATCTTAATTTTTTTTGTAAAAATAGGTACGATTTGTCTCAAACGACTTGTTTAGCGTATAGAGTTGATTTGATATAATTATAATGGTAACAATGACACTTACCGGAGCAGTGTTGTTTCCTAATGATATTTTATGTATGGCATAAACTGGGCTCATGTTTACCAGAAGCAGTCGTCGTCAGCGGACCACTCAAGTCTAATATAAGTAAACACTCGTGACTATCACTACCTAGACTATTTGAGGAGTTTGAACGCAAAAGAAATTGAGTCATTAAGACTCGTCAACAAAGTGAACACTGATCGGTATCAGGTAATTGTTTAGAATGTCCGGTCACGACATCGTCCGGTCAAGTGTTTTAATTAAAAGAATTCGGCTTGGACGGTGTGAGGTAGATGATGTAATTAAAAGATCGTCACACTTATCGTAATAGGAATGAAAAGTACGTTTGAGAATTTTTTATAACCCGGCGGCTGTTGCCGCGGCAGTCGAATTGTGAATGAGCGCTGGGACTAAAAATTAATGGGAAGTCGGTGCGTGTTCAAGGCAGCTACATCGAAACAATAGGCCATGAGGACTGCTACAGCGCTTCCCTATGTCACATTTATGACGCGTTCACCGTAGTTTCTGTCGTAAATAGTGATTGCTCGACCACCTCCGCAGGAGGTAATAAGCCTAATTGCCCGCTTTAAAATGAATGCATTAAGTTGATCAAGTTTCGATGCCCAAACGTTGTAACGTTGTTTGCAATCTTAATTGAATTAAAAAATTAGCAACTGCCATTAAAACACTTTTCGCTGTAAATTTATTTCTTTTTAACCGACTTCAATAAGGGGTAGGTTCTTAATTCGCTGGTATTTTCTATGTTTGTCACCTCAGAACTTCAATATATATTAACCGATTACAGTTTTTTAATAATAATCCCTACTGTCACTCATTATAAAAAAAATACATGTATAAGATGTTGTTTACTATAATTTAAATATTATGTTGATTTGTACTATCACATACTTCCAACATAATAGTTTCCAACATAGGTTTTCTATGGGTATAAGTGTTAATATACATACATGCACATGCGTTTGTATGTATCGGCTCGAAACTGCTCGGACAATGATAGATCCCTTAATGTTAATAACTTTGTGTAAAGAAAATGTGAAGTAAGTAGCATACCGGTATTACACGTACAAAACTTACGAGAAACTTTAGGTTAATTATAATACACTAGCTGGCCCGGAAAACATTGTTCCGCCATTATGTTGTGTTACCTTATTAGATGCATTATTGCTGAATGGATACCTTGAGCTTGAGCATAGTAGGCGACAGCAAGGGGTGGTCGCATCAAGTGAACAGGTCCGACCCGTCCTCGATGTGAGACCCGCCCTTGGTTTTATTTTCGCGCACATAATATTTTATTTTGAGATAACTTATGAGATAATATTTTAAATTATATTGTGTAAAGAATTATCATTGGCATGGAATGCTTAAGGTGTCTAACGTATTTACGGTGATAAGGATGAATCAAATCAGAATGCAGTCTGAATGAATTTTCAATTACCACATTGTACGTGACCATTTTTATGCAGTTAGAATGGTTGTAGTAAGCTATCCTTAAAAGATGGATACATAGATGTTTTTAAGATATAGTAGTCCATTATTCTGATCTCTTAAGGTTTAGGCAGCGTTTGCAATATAAACACAATTAGTTTTGTTAATAAATTCAATATCCATTCAAATTATTAGAATTGTTTACATTTAAATAATTTTTATTTTCTCAAGTCCATTATCTGAAAGTTATTGAATGGATCCATTTAAATAGCGATGCACTTTTTACATCTACCTGTCCGCTGCCTGCAATAATAATACAATAATAACGTATGTGAAATAACGAATCGGAAACCCGACGACGCAATATATTTATTCTATCATAAGGACAATTTAAAAGGCCATGTCTTTCATGCATGTACTGTGGATATAGTATATTAATTAATATTAACTTGAAATAAAAGATATTTAAAAGTAATATATAAAGTAAGGCCACAAATGGCTCCTCCAAGTGTCGTTATACGCTGACCGGTCCGTGTAGAGAGCGCATGAGTAGCTCTCGAGTTTTATTTGCAATGTTAGAGGCTTTCTGCGGACACCATCAGGTCGGGGTCGCGCCCTTGAGTTCGGTCTTAGTTGTGTATGGATGCCGCGTCTTACACAAGGATCGTTTGTATTTGACTGTACTACATCGGCCGGACAACGTTTCTTTTTGTCAATGTCGGACATTTGTTATATTTTAAGTATTGCCATTAATTGCTTTCGTTCGCTGTTATTTATTTAACTGGATGATATAAACCACAAAAGGTTCGTGTTCTTTTGTTTTTATACCTATTTCTTGAATATGTAGCGCTAAACGAATCTTACATTCAGGTGTAGATTTAAAAATAGCTTTATAATGAAATCACTAAAAAGATAATAAGCTTTGTATGAATATTTATGTATTTAAAAGTTTCGACACTGTTAACGATGCACACACATTATACATACGCATGCACACACGCACACATTTAAACCTTTATGAAATATGTACTCAATATCTATTATATATAATTAATTATTGTATGATATACAGTGTAAATAATTCTATGAGTAAAAGCTGTTAAATTAAAATTTTAATCTTCCATTGGCACAAAATTCAACGTTAATTTTTTAATCAGTCTTTATGATTTTCATTGGTGACGGAAAAAAACAGTGGCCACTTACCACATAGAAAAAATATCCTGAATTGGATGAATATAAAAATATATAAGTGATTGAATATGCTACAAACAAAATGTGACTTAACAAAATCGTCATCAATCTTCATTAAACCAGCAGCTACAAGGTAAAGAAAAACAATTTGTACATTTACAAATATCAAAAAATGAAATAACATTTAAAAATAAATTCTCTGCGATTATTTCAGCGAAGATTTTATACATTATATATGCGTCATAACGATCACGAATAGAATATTTAATTTAATTCACGAACTTCACCAGTAAAAACCTTTAACTGAATATAGATCTTTTCATCTTATACAATATACGAAAATAAAAATAAGAAATTTCACTTACTTCCTCAAAAGGCTCGATGCCTTCCTCTAATTCGTTTCTACAATTGGACTGCATGTGCAAAGGATTCAGTGGATTCGTGGAGAAAGTTTTCTTAATATGAGGGAAGGAGGGAGTCTTGATCATATCGCGCGTATTCAACCCAGAGGGACCCGGGTGCGGGCCGCCAGAGCTCGACAGAGTGAATACCTTGCCATCGCGATAGCTGCAACAAACGAGAACATTATTTGTCATAGAGATTCAGTTTTACCCATTCCTCCAACCTATTCCACTTTCCATAAACATATACACGTTTATCTGTGACGACTTTGATACGTCTATAACTTTGTTAGCTTAGCTTATTTTATTCAGCACAATTGTATAATTTAATTTTATTTACACCAAAAAGATTCACACTACCAAAATACATTGTAACTGAAATCACCTAAAATTGTTTTATTATCTATCGGTAATATTACAATAAGTTTAAATTAAGGTTAGTTTAATAAAGATATCAAGTAATCTGTATGAATCTAAATCGAATGTGTATCTTAGACTTTAACACAATTATATTAACACACCTAGTTTTACTATAATTCCTAATAGTGTAAAATTTCGACGAGAATGGTGGACAATTTGTATGTATGCAAGTAATTGAGTTAGAGGCCTTTAAGGTCGGCCCGGAGATATCGGAATATCTAATGAAATATTTTAAGAGGTTCGTTTAAGATCAATGTGTAATATATAACTTGTAATTAGTTACTAGTAATGTAACGTTAATTTTCATAATAAAAAAAAATTGCTTTCATAAGTATGTTTGTCGTAAAGATATTTTAAGTTGTTTCAATGAAATTACAGTTCAAGCCTAATATAACAAAAAAATTATATCGCGAAGTTTTAAGTGAAACATATTTTAGTGTGAATAACTCTTAATTGTTTCGGTGTAGGGATTATATTGAATAAAGTCCCACAATTGATGGCCTACACAACTTTGAGAAAAAAAGAGAATGAAATTAAATTTGGTTGAATGAAATTGATTTATTATTCTTTTGGAACCTGGTAGTAATTGCTGTCTCTTGAAATGAATAAATTAATGAAATACTTTTTGGAATTTTAATGTTTGGGACATTGCAGTCAAATTAATGCTTACAATGTACATAATATTACCTATTATTACAAAAATAAATAAATTACGACGACATTGCTGGTTTGGCTTCTTTAAGTTTGTTGCCGTTACAATAGTAACGCGGGTTAGAAATACTATAAAATATTATTTAACTGATTTTTGCTTATTTCTTTTATATATTACTTGAATAAGGTTTGTAAGAATCCCGTTTCTTACAAACCTTATATCAGTAAAAACCACGAAAGTTTGAAGTTATATTTTACTTGAAGGTAAATAACTCCTTAAGGAAACCCTTCCTGCAAATATTCTGTAGAGTCGTAACATACTTTTTTACAACAAGGGTTTAATTAGGTCGATTTAAATGAGCACTATCGTTCAATGCAAAAAGACAGAAATACAGATTTAATGGTAATTTAATAATTCAAAGCCAACAAAAATGCAAATTATAAATTTCAAGTTTCAAATTAACAAATAACACCCTCATTATCGACCTAATCCAGTCCACTTTTGACATCCCCTCATGCTGGGTTATGCTTATTCTCACCACGTTGGGCAAGCGGGTTGGTGAGTGCAATATGCTTTCTAGCTTCAGTCAGCAAGCCTGCTGCACCATATTGCTTGGCATTTCACCTCGAAAGCCAGTTAGTTGATGGCTATTCCACCGTTAGTCATCGGGGACCATTAAGATGACATTCCCTTCCTTTCCCTTAGTCGCATCTTATGATCCCCTAGAGAAAAGATCGGATGGAAAGCACACACACATTGCAAATATTATGTATGTTATCAACGGCATGCCCGATTACCCCTTTTCTCACAAAAACAACTACTCAGATATTGTAGATTTTCAAGGTTGGTAGATATAATATCAAATGGGCCGCTTATTTGTATGCCCCCTAAACACATACAATCACTTAATTTAAAAACGATTTTTTTTAGTCACAACAACTCTTCTTTATATGTTCAATTGAAATAAATTTAAGAAGAACAACATTTAATTATTTCCCAAGAAGATCACACAGCCCACGATGTATTTTTCATTTTCCCAATAAAGACATGCACAAAGCTCGGGTATAACGTATCAGACGCAACAGGGAACATATTACAGACCCAACATCGTTCTCATATGTACAAACACACAACACTATTGATATGTTTATAATGACAATCATTTAAAGTTCGTATCACATTAATTTGGTGCAGAAAATGTTTCTTAGCTAGCGAACATTAGTCATACGTGTTTTTAATTTGCTTGTATCCCAAATATTTAATACTACAAGTGCGAATGAGGAATTGTTTATTATTTGAAAAGGTGCAAGAACCTTAATGTAATACTCTTAACATGTTACTAAAATAAAGAAATATTTAGCACGCCAACATTTTTGTTGGTAAAACACGCCTTAACGACTCGACCAATCACAATGAAGTCTTGCACACAAAACAAGATTATAAATATAAAAAAAAAAACTGGATTTAAGGACATCATCGCGAGAAGCCGCGGGTAAAAGCTAGTTATTTACAAATCTAACATGGCAAAAGCTTATAATTTAACGCAATTTAAAAAAATATATTTATATTGTAGGACCCACCGATATAACAGAATTAAGCGTACGGCTTTTATTTTTACTTAATATTCATATTGTACGGCTTACCGATTGCAAACAATTTTATTGGAAAAGATTATTCAAATCGTAAACTGCATTGTCTAGAAGTAATTGAAGTTATATTTTCGTTATATTTAACTGCGATATTAAAATGTATCCGAGCGATGTCAGGATGAATCACCCAGTTCTTAACATTCCCTTAAGTGTGACTAGCGCACGATAAAATATTCCAAGCGTAATTCAAAGCAACATTAGATATATTTTTATGTTTTAGATTCTGTGACTTTATAATATTAACAAAACAAAAGCAGTGTAGCCATATATATACAAACAAAGATTTCGTGCGTTAACAAGAACACGTGTAGTAAATGCTTCCTCTAAGTGTAACACGGCCTATTCAAATCGAATAAGACTTACGAGAAGAGCTGGTCGTCGGAGTTGTTTTGCATGGAGTTACTCTTGTTGACGGTTTGTCGGGAGTCGCCTCGAGCCGCCGCTACGATGTAGGTCCACATTCTCACGAAGTTGTCCTAGCCCCCACATTAGGCTGGAGTGAATTAATCGACCAAATATTGAAATGTTATCAAATATATTAAAACTTACAACATATACATGATGTATACTATTTATATATACAGACATATAGTTTAGAAGTACTTGTGTTAATAACATTAAATTATGTTTAGCCATGCGACTTGATAACTGGGAATATTTCGCAGTTAATTTGTTTAAAAACATAAATATTTTATTTAAAACTAGCTGCAAACACCCACTTTGCTGCGTTTTTTCTAATTATACAAATACTTATGTATAATGGATAAAATATTAAAGAAAAATATACATTCTTCTTCATCCTTAAAATATTACCTTTATAAAACAAAAAATAAAAAACTTATCAACATGTAAACAACCCTATCTAAATCTGAAGCGCTCGAGTGTCCAATGATCATTTTTTTATAAATTAATGGATCAAGGTACCCCACATGTTATGTAAATCTGTCGCGCTGGACGATGTCCAGAATTCTCCGCTCCGCGCTCGTACCGCCCCTACTAGTTATAATATTATAAATGCGAAAGTAACTTTGTCTGACTGTGACGCTTTCACGCCTAAAATACTAAGCTAGATTTAAATGAAAGTTGATACAGATATAGTCTAGAGCCTTAGAAACAGCATAGACAAAGCACAACAGCAAAGGATAGTAAGGGGTTGAAATAGTGGACGAAGTTTGTATTGAAGTTTCGTATTTTTTGGAACTAGAAGCTTGAAACTTATTTTTTAGGCTTTTAGTAAGATATAAATACATATGAAATTAAAAGTTTGTAAAAAATTTACCCTTAAGGGGGTAAAATAAAAACAGGGGATGAAATTTTGCTTAGAAATATGTAAGGCTTATGTGAATGTTTCAATTTGGGACAAAAGACAAAATATTAAAGAAATACGGAGAAGAATTAAGGTGACACGGAGTCATTACAAAATGTGAAACTGAAATGAACGCGCCCCAGCGTCCGCTCAAGAACTAACCAATGCCAGCAAGGGTGGCTAGCAGTAAAAAGAGATAACGTAATACAAAAGAGCAAGAACGTTATATTACTTTTGTGACGGTTACCATTCTGTGAGAAACTTCATTTTGGTAGACTTTACAAATTGTGGTCCAAAAATTAGGCTTAGCCACGAACAAAAAAATATTCATTTATTGTAATATAAATAATATGAGCTTTTAACATTCGCTACATATTTATTATTATTACAATTAAAGCCACAGCAATATATTTTTAACAACACATTGACGTTTAAATTGTAGGATATCGAATATATTTGGCACTTAGTGTAGGCAACACACCCTCATAGAGGGATGAGTAAAAATCATAAAAGTAAAATAGCTGATTGTTGTTTTGTCTACTGAATTTTGTTTGTTAAGTTAAGCAGTGTTAACTGTAGTGAGTTTAAATGGTATTTTGTATTAGTAATTGTAATAACGGTAAAAAAATAAAATATTTGGGAATGTTTAAATAGTGTTTTAATTAGTACCTTCTTAATACATAAATTATATATACCTTGATTAGAAAATATATTTACGAAAGTAGCTATGTGAAGTATATATAAGTATGATATCCGCCATCACCATCATCATCCCCGCCACCAACATCCCCACCTTAACCATCGCCATCATTATCACCACCACCGTTACCATCACCAACCAATATCGTTTAGCGCGGCTAAAAAAGTTTTCAGTGGCTGGCTAATTCTTTTGCTAAAATGACATTAGCCTATGTCCTAAGCCCCATCAAAATCTGTTCAGTCGTTTCGGAGCTAACCCTCTCTAGACAGACAAAACAAAATCAAAATTGTAATTTTGTTACAAGTACCGTTTAAACATCATGTGTATAGAGTCCGAAAATTTTATTTTGATATTTATATAGAGACACATTAATCTTATTTATCTATAGAGTATTCATATAAATATGGTCGATAATGTTTAAGTTAAGTGTGAGCTTTGTGTCCATAATTACCCCTAAATCTGACATATCGAGATAGAAGCATGTGTTAACAATATTTTGGTTTCTAGTAAATGTCATATGCAACAATTATTTGTTGATTATACAATTATTATAAGAAATCGTAAATCAACCTCTATCAATATCATGTCATTAGGGTCAGTTATAATTAAATGGAGGTCGTACCCTTAGTGAATAGAACTAATAGTGAATAAAACCGCGCCATACCATAAGTAGGCACAGTACGCAAAAATTTGAAACTCGTCTTTCATAGGCGACGACGGGACGGGATATTGTTCGATTGAAACTCGCGAGGTAACCTATGTTTGAACCTGACAAATAATATCGTCATTTAAAATAAACGTAGCTCCATCTAGTGTCGGTCGTAAAACGTCTGAGTAATAAATTTATTACGTAGCGTCATGTAAAATAACGCTAGCGGTCAAGCTGCGCATTAGGTGATTTATCGGTCTAGTTGGTGGTATGAGGTGCTGCGCGGGGCGATCTAGTGTCGCGCCGCAAGCTTCCAGGTGCGCTATTGGTTCGTCAGTTTTCCCGCGCTGTGTCCAAGCGTTTTCGGTCGCATAATACCATCGCGCACAAAAGTATTTCATAACGAAACGGTTTTACATAGAAAAGTTAAAAAAGGATTTAATACATACATTTTTTATGAAGAGAGAGGCTGATAATAAATCGTTAATAATTTAAAATGGTGGTTCGGGCATGTTGATAAAGAAAGAATAACGAAACAAATTTATGTTGCAAAAGTGAGTGGCAGTGTTGATAAAGGACGCCCTAGGAGAACTTATATCGATCAGATTAGTGGCTTACTAAAAAAGGGCGATGTAAGGAGCGCCCATAACCGACGAGCAAGTACATATGTGCGGATGTATGAATGTAGAAGAGAGAGAGGTGTGCTAGGATCGCGCCAAATGGAAATCCATGATTTCTGCCTACCCCTCTGGGTTAAGAGCGTGAGCGCACATTTATTTATTTATTTAATTTAAAACAATGTACGAAACGGACCTCGAAGGCTACAAAATGTTCCTAGTCTACGTGAGACGAAATGTAAAAAGGTTCAAAAGATTTTTCAATGTGCCCACCAATATACGAAGCCGCGACCGAAAAGCCTAGTACTTTCGTGCGCGAGTGTGTTTGTACATGCGCAAACATACCCCGTTCACCTTCCTCCAGCGATCTTTTGACTTGACGCGAACTATACTGAGATAGAATCAAGCAAGGAAACAGTTTAAAGAGATTAATTCTAAGATCATCCTATAAATTAAGGAAATTATTTATATTAATTACTCTATATACCATTAGGAATCTCGTTTAGAAGCATTAGAAGGTAGATAAAGAACCATTTTAATCAAGTTTTTTTTCTATTTGTCCTCAAAACTATGTATACAAAATACTACCTATACACAACACATCAACAAATAAAAGTAATATCAAAACAAATTTATACGTAAGTGTTTTTAAATTAAATATAAACTTTTAATGTTATAGTAGAGATGCAATCAATAATTCAACAATCAAAAGTTTCGTTTCATATCTTTCACAATATAGCAAATTAGTATCGCAGTAAATTTTTGTGAATTTTCAGCGCGCCGTACAGCAGTAGGCGCAGCAGTCAAAAAATATTGTAATGTAATGTAACAACTACTGTTGGTTAAAGTACACTACATACTTCATTCAAATAAATCTCGGGGAAATCTGAAACTCGCGAGATACCCTATGTCCGTATCAGACAAACGTTATCGCAGTTTAAAATACAAGTAGCTCCATCTAATGGCGGTCGTAAACGGCTGTGTATTGTGTATTTGCGAAAGGGAATTCAAAGTTGGAATAGCGGTATTTTTTATGATGACAGTTTTATCAGTTTTTACACCATTATATATTTTTTTGAATGTT
>JWHW01052848.1:977944-1007625 GCA_000931545.1 Papilio glaucus | reverse complement strand
TACTGGGTGTAATTATCTATTTATGTATGAATTAAGGGAAGAAAAGTATATCAGTTATCTGGTTTCCAAAGTACAAGCTCTGCTTAGTTTGGGATCAGATGGCTGTGTGTGAATAATGTCCAGGATATTATTATTATACAAAGAGGCCCGACCTTTTATGTTGTCCTAATTAAGTTTAGTAAGTAAGTCCTAATTACTTTTTTGTTTTTACTTGTACTGAAAATATTGCGTCGCAGCATTTGTATTAAGGATTTTTTTAATTAATTATACGATAACTACTCACAATAATATTTTTCTATTATTATAACACGTTAAAATAAATCAGCAATGACTGTTATAACATTTACTGACAACTACGATTTATTAGCAATAGCGCCATCTATTAAAAGACCAGTGTGCATTTTCGGTCGCTTTGTGGTCCCGGCAACAATACGTCATTCGTCAAACCAGGTGAAATTGGCGCCCAATAGTGGCGTGCTTCACACTGTAGTAGTATATAAAAGTGTGGAGTACGCTACTCATGGCGCCACACTCGCTAATAACGTGAGATATTATAACATTAAAATGAATATAAAATTGCAACAATCTACATCAAGATCATATAATTATATAACACAATAGACAACTAAATAACAGTTTAAAATAATAGATAGAAAAATATATTGTAGTGCAGAAACAAGAAAAAGAGCTGGAAAGTGATATAGATAAGTTTGAATGAGATTGTGATTGTGACGAAAATAATGAAAGTAGGTAAAGCACGCGGGTTAAAGTATCTTTATAAAGATTGTACTGCTTGTGTTCGGATTAACGGGGCCTACACAGACTGGTTTAGCATCGATAAAGGTGTAAGTCAGTGCTGTGTAGCATCCCCGTGGCTGTTCAATCTCTTTATGGATGATTGTTTGAAAGGTTTGATGATGATGAAGACGTAGAATATGGATTAAAAATGGGTGAGCTAGTTGTAAAATGTCTCTTGTATGCCGATGACCAGGTCATGTTTGCGTCATCGGCGCAGAACTTACAGATTATGCTGAATGTAGTGAATGATTCATTAGAAGGTAAACGCGTGAAGATGAATGTAGATAAGACGAAAGTAATGGTGTTTGAAAGAGAGTAACAAAGTAAGACAATTGAAATCAATGTTAACGGTGTAAAAGTGGAACAGGTGGAAGAGTTCGTGTATTTGGGGTGTATGTTTAGTAGAGACGGTAGGCATGTTAAAGATTTTAAACGACGTGTAAATGTGGGTACTAAAATGAATGGTGCTATAAGTATAGTAGTGAGGAGTCAAAATGTGTCTATGAAGGCTCGTCTAGCTATACACAATGCTGTACTAGTCCCCACTTTAATGTATGGAAATGAGAGCTGGGTTTGGCAGGAAAAGCATGCTAGTAGAGTTAATGCCACTCATCGAGATGCGGTCCTTAAAAAATATGTTAGACCTGACATTGAATGATAGGATTAAAAGTGGATGTTGTGACTAGAATAGAGAAGATATGCTTCGGTGGTTCGGCATGTTTAAAGGATGAATGAAACGAAAAAGAATAACGAAACAAATTTATGTTGTTAAAGTGAGTGGCAGTGTTGGTAGGGAATGCTCTAGGAGAACTTATATCAATCAAATTAGTAGCTTACTAAAAAGAGCGTTATAAAGAGCACCCATAACCGACGAGCATGTATGCGTTTGAATGTAGAAGAAGCGAGAGAGGTGTGCCAGGATCGCGCCAAATGGAAATCCATGATCTCTGGGTTACGGGCGTGAGCGCATATTTATTTATTTGTATAATGCAATAGAAAAATAACAATTTCACCCACATAATAATAAGCAACAAAAAAATCTAATAAAAAAATTTGTTCGTTTTTTTAAGCCATATTATTTCTCCAGGAACATTTTAGGAACAAGTATGAAGAAAAAAGTAAATAAATACAGAATATAGAAAAAAAAAACCATAATAACGCAACTATTAAAAATTCGCTTTATACTTATTTAGAGTTTAAAATAAAACATTACCGGTATATTGTCAGCAGAGCCCCAAGACTTATGAAGTTGTTCGCCATCATCAGAACGCCGATCCAAATCCCTTTCCCTGATGGACTTGGGGACATATGCAGAAGACCGTGTCGCTCCTACGCCTAGAAAATTACTGAAGGCCTCCGTCGTCTTCTTCACTCGTACGTTGAGAGATCCGATACGTAAAAATCCCTCTTTTTCTGAAATTAATCAAAAAGAAAAATTTATAAATTGTTGTCTACATTTATTTTTAAGTTACATAATATAAATGCTGTATAAAATTATTTAAGAAGACCTCAACCGTTATTTAAGATATCTCGCAGATTCCAGAACGCTGTCCATCAGCGTCAGTGTCGAATTCGGCAATTGACCTTCTTCTTCTCGAAGTTGGACCAACCTAATTAGACAGCTTGTCCCAAGTAGAAATATGTACATGTACAACAACGTCGATAGTACGGAATCCGCTCGTTATTGGAGTGGATGGAACATGGAACTTTCGTCTTACCCATGTTCACTTTCGTTTGGAGGCTCTATTGAGGTCATCAAGTATTGTACTGAGTTCCTCCTTGGTATATCATCGTTGAGATATCATTAGCAAATCGGCAGGTGGGTTATGTACTCGCCGTTTATGTTGATGCAGAGTCCTCTTTCCGGTCCAGGACCTTGAAGTTATCTTCCATCGCCGCGGTGTGGAGGTTCTGAGAAATATCATCGCCCTGTCTTACATAGCGCTGCAGTATGATAGGTTTCGTGCACTGATCTTTTCTTCAGACTGACATCGTGGCGTTTTCGTACAAACACCTCGGACCATTGATACCTGTAGTCGATTGGCACCGCTGGAGACTGCAGTACTACCGAAGTGTCGACCAAATAGAAGGCAGAAAGCCTTCTATTTGGTGTAGTCCACAAACGCTAAACATAGTTGCAGGTTATCTCTGCAATACTGTCTTTAGCTTCGACAATCGGCTTTGGCCAATAGACAGATCACACACGACACGTTGGAGCCTTTGTTGTTCTCAATAGCCTTTTTCATACGGTTTGTATTAAATTGGCGTATATCGTGTTTTATTCTCTTCGAAATCTGTCTATTTACCCGCCGGTATGGTTCTGCGTCACCAAGAGTGCAGAATCATTTCTTTCGTGTGCTCTAGATGTAATCTGAGAGCTCCTTAGACGCTTTCATACGGTGGGTCCTGAAGAACTTAGTACCCGCACGAACCAGTCGAAGACAGTCAAACTGGCCTTGGGGTTCGAGCTGAAAGCTTTCGTGATCTTGGATAATTTTGGATACTGGCCGAATCGTACACTTCATCAGCCGACTTAGCTGAAGCCTTACGTTGATATTCAACGTGCCTCGCACTATTAAGTGATCACTCCAGGTTTTGAGAAAGACAAAAGTATTATATAATAAAGCTAAAATGAGGAAGGAAAAATGAAACAGTGAAAAATCATCGAAGTAAAGTTATGGTACCTGAAAATATCATGGATATATTGTGTGCACCATGATCCGGATGAAAAGAGAGATGAAAACAAAATAAGAACGCTAATGTGTCTACATACTAAAATATGATATTATACACTGGCGCTGAAATAGACAAATTTTTGAATTGGATGAAAAACAGAAACATGATATTGGTTGTGTTTTACTGATTACACCCATACATTAAGTGAAGGTAGATAGAAAAAACAATTCTTAATGACTTCATTAATTTTGAGTCAAATATAATATGTGCCAAAGCAACGACAGCTACATATACTACTATGTAAGCTAATTCAATAATTTCTTTTAAAAATAGGGCTTTTATAAAGTTTATTTTTCTATCTAATCATTGACACATACAACTTATTTAATTTAAAAGATTTTTTAAGTAATTTCCTCTCAACATGGTAATAATGGGTATTGGCCTGCGACGGCCTGTGACGATAATTGGGCAAACTATACCAGTGATTGGTGAAATTGTGTTTTTAGAAATAAATAGGGAAAATACTTACAAATACTCATATTTTAAATTTTATTTTGTATTAAATAGGTTCATTACCTATCATTATGTCGTCTAACATCTTCGTCATGTCGGCTACTTCTCGTGTCCGTTTTCACGATTTAAGCACGCGGTTTCGCTTATAGTCACAATAATTGGGTGTTTTATGATATGTACATAAGGGCGTACCGTCTAAGCGCCATCTATCAATTATTTATTAATAATGAAAGTGAAAGCTTAAATTGGATTCCAAAGTCCTTAGCCCAAAGGGTTATAAATAGAAATAAAATGAAATATAGTATATTGTGAGATTAGTAGGATAAGAAATGTATATATAAATTGTAAAGTTTGTTTTTTTTAACATTTCCAATAAAGGGAAATTATAAACCAGTAGACAAAGTCCCTGATCTGCCACAAATTAGGGGACTAGAGGGCGGCATAGCGCCGCTGATTAAAAAAAGAAAAAAAGTGCCCTCTTTTGTAAAGTCGATGAAAAACATCTTCACATTTATTAATTTTAAAATCTATAAACAGCAATGTAAGCAATTAAATTTATCATAATATTTTTTACTAAATCGACGACATACCTTGAATGTAAGGAATGAGAAGCTTGACTATTTTAATATGAATTGTCGATACAACCTATGTTCTGACATTGAACGTTATTTAGATTTTATTAAAGAACTATGTAAAGGTTAATACTATTTAAATGTCATTGAGAATAATATAAATATTTTAAAACGTTATGTTGTGTTTGTAATATTGAAAAGAGTTGTTATGATGGACTGATGACCGACAAAAATTGTCGATTGTCATTTCTTAGTCCACTTCGTAAGTATACTCTGACCGAACTACACACGCTGGAGAATCCTTAAAAGTGGTTTTATTTGTGAATTTACCACAGTGCCTCAGACATACACAATTTTTTTTTTTTATATTTTTGAAATAATTCTCATTCCATCGTTAAGTATTACAAAAATTATGGCGCCAAATGTTTTCAGAATGATAAAAAAAAAAAACAGATCCAACATAGTGTTCGAGCCATCGAGTGTATGTAAAAAGCTCACGAAATCAAGCAATGAATTGACATTTATAAAACATTTCGGCATGCTCGGTGAACTACAGCTAAAATATGTATGGAAAAACTGTTTTACTATAATAGTATACTACGATGGCGTAGCATGCGGTAATCATGCCGTGTGAGGCTGTAAACTAACCAATAATCAATATATGATAGACGTCTAACATTTGTAGAGAATTAAAAAAAGATCTTATGTAGTCAACTTACTTCGATAAGAGCCGGGAGACAGTGAGGTGTCCATTCGAACTAAATACTGCCTGGGTTTCCTTCCAGACCAATCCCTTACATTAGGATCGGCATCTGTAAAACAACATTTGCTTGATTGGAGAGGTAACGTAAGTAGATAAAAAGCAGGATAACAAGAAAAGTCATGAATAAATAAATAAGAGCAAGAATTGTTTATTATAAAGATATATGTAATTACTGAACGGAAGTCTTTTTCCGAATTCAGATTCGAAGTAGACATAAGCAAAAGCTTTGTTAAACATAACAAAAAATACAATACAAAGAAAACAGCAACAATAGTAAAATTACATTATAAAGGAACAAGAACTTTATGTAAAGAAGACGGCAGAACTAAGAATATTTCATCTTAATTGAATAAAATCGTGTCAATTTGCTTTTGAAATATCTATATAGTATAAGCTTACAATATACTTGAAGCGAACATTTTGGGAGCATTTTAAGAAAATTGGATGTGCCGAAAGTTAAAACTTTAATTTTAACATGTGTTTCGCAAATACAAGAAAAATATATTTGGTATGTGCTAGGTATATGTACAACAATAATAATAGTTGTCAAACTCACCATAAACATCCACCAGGAGATTATAAACGTTTTCATTGCGGAACTGGATTGCAATGTGGAGAGGAGTGTAGCCCTGAAATAGAAAAAAAAAAGTACATTAAGATGGTTCATTGAATTCAGATGTGAAAATAAGTTGTTTGGGCCTACATTTCGCCAGTTTTTATGATCGTATAAAATGGAAATCCATAATCTCTGTCTACACTTCTGAGTTACGGGTGTTAGAATTATTTTATTTGTTTATTTACTCTTACTAGTACTAAACACTTTCACAATGCATAATAAATAGATAAATAAAATAGTGAGATCCTTTTTAATATATGAATCCTATGAATATTTGTAAGCAATGTATATATTTGTACCAAGTATAGCAGCAGTAATGTTCATCTCTAGTTTCCAATAAATTCGCAGTACAAAGAAAATAAAATAAAAACAAAACTGCACACGAGACCACGTATCACATCCCACATGTTTACCGACGGCGATCCTATCTCACACGTGCATAAAATATTTCAGACTGGAGGCCGGACTACCCATGTGGTTGTGCCGAACCCGGAGAGTTAGGCTATGTATAAATTCAGTGTATGCATACGACGACAATACGGAGAGTGTTTTATTTTAAAATGTTTATATACCATTACTTATTAAAAGACTAAAAAACAGAATGAAGAGAATAAACATAAATTAAGATACAAACAGCATAATCATTATATTTTGCAAAGTAATGGTAATGTCCTCATAAACTCGTCTGTTCATAACCTATGGGTCCAAGACAGATTGAGGCAATCATTCTACCTGAGACCACTGGGAGATCGCTATTATTAGTATTAGAGTTTTTTATACTTCAAATGTTCTTCTGATGTTATAAAACTTTATGCGCTTTCTTTATAACATTTTGTTCTTATCAAGATCTTTTTTTTTGCAAAAATTATGAAAAAAATGTTAAGTTACCAAATGCTAACAAAGCAAATTATTATTCGTATTGTTCCGAATAAAAAGTAAACTAAAATACTAATAACTTATCCATCAAACTAATAAAATTAAATTTGCAGGCTATATAGTCGCATTATACCACTATTGAACCCGAAAATTTGAATTCCTAGAGGGGAAGTATAAACCATGCTGGATCAAAAACTAAAACAGATATATATTTTTTGAAAATAAAATTAAAATAACGAGTAACTCGTACAAAAAGTGCAATAAGAAAGGTGTGGATCTAAACAAATGGTAAAGTAAAAAATGACATACACTATAAGTAATAGTGTATGTCATTTTTCATAAATATCTAAAAGTGTATATAAAAAATTTTTGCTACTTGCAATAAAAACAGATGGATAATTTTATGTATGTTTTACTCAAATTATACTTTGGAAGTATTATATGTTAACAAAATTACGAAATTTATTTGTACAAACTCTTATCATGAAGAATTTGGATCATAGAACTTCGCATCTGCCACCTTCATAACGTTTAGGATCCCGTCTCAAATATTTATATCAAATAATATCCCGGATAGATATTAAACTCACTTGGGCAACTCTCGCGAAATATTACATTGCGACAGATGTACTTATACTAAGCAGAAGTTTGCATTGGAAATCTACGTACATTTGTACGTGCGTAAAAGATAAAATTTTGTTTTTAAATATAGATATTACAAAGCAAGTTATCATTAAACTCTAATACATACCTAAATAAAACTGAAACTGGCAGAAGCCTTGCTAAAAATACGAAACAGAAATGAAAGATATTATTATGAAGGTTGTTAGATAGGTTTTGTATCATTAAAAATAGGTATTGTATACCTCTGTAATTCGAGCCATACTTGTTCTAAAACACAAATAAAATGGCTAACCCCCAGAAAATTAGAACTTTTACACGAAAAGAAATCACTTGCCGTGTACATCTCAGGTAAACGGCATTAGGCGATGAAAAGAGATTAGTGAATTATTATTAAATACTTATATCGAGGATACATGAAAGCTTTTCTTTATTTTAGACTTTTATACTGATCAACATATATTAGAGTCAACATATATTAGAGACAAGAAACAAGAGAGATCAATATTAAAAGTAGTGGTTAATTTAACAGACGCGCTTCCCTAGACTCTACAAGTAGCGATCCATAAAAACGAACTTACCCCATTCTGCATCCGCCGATGTCGCCGCCGAACGCCACATGAAAAAGAGTGCAATGAAACTTTAACGGCCGCGTAAAACAGGCAAAATAGCCTCGAGCAACTAAACTTGATTGGACATTAAAACTTCTAGGTAAAACGGGGAGAAGTGCCCGGTTACGACCCTCTAAATGTAAACAGTTAATTAGCGCGACTACTGGTCGGTAAACTCGATTTAAACGATTTTATGCAATCGATGTTATTGTTTTAATCAATCGACGATATCATTCGGTCAGATCGGTTTGAACCAATAATGATAACGCCTTTTCAGAACACATCTTTTTTTCTTTAGTTACTTAAAATAAATACCAGATGGAATATTTACAGACAGATCTTGGTATATTAATTCGGCATCATGGGAACGAGGCCTTCTTCTTATTTGTCTCAATTAATTAGAGCTTATTTGTGACCACAGTTAGTCTTAAAAATAGTCTCTCGAGAAATCTGCTTCCCCTACCATGGAATCAATTAATATTTGCCATGTACAATATGGAAGGACGGAGGCGACACTATTCTACAAAAATCTTAGTACTATGCAAAGGAACTACTATCAGTATTGTTAAATACCATAAAATTTTGTATCAATAAGTTTTATCTTGTATAATACAGTGAAATTGAATGGATAGACCTCGGATGAAGCAAACTATTCCATTCCTTTTCTGTGTGAATGGGACGAAATGAAATGCACGTCCACATTAAAAGTATGGAAGCCCGCCGTGCGCCTTGACGTTCGTTTATAGAAAATGTCTCGAGGAATTAAATCATGCAATTTTCGATACTTCGCACTTTCCAATAGGTATGTCGTTAATCAACAACAACAACAACAAAAGGTCAACATAATTTTCGCAATCGACGTCTAATCGAATTTTATAATTAATTAAAATTAACTTGATACATACTCACCGAACGTTCATTGACGACCTGCCGAGCGACGCCAGCCAGTAATTTGACTAAATTCTCATCACCACGCTTGCAGGCCCAGTGCATTGCAGTCTGGAATATAAGCAATATATTACGTGAATTCCTTATAACGGATTAGGAAAAACAAGAAAAATTCAAGTAGCACAATACAATTTGTAGCAAATGTTAGTTAGAGTTAGTATCTTATTCTTATACTAAACAAACACAGATACACACGCACACACTTCATTTGTCATCACCTTAAAGCTTACTTTAAATAAATATGCTTCTACTTTTTGTTTAGTCAAAGTAAGTGACCTTCGCTAAAGTCCCCGGAACCGTAAAAAAGGAGCGAAATATTTTAAATCTAAAATCAAAACACGATTCTATCACGAAATGAGTTTAGTAGGTCGAAGAACAAATTACTTGATTGCCAGCCTTTTATTTTTATATATGTAAAACACTTTGATGGACAATATAATGTCGAAATTATAGCTCTTTATAATCGGAACGTATTAGGATGATTTGCATCCAGATTAAAGATTATATTTTGGTGAAGGTGGGTGTTATTAGCATAGTTATAGGAATTAGGTTGCCATCATCAGCCGTCATTTTAATTTTTAAAACGTTGTTTTTAGTGCAGCATAATTTTTCGGGACCGGAATGAAGTCAATCTTTTTAACATAACATTAATAAGATGTTTAGTTTATGTATAAAAATGTTATTTTCATTAAGATTTTAGAACAAATATGGATATATTTTAAGGAAATGTTTCTGTAAAATCTACTTATTTTATTACTAAAACATAGAATACCGAGTAAGAAATGCAGGGGTCGGATTAGAAACCAAAAGATATATATTCTCTCCCAAATACGGAATTGGATCCCTCTATCTGTTTTGCGACGTAAACATTTGATATTACTTTATCCGAGGGTACGAGTTACCTACCAATCGGAGTATGGACAAGGTGTAGGCGTGATCGTCGCTGATTCAGTGGGGTAGTTAGTGGCGGGCGGTCCTAGGTTCGCCGTCGCATGGAGAAATATTGGCGCTGAGGGAAGCGCTGTTAATTTCAAGTGAGTGCTGGCTGCTGCTACGATTTTCCACGTATCAATACGAGTATCACATTAGCGGCGGAAGCGGGAGCGATCGTACAAAAGTTGAATTTATTATTGATTGAGACACCTCATATACGACGACCTTAAAAACAAAATTAAAAAAAGAGAGCGCTATGCGCTCACGTCCGTAACCTAGAGTGGTAGACAGAGATCATGGATTTCTATTTGGCGCGATCACCTCTCTGGCTTCTTCTACATTCATACATCTACACATAATTGCTCGTCCTTTATGGATGCTCTATTATTAGGAGAAATAATAGTAAGGAAAAGGAAAAGCGGTAGGCCAAGAACACTATAAATACAACAACGTAGGAAGGACTGGAGGTTTCTTTACCGACGTTCTTGTTATGATTACACTATACTTGTTGATTTTAGTTTAATTGCAATTCAAAGACTTTAGTTATTTATAATAAATTATGATATAATGAATTATAAATATACAATTATTAATTATGTTTAATGGCATTCATCAATACGTTCAACAATATATACACCTTTTCCTTAATTTTTATAGAGTTGAAAGTAAAAACCGATAAGAGTCACTTCTTTAATAAAAATATATAAAATTTGACTAACTTTTATTTGAATATTGTGGCAACTCTAATTTTGATCCTATGTTCATAATTAATGTGTTATAGGTATTTTTATACAACCATATAAAAATACCGCCATATATAATTATAATAAGCGTACCAAGAAATCATCGAATCGAAATTATTAAGTTACAATACATTTCAAGATACCTTACAGACACGCTTTGTTCTGATCGGTGAAACTTTTAGTGAACCTATATTTATAATGAAAATCTTCAACAAAAAGAGTTTCACACGGTTACAGAGTCTATTGCATCGCCGGTACGTTTCCAGGGTTTCCAAATCCATGAAATCATTTGAGTTTATGTCCATTTTTTACAATTTCATATAATAAATACATGCAAATGACAATTTCTAAATTTATAATGTAGCGTAGACGGTTCTCGAACTAGTGCTATACTTCTTTTTGTAATAGCGATTATTTTACTTCATGGTTTAAACTGAGAAATTAATTCGGTAAATTAGACTCCGTTTAGGAATAAGAGGGTGTGTGTCCAATAAAATGTAAACATCAAACAACGCATGTAGTTTAGTAGAAGTAAAATTAATAGCTTAATATAAATATATGTCTATCACATATATTATATGCTAATAATGAAACCGCTTCCGCTTACGCTATCTCGTCGTGTGTGGGCAGGTCCTTAGTTCAGCGCGGTTGTCGGTATTGGTAGAGGCATTTTCGGCCCGTGTATCGATGGGGTAGACTATGCTGTGTCCAATATCCCAGCTAAATTATAACTAGATAACTTGCTAGTTCGAATTAATGTCGGAAAATCTAATCAACGAATTTAGGCTCGTCTATAAATCGTTGTTCCTTTATTGACAGAGAATTCTCGACGTAATTAAGTGGGGTTTAGAAATAACTAAATAAATAGTTATTTCATTTTGTCGTCAATATGAATTATGTAAATATAACATATATATTATACCTGTAAAAGTAGATAACCTATAATTATATTTATCTATAAAGTAAATTGCCAATAAAGTCACAAGTTTATATCGTCTCTCTTTCGGATGTGGGAAAGTGCCCAAATTCTGGAAATTAGCACTTTTTTTAGACTGCACGGTACTTCAAACTTTATATAAAGCACAGATCCGACCGTGTATGGAGTACTGCTATCCTTACTGGGCAGGCGCAGCGAAATATCAACACGCGTACCAGGAGTTTGATCGGTGATCGAGACCTTAATTAATCAGTATTGAATTAACTTACATTTATTATAATATTTTTACTTTTATAACTATCTGCTGCTGTTTTTCTAGAACTAATTTATATACAGCATATTTTAAAAAATCTAGTAATAAAAATAGATATTCTAAAATTTTGTATACAACAATCGTTTTCCACCGGCTGCGGAGTCTATTGCTATTACGACAAATCTTTTTACGTTTCTAGCTGTGTTTTTTTTTTAATAAAAATTATCGTAAAATCGATACATCTGTCCATAGGACCGTCAGATACATAATATAAATATTATGGCGGTCGTTGAGGCTATAAGTAAAAACATAAAACTATTTATTACATATGAATCCTTTTTGGATATTTTGATAGATCAATTGTAGTACTGAAATATAGTTTTAACTTTAAATTTGCACTTTTACAAATCAGACATTTACGTATCACATTGACTGTCCATTTGATTATAAAAAGGCTTAATTTGATGAATGAAGTCCGAAAATGATGTTAAAAACGTATATGATACTAACTAATTGGTTAGGGTATAAAGATGATTTGTCTAAGATTTATAAATTTTACCAGGACAGCCATCATGCTTATCCACGGACAAAAAAAACGTGAAACAAAAACATATTTTTTTCTTATTAAACAAATTTCAAGTTGTCTACTTGTCACTGAAAGGCTGTAAAGTTTCGTCGCTTGAGCGGAGATTTTATGAAGCGACATAAAAACTCAAGACGTCGCAGTAATGTAGTTTCACATAAACATCGTTCATAGAATTCTATACGACGCTTACGTCCTCATAGTACTGTGTTATGATCGTGTGGCAGAGACTTAAGAACGATACCTCTACGGCGTTACTCCGCCGTGATGCTTTGCTCGAGTGGGTGGTGAATTAAATATGCACAGTTATTAAGTAAAATATACTTAAGGTGTACTTACGTACTGCATAGGTGATTGCGTAGCATACATGTAAAGAGAAAACATTGATTGATTAGTTAGATATCGATAGACAAAAGAGAAACATCGATATAAAACGGTTTCTAACCGATGCGTCCCAATCATACGTCATGGACTAATGTCGACAAACAAAATGACAGATTGCATCCTTTCTGTATTTATAATCAATAACCTATTGCTTGATCACAATATGCTTAACCACAATCGAACCTTATGTTAAGTGGTGATGTGGTCTAACGAAGATAAGCATTATTTTGAACACTTTCCAAGGTAACCATTTTAAATGATTGTTTTATGGGATTAAATATAAGATAGACGTTATAAATTTATTAAGCAGGGGACTGGTGTCTATACTAGGGATAACCCTGTGTTATAGATCACCAGGCCCTCGCCTCGCAAATCTTAACTATAATCTTATAACATTTAGGATACAAAGGGATTTAAACATTGTACATATTTTTGTTATTATAAGAATAACTCATGCGCGTGTGAGCGTGTAAGTATGTGTGTGCTTGGGCGTGTGTGTATGTGTGTGTGTGTATACAAATATATATGAAAATAGGAATTCTACATTTTAATATAAAGTACGTTTTCAGTATGTTCATAATCTAAATTGTCTAGCCATTTCGAAACCTATTTATTATGAAAGAATCGAAAGAATATGTATTATAGATGGAAATTTATAATTAACAGCTAATGTTATTCATACAATTATGCCAATACCCATTTCCCAACGTGGCGTTCGGAGACTTAATAATCTATTTAGATATAAGTATTTAGTCTTAATATGTTATCTATATTATATAAAAAAAAGAGTAACACAAAAACAATTGCGTACAAATATCTAAAACCGAGGATTAAGGAATAAGGTTATAAAATGAGCTACGAGCATTGACTGATCTCGAGATATTACTTAAGCATGTAAAAAGTCATGTATTTTAACTAAGGACAGCATATCTTAATGTCGTACGTAAAAAATGTCGTAAGTTCTACGAAAACAATCGTTTTGGAATCCCGAATCCTTTGGATGTGTTGTGGAACGAAAGTCTAACTCGAGTAACGTTTCCGGGTCACCCAGCCGCCGAATTTACTAATTTATCGCCCGCTAAGCTAATAAATTTAAAACAGGATTACGTGGTTCGTGCACAAAGCAAAGCTTTATAATTTGCCTGATATAAATCTCCTCTCCTTTGACTCTAACATTTGAGACTAATTTAAAACATGAGGGTAACGCCTACAAGTGGGTGTTGCCGAGTCTTAGTTAATTTTGTTAAAGATTGTACTTGCTTTTAAAGTCGCGCAATACACATTACTAGAAAAAAAATTAAAATAGTTCTATTGTTTTCCATGATAGGGGTACATAGTGCATTGCGAATATCGATTCTACAGTATTCTTTTCCTCTCTTCTTTTCAGCCAATAGCAATAAACAGTTGGATATTGGCCTCCCCCATTGATCGGACCTCTGAAACTTTGCTATAAACTACACGGTTTATAGTATAGTTATTGTGTTGAGTGTATCGCATATGCAGAAACAGAAAGACGTTGGGGCATTGTTTCATAATTTGTAGCAAATAAGTGTTTTTAATTTAAAAAAAAATGTTATTTTGATAAAAGCAAAAATTTGAACCTTTTATTACATTTCAGGGCCGACTATTAGACTTTGGGCCAGTGAGGCGATGCGCACACAGACGTTAATAATAGGAGAACAACGCTAATCAATATTATAGCACTCGCTCACGGATGACAATATAAATCCATGATGTCCAACCGTTGCATTATTACCATCGATATATAGTATACACTAAATTCACAAATATTTCGGCTACTAGTTTTTTTTAGTGTTAATAAAATTATACCAGCTTCCGTCCACGCCAACGTGTGAATTGTTATAGGTCACTTTATATTATGCGCTTAAAAAGCAATGTTGTGTTTTCTGTGAGCGGACTGGGATTCCTCAGAAAGTGTTCGTTCATTTTACCGACTGATGCCAAAACGTATCTAATGGTACTAATGTGAGTGATTTCAGTTAACGCCCAGGTAGCATATATTTTTTATGTTTTGATAAATTGTTACGTACATACAGATGAACGCTCAACCCAGCATCTACAGGGGTAGACGTAGAACAAATTTGTGTTTAGCTTGAACCTTGCATACCTCTTACGTCTCCACAATAGATAGGCATCGGTTTTGAGTACTACTTAATGTGTATTTTTGAGTAAATCGTCAAGTTTGTGCATGTTACAGTAAAAGTGATTGATGTGGGCATTATGAATAATGCCTAACTAAATCGAGCAAAGTAATTATTCATTACCTAAACATCATCATGGTTACTGCTACATGGTCATCGGCCAATCTGGTAAAAGATATACCTAACGAAATCTAATCCGACCTAACCTTACTTATAGTTATTCATTATGAGTCTGATTAGTCAATTTATTTCATTTAGTTCATTTTAAGTTGCATAATTATAGGTCAGAGAATCTACAAAACACAGTAATATTGTGTTACTTTTAGTTATAAAACATGTCTTTATTATTTTACCTTACAGATAATATGCATTATTTGTAATGCCGCTTTGACCACAAAGCAGCATTCTTTAATTCAATCAATAAGTTTTCCTAGTTAAATCTCATTCACTATGTTGAAATTACCGAAGCTCTCCCTCCCTAGCTCTTTAATATATGTTTTTGAAATAAAGTTAAGGAGTAGGTATTTGAAACATTCTATACATATCTCTCACTATTTCTCATATGGGTTCTTAGTGATCAATCTAAGCCTTAGCATAACATAGTCATGAGATATTTTTAGTCTACGTTTAGTTTGGTATAAGGTATCTACATAGTCATTTATTCTATTCAATTTTTTCCTAACCTATCTATTTAAAATCTTCATATGCAGAGTTTTCATTTAACCTCTTAAACTAAGATAATGCACTACTTAGAGATGATTATTTGGGGATGTAAAGACGGCGACTTCCAGCAGTAATATCCAAAATTGTCACTGTCAAAACTTAACAAATTGTTTTGGTTGCGTATGATGCAGTATCTATTATTTAACATCACTTTGGAGCGTGTAAATGTGAACCCGGATTGTTTGAGGGTACGCAACAACTGTACCGAGCTGCGCACAAGGCATGTCCCGGTGTTCGGCCGACATCCGTTACCACGTCATATTGATTGCGTTTGCATGTACGTCAATTAGGGTCCGCGGAACGATGTGTCTTCAGCACGACTAATTATCGTCTTGTCAACTTGTATGTGTGTGTAATTATGCATATGAGCTAACAGCGACTTTGATACATGTGTGCAATATATACCTAAGTAATTTCATATATCACAATTAAATTCAATATTATTGTGTAAAGTGATACTTACGCCCTGAGAAACGGCCGTAGATTGAAAGCGCCAAATGCAGCAGAACCGAAAAAAGAAAAAAAACACGAGTTAAGCATTAATACAAAAAATATATTTCTATTTTATCGTAAATAAATACACATTTGCTTTTCACTACTTTACTACCGTTAACACATTTATTAAGGATAGTACTTGAATATCCTGGAATATTATTCACACATGGCAATCTGATTCTAAACTAAGCAGAACTTGTATTCTGGAAACTAGATAACTGATATACTACTTTCATAAATACATCCATAAATAGAAAATTATAACCAGACTCAGGACAAAGAGACATGTTCAAGAACACAAATGTCTCAGGTCTAATGATGAATCGTATTAAATAGGGTTCAACTTAAGGTAAACCATCGTCAGTTCAATTAAATTGCACAGCGTGTGAAACCATCGGGCTCAGCTTCTTTATTTTATATATTATAAATAAAGAATATTTTATAAATGATTTGTAAGGGAAATTAAAATAATTAAAATTAGCATAGCTAATTAAAGTATTATAATGGTTTGTATTTATAACTTTGTTGTCGCTTTGTTCTGTGTACGCCTACAGCGGCCAATCTCGTTCCCAACATTTGCAATCTTACCGTGAAAGGATCCTGTAACAAAAGAAAAAAAATATTAACAACATTTTTACGTAATACAAATTTGAAGCACGTACGTACATATTTGCTAACGGTGATTGATATCAGCAACTTAATAAATCAAATCATTGTATCGTATCAAAGTACTCTCGTCCAGCGATTTTATAGTGTATGTAATATGTTAAGTTCTCAAACATACCAAAGTCACGGGAAGCTGACAAGAATAATCCGGTGTATATCTGTGTATAATATAGGATTTCTAAACCGTCAGATCTGGACGTACCCTAATAGTTTCGGAAGATCGACATCCAACATGCTTATTTGTGCATAAATATTAAGTAACTAGCTGTGCCCAGCGGTTTCACCCGCCCTGCAATTTTACCTAAACGAAATAATATTACATACTTAGTACTCTAATTTATAGTAATCTATATGATAGGACTCTATTTTATAGCATTTTTATCGAAAAAATGTTTGACATGGTTCTTTAAATTGAACAATAATTTTCCCTGTTTTCCTGCTTTTCTCCTGAAATTTTCTTTGCTATAAACCTCACGGAGCCCGAGACCTTTCCAACGATTGCAAAACCGTGGAAATCGGTTCGTGCGTTCTGGAGTTATAGCGTCAGGAAGGAAAACCCGACTTATTTTTATATTAAGTAATAACTGACAGCCATGAATATATCCAACACCACAGGTACTGCAAATGCATTGTCGGCCTTTCAGATAAGGAAATCTTTGTACGCTCTCTTCTTGAAGGACCCTAAGACGCATTAGTTTGGAAATACCACTGGAGATAGATCATTACATTTTGCGAGGAAGGAATTTACGAGAAACCCACACGATAGTGGAATGCCATCAAGATGGTGTGGATGGTACTTGGAGCTCTGTCAAGTAGAGCGATGACGAGACTCAGCGGCCGGAATTGTTCCAAACAGTTCTTCGCAACACTCCCCTTGGTATATGCGTTAAAGCAGAGAAACGTCTCTTCGCAGTGCTAGAGGATCAAACCCCTCACTAAGAGTTCGGTCGTTGACGATTTATGACGCTCTTCGTTTAATGCGATCAAATGGAAAAAGCTAGTATGAGAGAGTTCCAATCTAGAGTTGCGAGCATGTGAGGCCAAACTTACCCCTTGTAAAGCTGCAGGCGGTGAGCCGGCTGTTTCGCTCTACTAAGCTCAATAAGTTTTTTGGAAGCTAACTTGGCATTTTGTTTTTCGAGTGCCCACGAAACTGAACTGTCCCTCGGTACCTATGTCAATGCCGAGAATCCCCATAATGGCTGAGGTAATCAGAGGAGTGTTCTCGAAGTTAAGAAATACGACAAATGGTTGTGTTTTGCGGTAGACGACACCAACTTGTGTTTTTTTGAGGTTGAACTGAACAAGATTTTGAGATGTGAGCTTTTAAGGTAGGTATTTCCGTAAAATTATCTACACATTCATAAAACCGAAGACAGTTTCTATAAGCACTATGGCCGAGTAAAAACTGATATGAAGAAATCAAAATACACATTTATAATATAAGATACAACAATTTCTAGTGCTGTGCTAGAACCTAACAAAAAAGCCGGCAGCCATTAAACCTCGTCTACATTCCCATAGCGTACTCGGCGCGTATGTACCTCGATCGCCGAATCACAAGCTAAACTGTAAAAAAAACGTGGAGCGAAGCGACGGCTGCGCATATTCCCATGGTCGGAAGACGATCCTACTGCGTTTTAATACACCTATAATCGCCGGACGATCTGGGTTCGTATGAAATATGTAATACAGCTAATAGGGCTCACTGGGCAGCTTCCTCAGCGGTCGCGGCCAATTTCGCCTTTGATAATAACCTTAATACCCCAGCGATATGGCCAAGCGTGTACAATGAGGATAGCTAATGACGCAGCCGCCTCCACCGTCGATAATTCACCCGTTTTGTGAATATGTTTGAATACTGTATTGGAATTTAGCGATTAGGTCGTTCGAGAGCAACCGTCCGCCTTTATTTTGAATTTTTATATGCAGCCATTTTTTTATTTGTGCCGAAAATAAATTTATAGTAAACGCTGTGGAGTTACATTATCAAATAAAGTGTTTAAAGTATAACATATAAAGGACACGTTAGATTGGAATTTAGAGTCTTTTAGAACTAATAAAGATTACCACTGTTAGTTCATATAATTATAATCTTAAAATAATAAAGCGACAGAAAGTTAAAAAGTAAATTAAATAAGAAACATTTTAAATATATAATTAATATTAGGTCCTTACATATAAAATGGGCGTTTCGTCGAACTGGCTACTTTGGTCTCAAACATCTGACCGTTGGGTTAGAAATTCCAAATTAAAATTTATTTCAACTATAGGTATGTATATTTGTGTTTAAAAGTGAATGATTCATTTGTTTTCGCGCCTTTTGAATTTTATTTGACATATTCTGTTCGCAATATTGAAAACTTAAAATAACTCATTATTAACGAATACGAGTTCCATCGAGGCACTATCACGGCAAAAACAACTTGAAGGAAATAATAGAGGACTAAATATGTGTATTAAGTAGCTACTGTAAAAGAAAACACGGTACGGTTTTGGCTTCACAGTTTTTGTTCTGGAAATTTTGAGTTACAGAACAAGCCTCGTTGGTGATAAAGAATTAAAAGTGATCGTTGTAACGTATCCATCGCAAACAACGTCAGAGTTATCGGTAGCCTTAGGTGTGAGGAACAAAATAATTGTAATTCACATAATACAAATAGAAAAAGTGAAAAAGCTCTAAGAAGTACCACATGAATTGTCTGAAGCACGCCAACAAACACGCGTCGGAAGCTGCCTTGAATTACTAGACCATCACAATAACAAGGGGGTTTTTAGGGATTTTTTTATTACAATGAAAAATGGATCATGGAATGATGATCGGAAACGCTTATCACAATGGTAAAAAACGGAAGAACCGGCCAAATCAAAGTTGACTCAGAAAAAGGTATTGATGAGTATCTAATGGACCAGTGCTGGTGCCAGCCACTAACTGCGATCTATGATCTAACCAGACGATTACGACAGACCTGAATTGTCAACATCTGCAGACCATGAAGAAAAAGATGATTTAACGACAACTTAAACAACCAAGACTGGTCAAGAATCTAGCCCACTGCTGCTTCAGGATATCGCTCGATCACACGCTGCATGATACTGTCGCTAAACTAGAGGAGCTGCGATTGGAAACTCCGACACCCACCGTACTCTCTGGACCTTGTCCCAACTGATTACCACTTGTTCCGGATTTTGAGTAATTTCTTACAAGGGAAAAAATAATTTCCGATGATTGATTCTATCCCCCAAAAGTGCATAGATGGAAATATTTTGATTGATTCAATATATAATTCTATTATTTTTTTTTTTCGTTTTTCTATGAAAAAATACGCCAATTAAATATAAGCCTTGAGATATTTAACGACAGGTCCATATCACTTATGAAGACTAACAAGCTTTTTTAATAAAATTACTGTCTTCATCCAAAAAGATACCTACATACGCGTGAGTTCATTTTTAATCATGAAAAATTTAAGCCGATAACTACATTACTGATATAAATAAAAAAAGGATTTATTAATTATAACAAAAAAGCGATATCGCTTAAGATTCACCAGACAAAAAGAAACATATAATTAATCACAATCTTGCAACACAGTCAACGCAGCACAATTAGTCATCGGGTGTCATTACGAGCGATGTGTGCTGGCCGCGTAAGTGATACGATGCCATGGCTATAAGTGTGGTGAATGAGGATTTCTAAAATAAGAGGCAATTTATTATCGAAAGCATTGCAGGCGCGGTGACGCAAACATTCGTCGACAGATATTAAGCGGTTAAACTACTGCATTAGAACGTAGCGAGAACACGAGAGCCGACTATATCATCTCTTCTGTGCATGACATTCGAAACTTTTCAATACATCAAAAAGTCAAACTGTGGCGTCTCTTATTTGATAGAAAAACACGCACACTCCTAGTAGCCCGCAAAAAGTTTTAATTTTGTAAATCAATTAGAAAATCGTAAATTCATAAAATACTACTTCAATAATATGGTACGGTACGTTGGTAATTAACGAATCAGAAACAAGTTCAGGATTGTCTCAACATTGTGAATTTAATTGCGGGCCTGTTAGTGGCTCACCCCGTGGATGTGTCGTTAATAGAGCGTTGTCTCTTCATTTTGTTTGAACGTTCACTGACTCTGTTATTTCGGAGCGGCTAATAAATTGCGCGATGACAGGTGTCAGCTGCTCCAACGCCTCTGCACTCTTGCGTCGATGTCTCATTCCTCACGCTCTGCTCCTAAATTCTCTTATTTTATCAACGCTTCGTTCAATTTTCGTTTCGTTCCTTCGCCATTCTATTTGTTTGCGTTCGCATTATAGTTTCAGTTCGGCTTAATACGTCCAGACTAATTTTTTTTACAAAGAAAAAGACGGTAAATATAATTCACGCACATTTACACTTATTTCCGCAATCAATGTATCTTACATGACTAATTTCAATTCGTATGATTGTAGTGCTTTATTTTTCACATCGCTACCATGTTAACCGTTTTATTAATGGCTAGCATGTTTCAAGAGTTTAATGTATGTTTTAAAAGCGAATGTAAGGGTCACTTAAATGTCGTCTCTACAATTTATTAATACTAGTGTCTCAAGCTTGCAGGTGCTTTGGATGTAATTATGTGTTTCAATTTGGATATAATAAAAACAACGAAAGTTAATGTAAATTTATGTATAGGTAATTAATATCAATTATAAAGGAGACGGAAAGGAATCGACCAATTTTAACTCGGATAATTTAAATGACCTTCGGTTGCTGATAGTAGTGGAATAAATGAAACAGTAGAAGAGCAATGAAGCGTTTAGCAGTCCGGTAAACCGCTGCAAGATTTATGCGGTGCACGGGGAAAATAGCTTTCAAGCAATGTTACTTCTCTTATTTTTAAGTTTCGTATTTATTAGAAAAAAATGCACTTATTCATTATTTTGAATGAGTATTACTTTACAAATGGATTGAACCAAAGTAAAAAAGGAAGGAGAAATAAAAAAATAGATAACTGTAATGAAATAACGAAAACAATACTACTGCTTTATATTGGTTATATGCTTTTCCAGTAAAATACTGTTTTTTTTTAATTTCGAATGATTATTAGAACATAGATTGTCTTAAAAAAGGGTTAAGATCAATATGTTTTAAATAGACATAATATAATTAAACGCTCTCTCATGGAAATAGAAAAGCATGAACTTTTCCATTTGCACGTATACGCATACGTGCTCTTCGGTAACGGGCACTCTTAACTTAACCTACCTAACGTTAGGTTTTGGTAGCTATATTTTAATTTAAAATAGGAACGTACCTGTAAAAATTATAAATGAAATATATATAATCAATCTTTATACGAGTAAATATTTAGCACTGTCATTTGCCGCGTATTCGTTTCTTATCTTCGTAGCTTAAATTTTTTAATTTGTTTTTTTTTTTGGTAAACGTCAAAAGGTTGCGATGTTAATGTATGTCATGTCATGTAATAAAATGTCAAAGATGTTATTGTCATGTCGTATAGCAACTTAAATTAGGCTTTATTCCCCTACCCCTTAGAAAGTTTTTTTTCGCGGTAAATGGTAACCTGTGACATTTTCTGTAATCCGGACAATATGTGTGCAAAATACCGCGAAAGCGGTTCAGTAGGTAGTTTACGCGTGAAAGCGTGACAAACAAACAACTTACATTCGAATTTATGATATTAGTTAGGAGATAGAGTATATAATCAATATTCCCTGTTTCAGTCAAATTTTAAAGATTCAAATCATCTTAAGAGCAAAATAAAATAATATAAGTGTTTGTGAAAAAAAAATACTTACAGTTTACTTTCTTGTAACACACACAAATACACTCAAAGTTAATTATCGTTGACCAAAGGAGATATCGAAACCGTTTCGTTTAAAAAAAAGAATAAGAACCGTCAAGAATAAACCGGATCCTATAAAGGAGTTCCGTTAATAAACAACCATATTAAAAACCAATAATAATAAAATTAAGATAACATGTATACAAATATACATATGTGAATGTATACAGGTATACATCTATATATACAATGCAGGAGAAATGAAATATTTTTTTGAAGTAAGAATTTAAGATTTACAATTGTATTTCTTAAATAAACTATTTAAACAATTTAACACAAGTTTAGAACCCTAAAAAGATCTTATATAATAAATCAGTCATATATGTATTTCTTTTTACTATCGTTAATTACAGAAGGGCGTATATAAATAAAGAACGAGCGGCCATTGAGGCGGGCTGGAGGCGATCGCCGCGCCTCGACGTGTTACGACAAGCAAATGCACTTATCTCACCGGCTCTTGAAAAACTGCCCCAGCCCGCTGTCGTCAGTTAGTTGCACCCACAACGTCCTATAACCGGAGTCATTGCCTCCAAACTTTACTTTAATACAACGTTTGGATACCGAAAACGAACAAAAAGTAAAAATCACAATCGAGAGGACAGAGGAAACAATAAGAAATTTACTTTTGTCCGTGTTCTTTCCGTTATCGTTTCTTTTTATCGTTAACGTTCAACGACAAGATCAATGAATGAAAATTGGAAACCAACGAGTGTTTAGAATTGATCAAGAAATAATTAGCCCGGAGCAAATATACGATCCCGCGGATCGCCCTTTCATAAACACGTCGGTAGCCGGACCATAAAAAATAAACAGAAGTCATTGAAGTATTATCGGTACAAATAAATTGTCCGGCCGCGAATGAATATCAATAAATTGAAAATGTAAAAACATATCATCGATTATTGTAAACAGCTGGCGGGCATTTATGCAAAACCACTCATTCATTGGGCCAATTCAACAGCGGTAGCGAAGGCCGATGAAATTTTAATTGAAACTTAGAACGAGATGCACGCTTTATCCTTGTCAGAAGTTTAACGCTTTTTGCAAGAGAATTATTACTTTCGATCTCACTGTGAGTATGTTATATATGATATATATATGACGGTAATAAATTCATTCCAGTTAAGTATTATTTATTGTTCTTCCTTGCGTCCTATTTACTAATTGTTGAAATAAAATATAAACACAATGTTCTTATGTCCTTTGCAAGAAAATGAACTTAGCAATTTACATAAATCCAAAACTTTTCCTCGACAAAGGCCTTATTAAAATCTTAAAGAGAACTTTAATTTGCGTTGACAGCCACGTCATTAATCTTATTACATCGCAACCTCCCAACTTCTCTATTACAACAAAGCAACAGGAAAATACTCGGAAGTAAATAACGTCAAGATAAAATCAGAGCGGGCTTTTTTGGTTGGCGGCTAAATACGTAATTTTATTAACAAATGTCAGTTAATTAGACAATGTTAAGACGCACAATAACTTTATGAAACGTTTTTTTTGTTATATTTATTAAAATGTAACAAATCACAAACATAAAACATATCGTATAAAGAGGTAAGCAGAGTTAAACGGTACTTGGAAAATACGATACTGAGTAAACTTAAAAATTATAAGTTCTCGCATTTCATTTGACATTTAATTTGAATAACACAGATGATAGAGAGAGAGACATCAACAATCTAGATGTTTTTTTTATAGGAATCGATGTTTTAATTCCAAATCTTAACCATTGTGGTTGAGCTATCATTTATGTACAGCAAATATGCCAGTATCAAACATTTTTGACATTACTACTCGCCTATTTAGTCAATTTGAATCGACGTTGAACTTACTACTAAGTTCTACGTTTGCCGTAAAAGTTATTTATCGTAAAGTTTTACGTTTTACTAGTCAACATAGTAGTTTACTTGTTTATTAAATCTATAATTAATTGTTACCTTGAACCTGTCTCTCATCTTTTCTTGTATACTTATATATTTGAAACTGTTGGTGCACAAATAAAAGAACTTGTCGGGAATTCCTTATTGAAGGTTATCGCAGATCCCGAATCTCCCTTGTCTTTGCATTTGGTTAAACAAATACTGGCCTCGTGGATCGGTGGGCAGATACTAATTAAAAACTATATAGGACCCGGGTCGTATATTATAATGACAGAGGCGCTGTGCTCTTGTGCATTAGGCACGGTCGATTCAATCGTTTAACGTTTATACGAAAATCGATTTATTTTAAAGTAAGTAACATAACTGGTAGTTAAAAATACCTTTACGTGAATTATTATGAGAAATCGTTTAATGTTTTTAGACAGCGTTAACGCTGACGGTAAAAGCACTCACTTATGCGCACAAAAGGGTTACGTAGAAGTACCTATGGACCAATTATTATGATCCTGACTCACCTGAGCTTTAAGTCTCGTAGGTTTTAAAGAAGTCAAACGAGTAACGCTATGTATCAACATTCACAAAAACCAGACGACTTACGAATGCATCAGTCTTTATGGAGAAAATAGGAAAGGAGTACACAAGGATATGAAGCTCAGTCAGCTCATTCTTCTTCTTTCCGACATGTTAAACATTATCTCACTCAGTTTTCTCAATAATAAACGAAATAAATAACAATTGTTAGATGCACCATTTATAGCTCAAGAAACTATCCGTATAGCCGGTACAGATAGGGGAGAATGTGAAGAGTATTTTAGGGGGGATGGGCTGAAAAGATTTTTTTTTCTGTTTATCCCTACCTCTGTCCTTTATAAGTAGGCAATACATCTGCAACTCATCATGTTATGGATGCCTATGGGTAGCGTTAACTTAACATCAAGAGAATTGGCCTTCTGCTACAAAGAAAAAAAATCTGTGACGAAATGACAGAAACTCCAATGAGTTGGTATATAATTTTTAAATTATACAACAGAATGAAAAACGGTGTACATCTCAAGGTGTCATTGAATGAAGGGAATTGACCCGAGTGCAACCCATCCAGCAGTTAATACAAAATTACTGCTGGTAAAAAGGTAACACGACATAAACTAATTTTGAGCCAAAAAAAACTTTGCCGGGTCAGCTAGTTATCAATAAAATAAATTGTAATTTGTCTTCGTATAAATCATTACAAAATGTAATTATCCTCTTCCGCAGCAAATAAACAAAGTGCGGTGTTGTTAGGTTTCGCCTTAAATACGGCGGGACTTTGCGTAGCTCGTTACAAAGCAGAAAAGCGAAGGAGGGCGTTAGTTAATCACTATTCGCATCTGTGATGAAGTGTTGTGCGCTTGTAATTACTTCGTGTGTTGATTTAAGCTTTATCACCGGCCCGGGAGGTGGAGACCGCGGCCGGCTCTCGAGTCGCTATATTGAATTTATCCTTCACCAGATAACTACGCACAGTTACCGGACCGACGCTGAAGCCGCCACGGAAACCTATTAAAATATGAGAGATAACATCGATTTTTAGTCCGGACGAAGTGGGCCGGGCTTCAATACAAGAATCGGATGCCGGCTACTTCCAACACGCCCGATAGCTCGTTTATAATTTTTGTATTTACAATTGTTTCTAATTACGTATCGGACGGACGTTCAACTCGATATTGTCTGTAATTATTTTTGGTGTGCTTTCTCATTTTATTTGTAATTTGTTCTTTAATTGGCTTCTGATTATGAAGTGGTTGTAATATTTTTAATTATAATCTCGTTAGACGCTGCGATGTTATCGAATGCTTCTTATTAATTCATGCGATGGGACGAATGTTCGTGTTATCGTTTCAACAACATTTGATAATAGGTTAGTACCACTATTTGTTTAGAAGCTTGAATGAATTATAAAAAAAAACTACACATTCATATGTGTAAATATATTCTTTTTATTTTAATACTTAGTTTGTTTTTCCTTTTATATCAGTTTCCTCAATAAAGGTTCATCTAGTGAAGTAGAAGAAGGGTGATTTTTAAAGCAGGGCAAACCTTTAAGATTTGCAAAAACATGAAATAATTTCACTCAAAATCATGATTCATCATCAATTTTAACGACTTATGTATCGATTCTGAAATTAATCTATTAATTGAAACTATATAGGTGCTATTGTAAGGTAAAACCAATAATATGATAAGTCAAACCCTTTTAATTAAAAGAGAAAAAACCTTAGTTATAAAAAATTTACATTTTCATTAGCACACAACAATTTTAGGTTAATTTTAACGCGAAATATAAAAGCTCCACAGAACATTCCCAACGGGGTGAGGTTTAGGTAGCACATCCTCATCATTCCCCTACAATTTGATTAATTAAAAGTTTCGCATGAAAAAGAGTTATCTTAGCGCGAGGGCTGTACCGAACTCAAGTTCCTTTGTATTTTATTCTATAAAGAGAAGTTTTTCAGTAAAACAATGCTCAATCTGCAACAAAATATAAAAGTTTCACAATAACGTATACGCCTCGGGCGGGGAGATCATCAAAAACGAGATTTATTCCTCTTTCTAAAATTTACCCGTCTATTTACCAGGAGAATTATTACGAAGCGCGGTTTTCGAAGAGGGATTTGAGGGAGATAAAGTCAATTTGACCAACATTAATATTTAATTAATACTTCTTAAAAACAAACCCGTAATACGCTTTTGATGAATGTGTAAGTACAAAAAATAACTAAAATCTCATAACGACATTACGAACATGAACGTATAAAATGGTGTGGGTTAAGAAACGTGTGAATTTCTTTTAATTTAGTTGTGAAAATTTCTTACTTAAATACGTACTTGCCTTAAAATTCATTAATAAATTTTAGTTTAATTAGCAATGCAGAGTTGTATGAATTAAATCAAGATAAATGTATATAACGCGGCACACGTTGTAATTCAGCTTAATGCAGGAGCATTGTCTATGTGTACATATGTGTAGGCGTAATGTGGCCGTTATGTGGCGCTCCAATTCGGTACTGCCGTGGGCGGGCGGCGTGGCACTTCGCTGCAAGCGGCCTCTCCCAATTAGCCTTAAAATAATGAACATGTTTTATATTTCCACCCGACTGCGGCATGTACTCATCCCCGTTTGCCCCGGGAGGTCATGCGGTTGTGGCCCTCTCGCCTGTACCTTCGAGCGGGTAGTATAATTACGAAGGGACACGTTGTCGAGTTGTGCTCGAAACGGTGAACGGACGATGCAACGTTTCGTGTGTTAATGCGATGTTCAATTGTTGAGCGGTCGTTATGTGATATTGTTTTACGGTAGCCGTGGTCCTATGACGTTCCCTCGCTAATACATTGATGGGGGTATTACTAAGATTGTTGTAATGTATTTTTGCACAGACTAACTAATAAACTAATCTTCTAAAAATGAACTAAATGTAATTTTTTATTTGAATAATGTATCTATCTTGATCATTAATCGTCACAATTGTCCATTTTATGAGCATATAAGAATAATCGAAATGAGACACATATAAAAAATAGGCGAAATTGCGAAAGAAAATAAAATCATAACATTTTCAATTAGCCGCGATGACAAACGAGAAATATAACGTTATACAGTCTCATCTCATTTTAATAGACTCTTAACAATTTCCTGCCCGTTTAGTCTACAAATAACTCGACCGCTTGCGGAGATCTAACTAAGCTTGAATAAATAATGAATTCGGTGAGCGGGCTCGCCGGCTTCTGATCAATTGCCACAATAGCGGCCGGATGATATACTCTGCGAGACGCGGCGATAAATATTCCAAGACAAATGTTTGGAGCGTCTCCGGAGAGTTGCGGTGACACTAAATTTAAAAGCTTCAATTGTACAGAAATAACCGAAACACGGTTAAGATCTTTTGAAAACAAATCGTGTATCGGGCGGTTGACGACAATCGTGATTGACTGCGCAAGTGAACAACTCTAATATAAACAAATTAATAGGGAGCGAGCCTGTCCCGCTGTGGCGGTGGCGGGCATAATTTAAAGCCGGAGCCGTGTGGTGGGGGCTCATGAGGAACGACGCCGGGGTGTCATTACTGTATTTACGAAAAAATATTAGACACGAGAGCTGTAAATCAGGTCGTGTTAGATTACATTTCGCTCAAAACATGCTTCCTGTCTAGAGCTGGCACGATCATAATTTTGGAGGAAACATAATTCTCTAGTGATAATTTTTAAGCACATCATAATTTTCATCGTGTCCCGAGTTTTATTATATCATATGGAACGTCATATTTCATACGCCCCGGCAGCTCTATCTCAGCTCCCGAATTCCATTATCCATTAGCGTTGTACATGTGTTAATCGCGTCATCTTAGAAGGGCGTATTATCAAAACGAGACCAATTTTAAGAATGACTCGAGCTATAAATAAAGGAGTCTTTATATTAATTATGAGCTTAATTATGTTTGAATCCCTTTGATTTACAAGCCGCTCTTTGCCGCCGCAAACGAATTGTACTGGCTTAACGGAGTTTCTCGGGCTCTGCCTACCGCTTCGCTGTTATAATTATTTTTGTCGTTGAATAACTGTCTGCGTAGAGCTTACAGATCGAGATGAAAGCGAATTGAGACAAGTTGACGCCTGTAACGTTCTCGAAGATTAGCCGGATAGGCCGTTTACGTCAAGCGCGGTTTTAATGTTATTTTAAGATTTAAAGAGTGTACAATGGGGTGGAGTTAGTAGTAGAGGACTGTAGTGATGGATTATCTCTATAAATTTCCTGTGTACCATAAATAAATAGCGGTGAAGGCTGTTAATTTTAAGACTGCAAATGGTACAAGAGCTTTTACTAGATTGCTACAAAAATACAATTAAAAACCTTTTTATTTTGTTAAAGTGCATGTCATTGAATCTTTATCTAATCAGTTTAGGTGAAAAAGATATAATGGTTATACGAACAAGATAAGAGACGCTAAGACCGGGTTACGCTTCAATTTCTCTGCGGGAGGCGAATATTGGCCGAATATCTTGAGCGTACAGTGTTACCGTCGGGAGCGGCG
>JWHW01052848.1:965129-977922 GCA_000931545.1 Papilio glaucus | reverse complement strand
CATACCTCCCCCAACCCTCACAGATTACTGCCGCTATACGCAACTATATTTCCGATATGTAATTCGGAATCCGACATTATACGTGCGATATGTTAGATTCGATTTTTTGTTATACTTAGTTGTTGATAGTATAATCTTCTTGGACTGCCGTGTGTTACTGTACTTCATGCAATAACTGCAGATTATATAATAAAGAAACGTTGCGTAGCAACATAACAACTTTCGGCAAAAGGATAAAGGTCGGTTTAGAACAATACTGTTGATTACTTTTAGTTACTAGTAAGTAGCAAAAGAATTCCAGAGGAAGTCTGACTAGGAGTATTACTTAGGCCCCTTCAGCATTTTGTCTCGAGAGTGCCTAACAACTTTGAACAACTCAAAATTAAAATAAGGATAAAGCGAACTTCTGCAAAAAAAAACGTTAGAACCGTAAGCGTCACAGACAGCTCAATTATTTCTACGTGACCAAAATAAATATCTTATGTATCCCATTTATTGTTTGCCCGTCGAATTTTAATTTACCAAAATTGGCGCTATCGTACATCGGGGAGATTGGTGCGCAATTTACGGAGAGCCCGGCCACGGGGATGCGGGGGTGTATCCTCGCACTTTACCATGGCACATTAATTAACCGAACCGAATCTACATACGGCGCGTATCCGTGCGGTGCCCACTGGCGGCAAGAGAGTAGATTTACGACTCGTTCGACCACCATCTATCCGATAAACTAATTGCATCGCACGGCTATTGTTTCTAAACACTAGGCAGAAATAGAGCCAGCTGCAGTGTCAGCGACCGCCAATTGTACGCGCTTTGGGACAATTATTCGATTGTTCTGTTGGAGCGCTTCGATCTTGGCGTCTGCCGCTCCGATGATAGATGGTATTTTACAAAGCTATTGAATTACGTCTATTTCATGGTAAATTCACTCGCTCGCCTCAATGGACCGAACTTTGCCAATTAGGGATCGGGACGAGTATCGTGTCGATTCTTTTTTATTTTGGATTGTTTTGCGTGGACAATACAAACCGTCATTATTTTTGATGTATATACACACTGAGTGATATAAGTATGTAGTAGTAGTAGTAGTAAGGGGCTCCTGTTCCGCAACTCCACGACCAGCGCCTATACGTATGTAACGCCCGATTATTTAATGTATTAAAGCCAACATCCCTATAATTTGTGGATTATTTCATAATTATTAATTTCTATTACGATTTTCAAATCATTAGATACTAAGTTATCTTTATTATTTTTATTCTTTTGACAAATAATTAAAATATTACGACCTTTGTCTTAAGTACGTGTTAGTTTCCTAACTATGTTGTGACTAAGGTGATTTTGTAACCGATTTTTTTGTAGAAGGCGTCGGACAAGACGAACAAGCGGTTAATCTGATATTAAGGGACCGCTAACAATCTGTTAAAAAAAGAATATTTCATATTCCTATCAAACCCCTCTTCAGTCAAATCCTCGTTCCCCTTCAAATGCTTTCCTTATTAGAAAAGGATACGTACCCGAATTAATCCTCTGGTTATTGTTATTGTAAATAATTTTATAGTTATAGTTAAAACTAAAAGGCAAAAGGCATGGCTTCGGGAATACATTACAGGAATAAAGTAAAAAAAAGTTTGTCCAGTATCAGTGTATGTATACCACAAAGCGAAATGACAGATGCCCACGCTATAAAAGGTTTGTGGGCGTAAACGCTAAGCGATTCCAATAATTATTAATAAATGTAAAAATATATAGTATCTTTAAGACCATGAACATTCTCAATTATAAAGTAGAAACACCTTCGATATATTTTATTTTATTTTACAATAGCATCTTGGTTTTGAATTTTCTTAACTAATTTTGTTTAGTTGAATGTTTTTTTATATAGAAGAAATATTATACTAATAAGAACCACTTTATCATTGTGAAATCATTAACCATTTTTAACAAGAGTCAGGACGAAAAGATAAGGTTATCAAAGCCACGTTTCCGAAAGCACAAGTCTCCTATCTGATTGGATTGTTCTCAATAGATCGTACGGCCGATACTTAGATCAAGGCGGGGGTAAAATGATGGTCCTAATTATTTTAGCACCCATGATATAAAGGTGACTCTGCACCTGCTTAACTAAATTCAATTACATCGATTAGGAAATTAATTTTAGACGGAGTAAGTTATTATTTTTTTTTAATTCTAAAAACTACGTTACCCATATTAGATTTAGAGTTTTTTTTTAAACTAGCCAAAATAAAAGGTGCTATAAATACCTAAACAACAAACCCGACATAAATCAGTCTTTGCCCCACAAAACCATGTTGGTGGTTTAATTGTTGGATCGAGTCTCCGTACAAACATTGTTTTATCTAAAATAGTGTTTTGTTAATTGCGATAACTTTTGCGAATTGAACATTTATTTGACACAAATAAATTTAAGAGAAGTGTTACGTTCAAATTTCAATTATTGCTTCTCTTGATGAGGTAAGTTATTTTGAGAGGTATATATAACCAAGGCATATAAATGCGGAAAAGCATTTGATGACTCAATAAAAAGAAGTGGAACTACTTTAAGATTTTTTAAGTCATCGATCAAGGTTCGATCAAAAAACAATTTATCTTTAGTAATCATTGGCCACTTTTTTAGATAAGAATTGTAAGTATTAAAATCGATGGTGTCTACAGCTTGCTTCGAATGCAGTCAGATAGGTGGCATCCAGATTCATTTCACAATGTGTCAACTACAATGTACCGGCTTTAGATCACGTTAAAATCGTGTTAGGCGGCCGATTCCTGTTAGAATAATTAAATTCTAACTGGCCCGGTAAACTTCGTTCCGCCCAATAATTAATACATGGTTCACTATTTTGGCGGTAATGGCTTACACATAAAAGAGAGATATATGTTGTCGCTGGCTTTTTGTAGGACTATTTAAGGTAAATATTTCTATTATACATTGTTCACGTGTAACTCTAACGGTTTTTGCAGCGTACACCAGAGTAGCTCACCTATGGCGGAATTTTTTCATCCTTACTTGGAACTTATCGTTATATTTTGGACAATTCACACAATATCTTTATAAATTATAGCATATATGTTATTGTGATGTATAAGCTATATTATTGTAAAGTTTCATTAAAATCCATTTAGTTCTTTTTGTATGAAAGACTATCGAACATCGATATATATTCATACTTACAAACTTTTGCATTTATAATATTAGTAGGATTACTTTCTCTTGGGACTAACTTGACCTAATTCTGCGGAATCGCGCAGAGCCGTATGCATCATAAACAGTTCGGTACTGGCAGCTCGTCATCCGATCGCATAACGCTTGCGCGGCCGACGGATCACCGCACGTCCCCTTCGCCCTTATTATCCCTTTCATGTTGAATTTCAATTAGCATGCTTTCGTGTTTTGCAATAACAAACCGAGGCCAGTTTGCCGAATACAATGCCAGCGCCTATGGGCGTAGACGCGTCTATGGGGTCGGGAAAACCCTACACAAACCTATTCTCGAATGAATTTACGAAGTTGTACGTCGTTACATTTATAAACCTCTTACTGGCTTTTAGCTTTGCTGCGAGAAAACATATATCTCTAAAATATTGATGGGAAAATACGCAAGAAGTTTTATACGTTGTAATAGCTTAAGGCTCAACGTGCTTAACGTTTTTATCAATCTGCAACAGCCAGATTGATAAAAACGTTGAGCCACAGGCGGGTGATTCCATTTTTGTGACCTTTAAAAATTTTTCCATAAAATAAACTAAGATTCTATAAAAGTTAATTTTTCATTATTAAAATAATAAATATAGCACATAAAAATAAAACTTAAGGTAGACGCAATTATTTACAAATCACATTGATTGCATTTGATTGATTGTTCAAATATATGGTGCTGAATCAATTACGTAGGGTATTTAGTTTTTGTACAATTCAGATTTGAAAAACTTCTACATTAATATATGTTGTCAGAAACGACTTAAGAACTGCAAGGTCAGGAAATCTTGTGATATCAAGTTGCGGAAATCTACATAATTTTCGGAAAAAAATTGTGTTCGTGGATACTTGTTGATGAAAAAGGTTAAAATTATTCTGCAGTTCAGCCAGTTCCACCTATATTGGAGGGTGCATATTATTTGAGTTAACCTCATATTAAAAAAAAATCATTCATTGTTTTATATGTATTTCGTTTTTAATCTCAATATGTCCTTAAATCTGCTCCAAAACGACAGTAATAAACATTTCATTTTACATTCGTACATGGAACAATTGACAGCGATGATAGTGCCATGGAGCATTTTTTAATGTGGCAGGAATTAACAAACAGGAGTCTTGAGCAGTCTCGAGCAGTCTCGGCTTGAGGCATATCAGAAATATATAATAAAGATTTCTGTAACAGGGACAAATTTTTTGGTTAACGTTTGTAACGAGTTTTCCAATTCACGTGACACATGTTTTAGATACAAATTTTAGCAAGCGTTTTATTTGTACGTAAGAATTTTAAAACGTATACAATGTTAAACTTGTGATTAGTCACGCTTAGACAATGAACTCTCGTCGTTTTAATGGCATTGATAATTTATAAACATTTGATTAAATGATATGTAACAATAATGATGCTTGTGAATTACTAAGCGATTACGCTGTTAGTTTGCCTTCACTATTCCTGAAACACGATGGTCTTGTTTCAAAGCGATATTCCGTGAATGGTATTCTGCCCATGCGCACATCATTTGTTGCACATTCTTTTAAGTGAAAGCAAGGCTATCCATTTATTTATTTTTTCTAAGAAGAAAGATTACATCATCGTAGATAAAAATCTGTATAACATATGATACTACCGAACAACATAAATGGTAGTGTTATACGAGTACGAACTATAATTCTCACAATAAAAATGTGACAGTCTAAGCTAGAGCATTAATAGTGGTGTAGAGTCGAAGCATACAACGAATACACAGATGTTTAGGATCGAGAGCTCTAATATGTTATTTGGAAAACAAATTCAAAAGTCAGTTTGAACACACTATTTATCCCCCACTCTGAACGACAGACACGGCCGGTCCGAAGGCATTACACCCACACGCCTCTATCCTTTTGGGAAAACATAAATCCGTCCAATAAAAAACAATTTCTTCCTCAATTCGGGAAAACATTGTTTGATGTGAGCCATTCGAGAATTGATGAGGATTATTAAGCGAGTTTAGTTTTTTATTGTGCAGCGGTGTCGGCGTGGACGTTGCGTTGTCCGGTTGTGTGGCCGTGATATATAGCGAGGTGGATAGCTACACGGCCGTAAGATGAGTGGACCTCAGTTTGGCAAAGTAAAGGGCCGAGTTAAATGACCATGTTTTACAGGATGTCGTAATTTAAAAATACAAATGATTATTGGTGAAAAATCAAAACAATGAGTGATCACTTTCTAAGGTTATAAATTAAAATAAATACTTAGGGATAAGATCCTACATTTTCATCTACGCATATCTATTCTTAGATGACGATTATTTTTCATGTTGCCTTATATAATATAAAACAGAGCAGTGGTGGTCCAAAAACGGTGAAGGAAAACATCGTGAGGAAACTGGCATGTCTTAAATAAATATGCGCTCACGCCCGTAACCCAGAGAGGTAGACATAGATCATGGATTTCCATTTGGCGCGATCCTGGCACACCTCTCTCGCTTCTTCTACATTCATACATCCACGCATACGTGCTCGTCGGTTATGGGTGCTCCTTATATCGGCCTTTTTTAGTAAGCCACTAATCTGATCGATATAAGCTCTCCTAGGGCGTCCCCGACCAACACTGCCACTCACTTTTGCTACATCAATTTGTTTCGATATTCTCTCTTCATTCATCCTTTCAACAAACAACTGGCATGTTTAGAACCACCAAATTCGACTGACCAACACCAACCCGCACTGAGCCAACGTGATAAATTGCGGCCCCTTCCCTCTCTCTTTGGTATTTTAATTTTATATATAATTATGAACATTATCTTTACATTCATTTAATTCCATTAAATTTATCATTTATCTTTAGCAAATAAAATAAATAATATCACTAAAAGGAATATAAAAATAGAAATGTATTTCATAAAAAGATTGATAACAAATAATTTGGTACTAACTTTTGCTCTGAATAAAACAACATAAACGTTTTGTATCAAAACAAACGAAAGGTTTTATTCGGCCAACAGAATTAATGAAACCGCAATTCAACGAACCAGTTAGGAGGAAGTGAAACACGATAGTAGCACGATGCAAAGCAAGGCCTAGTTCACCGATCTCGAGCCACCCGGGACCGAGCGAACAAAGCCACCGCGGGCGAATATTAAATGATAACAAACGGAACAATAGAGCCCAATGATAAAACTTTGAATGCAGTGCCAACACCTCTCTCTTGGCGCCAGAACTAAATTACCAAAGCGACTATAACCTGTCTCCTTTCAAATTTGATTGTGCCCAACATCACACGCCCATGAACTCTATAATGAAACGGCCATATAAAAACAAAACTATGGGCATATATGATTAGGTCGATACACGAGTAAGGTAGAACCACTAAACAAACAACCATTACAAAAACGCCACATCACCGTGTTGGAAATCACTTATTGTTGGATGACTTGCACTCGCGCAAGTGCCTTATGCCAAGACTCGCGCTATTTGAAAGGCGCCCAACGGTTATATTGTATAGTTTTGATTCACGTTTCATATAGGTCAACACAAATATTTGTAATACGTACCATTCATCTTAAGTTATTCCTAAGTTTACTCTTAGTGTACTCATGCTAAACCCTTGAAACTGATAATACCTCTTCACGAAACGTAAACAGTAGCCAACTATAAAAAGAATATATTACAGCTCGCAAATTTAAAGATTAAGTTATTTTTAATCAGTACTTTGTTTGGAGCATTTATCCGATTCGGTTATGTTTAATATACAACCTCAACAAGACTGAGCTCATCAGGTTTTTGCGAGAATTCCTTCCTCGCACAATTGCCCTGTGAAACAATCCCTCTTCTGCGGTACTTGCAAACTGATGCGCTTTGTGTGACAATGTATAAGACGTTGCGGATGTTGACGAGCAACGGCCATCAATTGATATCAGACGACCTGCTCCCTAGTGTTATGAAAGGAAGAAGTATCTTATAAAGAACTATTCCAACAATATAATAAATTATAATACCATATACAAATACATTTCTTGGAATGAATAACATTTTAACAAAAGGCAGTAAACTTGCTTGATGTTTAAAACGCAATGTCTAGCAATAACTAGCTTACTATCCGCGCGCAGATACTTTTCCCATGAGTACACCTCTCTCCCGAGTACTCCTTGACAAAGCTTATATACACTACATATATATTGCGAATAAACAAACATAGACTTTATTCAATTAGTAAAAATATGCATGCAAAAATATAGATGTACGGTGTTAGTATTTTATATTTCATATACATATAGCAATAAATTGTTACTTCTTATACAAGACCAGCAATAGGAGTTATTCTAACCGCCTTGTAAAATGTTAGTAGGTACCCATAAACGTATCTTAGTTTGGGTGTGTTACCTGATGTCAATCTTAACTTTCTGATGAGATAAATGTTTATAAAATACACAAGCTTTTTAATATTTAATGTAGGTGAGTTGTATTTGTCTATTATATTAAAATAATAAAATGGGTAATGTATATTGTTATAAGCATAATTTATACGAATTTACTTTATTATTTTAAATAATAGCAAAAAAATAACAATCTAAAAAAATATATTTCAATATTAACTTTTGATGATTTCAAGCACCAGGCATTTAAAACCAAGATTTTCAGAAGCTCAACATCAATATCGTCAATCTTAATATAGCAATTGTCGATATTATATCCGGAGTTTATCGATACATCGTATAGCACAGATTATACAATATAATATAGTAACGTCGGTCGGCTCGACTCGTATCCGACATGCACAAACAATAGCGCGCGCCTTGGGACGGCACAAACGAGGCGCGGCGTCAAATCTCGGGTTGCAGCGGCTTGGCGCCGGCGGCCGAAACATTTGAGAAGTTAGCACACCCATTCAGAAAAAAACGCATACAATACACTGCGTGAGCGTGACAAACGAGTCGGTCGGTTTCTTAATGTATGACGTCATATTTTTAGGTCGTTTCTAGCAACTCGTGATCTAGCTAATACGATGCGAATTCCGGGTTTCAAATTAAGTTTCAAAAACCCACAAATATATTTTTGTCTTTCTAGTCAAAATCTTAAACCAGCAAACGACGTGTATGCATATGTAATGTCACGTCACTTTAATAGGGCATTTGAAATGTGAATGGTAATTGATTCCTCTGTCTGCCTCAGGTCGGTAAAAACATTTTATTTACTCAAACAAATGACCTGTGTCTCGCTCAGCTTTACAGCTATCGTAATATCTTGTATTACGACCACAATTAATTGGCCAATAAGCGCGTAAACCTCAATGACTATAAATCATTAAGGACTATCGCCGTCTTAATTAGACTGACGTCGACGTGGCCTCGAAGGAATAAATCAGGATTTGAATTGCTTTCCGCAGGGACACACCCACCGCGACCGGGCGTTAATGGCGCGTGCAACCGAAATCTTAGACGAGTGTTTGGGAACATTTTTTATGCATGTAACAAGATTTTTTCGATGGCTCTTCGTAAAAAAAAGTTTAGCTTAATAAGTTTTACACTGGAATAGACACAGATTGTGCCACTGTGACAACAATATATCGACAACACCAAATTTGTTTGGGACACAGCACTTAGTACTTACTTCAATCGCTCGATACTCTAACGGGCTCGTGAGAGATATACTTTATGATGAAGCCAATATTGCAAAGTAATTTAAAACAAATATATTATCACTGACGAATTCGGCTTCAAAAAACTAACCAAGCTGTGATTAGGTACCTTCAGTCATACTAAGGGTAGAGTACGCTCGTATTCTTACAGCCATGAAAATAGTAAAAGGTTTTTCAAGATTTTTGGAGTGGTTTATATCACTTGTTTCATAAATGCGTCTGCCGCACGTAGTTAAGTTATTTTCATCATCACCGCTTCATAAAGATCTACAACAGCAGAAAAGCTACAGCTAAGTCGCGGGCCTTTAAGGAAGATGTACGAAGAGAATCCTAAGTTGTATTGGTAGGTTGACTCTCGAAGGCTTAATACGCAACAGTGATCTTAATAAATTCTCTTACGTCTTATAAAACGTAAGACTGATTGTGAGAATAAGACACCATTATTGCAATCTATTTTTCAAATATAGCGGCAACTTAAATTGAATAGACCCTTGAATACAAGTTATAGCCACTAACCAATACTTACATTTATAACTTAACATCAAAATAATCGTTCGTTAAGCAATTAATCGAATGATTTCGATTTAATTACTCGGATCACCGAGTCCGCCCCGTTCCAAATGGAAGAATCGTAAATCAACAATAATAAACTCTGAGCACACACTCCTTTTTTTATCGACAAAACAAACCTTTATCAACACAATTACACGGTCGTTAGTGGGCAGTTAAATATTATTGATTAGATTTTAAGAATCGATGTTTATATTTTTGATACCTGGAATGGACGAATTTAATAAAAACTGAAAGTCCCCGGTGTGACGCATTCGCCAGTCCCGAAAAAAAGTTTTTATCTTAAATCGCATTATCTTAGTTTGTAATACGAGAAAGGCATTTTGTTACCCTAAACCTATTGGGGCGAGAGTCCAAGAAAAAAACAGCACAAATGTTTATCTTAAACAGATAAATTACAAATCTCAAACATATTTTTTGTATTGGAAAAATGCAAGTTTGTAATAAATAAATTACCTATGATTAGGACAAATATAAATAAATAAATAAACATGCGCTCACGCCCGTAACCCAAAGGGGTGGGCAGAGATCATGGATTTGCATTTGGCGTGATCCTTGCACACCTCTCTCGCTTCTTCTACCTTCATACATCTACGCATACATCGGTTATGGGTGCTCCTTATATCGCCCTTTTTTTGTAAGCCACTAATTTGATCGATGTAGGTTCTCCTAGGGCGTCCCCTACCAACACTACCACTCGCTTTTGCTACATACATTTGTTTCGTTATTCTCTCTTCATTCATCCTTTCAACATGCCCGAACAAATATAATTATTAACTAAACAAGTTTTAGAATGAACGATATCCCCTCGATCTAAAATCCTTTACTATTAATACTTAGTTAATAATTGCTTAATAAAACTTGTGCTATATTTCAGTAGCGCATAATTATCAATAAAAATGATGTATTAGTCCAGCTTTAGCAGAATCAATATAAAAAGTAAACAAAAAAGAAGAATCGGAATCGCGACAGAAAAATCATAATGTTCGGTAAGGACATGAGCGACGCCGCAGGCGGTCCCCTGTCAATTAATAAATAATCGAGCTCTTTAGATAGGAAGCAATGATGACATATTTAAGTATCTCATTTCTATAACATACAAGTGATGTGTATAATAAAAAGATTCATATTTATATCTTTGTGTATGGGTCCACACAAAGATATTTCTCGAAATCGATAATTCTATCAGCAAGCGAGGCAAACGAAAATAAGCTTCAAAGTGTTTTTTATAAGCCAGACGACAAATGTCGAGCAGCCAGCCACCAGTAGCTAACACGTGTTACATATTGTTGGACAATCTTTACTGTTGCTTTATTAACTCACGACTCGGATAGGAGAAAATGGAAACATGCCCCATTCGAAATTTCAAAGCAGATGTTACACGCAATAGACTCAGTGACGGGCTAATTGGGGACAAATCCTATATAACGTTAGTGAATAATTATATCTGTCTCTAGACAACGGCGGTTACATTAAAAACGACGTCCAGACAAAAAGCGACGAGACAAATCTCGAATAATTCTAATTAAGTTCATTTAACAACTATTCACATGCTCACGAAAGGATGCCAATAAAATTCAAATCCAATTGCGTCGACCCTTGATTTACAACGGATCAATAAAAGTGAGGTCCGTCATTACCTTTTTTATTGCGTATTCGATAAAAGTTATGTGATGATCTGGGCGACAACAGAACATTTATCGAATAAAGACCTACAATGTCTTCTACTTGAAACCTAGACGACGGTACCACATTGGTAACCGATTCTACGATTTTAAAATGGATTTAAAACTTAACTGAAAAAAATCTGTAAGATTTTATTTACTCGATTTACATCTTAATTAAGACATACCTTTACCATTTGCTCAACCTAAGTGAACTAAGAAACTTCATTATGAATAAGAATCTTATACAAATAAATCAGCGTAACGCATTACGAATTGGCGGTCATGTCCAGTTTATATGACAACTATATATCAAGTACAGAGTCGAAACAGCACAGACACAATAGTTGGATGGGAAAAAAAGGACGGGGCCTGAGAGATGGCTCGTAAAATAAAACAAGGGACTACGTCCGTAAGATATGTCAAGATAGCATGCGGCGGGGGGTTGAGGCCGGCGCCGGCGGTGCATCCGAGACCCAATTAGACGCACACCTTTTGGACATGTGCTCTCACTTGGCGCTAACTAACGCCTAAAAACTCGGGGATGTGGGCACGCTACATCCGTTACCGTTTATCACTTTTTTCAAAAAAGAAAAATTCGTGGGCATTGGCTGATCATCGCGTTCGTCCGAATTTTTTGTGATGAGAACGATCCAAGGAATGCTAATATGATTTGATTTATTAATATTCATATACATAGTTTTTTTATAATTTAAGAAGACGACAAAAATGCCATTTCACCTGGTGTTAAGGACCATCGCTATCCGTAGATATCCGCAAAAATCAGATCATTTGCAGATGTTTTTCCAGCCTTTATAATTTACAAAAGAAGAGGTAGATAAGTAAAAGATAAGAGTGATTGGGAAGTATAAACACCTCTAGGCCCGTCTTCTGTGAGTTGTCATAACGAAGTGAAGTATATTAATTATTGTATTTATTATTTGCTAAAATATTATAATCGATTACTCTGAAGTATTCTGGTCTAGTTTTTACTAACGAGACATGTAAAGATTTAAGTGGTAGTTTATAAATATGCTTTTTGTATAATTTTCGGATTGGGATAATTGAAGTGAAAATTTCTATTAAATTGGTAACATGTACATCTTATGAGTTTGCCTCACCGAAGTTTTTTACTGTACATAGTATTATTGTAATAGATGCCGCTAGTAGCCTAGTAAATTGTACTGTCATGTCATCTTACTGGCATATGAAGTACATAGTTCATTTTAATATGAACAAATCTCACTTTTAACACAGTGCTTCAAGACTAATATTCATTTGATACGCAATTAATCAATGCAAACAAACTCATATTCACATATTAAAAATGCGAATATGAGTTTGTTTGTTACGATATAAATCCTTAAGGACTCGACCGATCACCAAGAAATTTTGCACACATATTATCAGAAGTACAGACAATGATTTACCTTTTATCGCGAAAATAAAAATGTTCCTGAGGTAGGTACATGAAGCCTTAATTTCCCACCCCATATAAACACGGAACAAGGGCGCGGTGATGACGGTAGTATTAAGTAGGTAATATCATTTCGTTTAAGTAAAATTGCTGGGCGGGTGAAACCGCGGGTCACAGCTAGTCTGAAGATAAAATACAGGTCCGCGGTTATAATTTCAACGTTTGTTAGGCGGATACAATTTTATTTCTGGCATAATTATAACTCATATTGTATAAACGTAGGTGTTGTATTTAGTTCAAATACTGATTGA
>JWHW01052848.1:924368-965098 GCA_000931545.1 Papilio glaucus | reverse complement strand
AGGTTTCTGGACTTACATATATTATGATACTGCTACATCATACGCTTTTCCACATATACTTTCAGAAGAAAGATTTATTGAAAATCAACACCGCAAGTAAAAAAAACTACTATCCTTGTATTTATGTCAGATCCCTGTAAAACAATTTTACAGGCACAGTACCTTAGTTCTGACGAGCTTCGGATTATCTTTGCACATCTTCGCAAGGGAATGATATTCGCCTCTGGCTGCGCATAAAATCCATTGCTTCTGTTTCGAGTCCAGAGGGTCAGTTTCTCCCTTATGATCCAGCTGCAATAAAAGAAACGCATCAAAGAATTGCACAATAATATAAGCCGATCAGTTATTCAAATTAACTTTGAGTCTGCTTACAGATACTTTGTCGCCTTCGTCCACACTCTGCGAACAAAGAAACAAGAAATTAATTAACAAAATAGTCGACCAATGACGGCAGTTATTAATATAAAAATATTTTTGCCTTAACTATTAAACGCTTACAACTTTAATTGACCTAAAGTAAGTAAAGTAAAATAACATTCATTGGCTATTGCAGGAATAGGCCAGCTCGAACAGGGAAGTAATACGACCTATAGTAAAGTAATAAGCATATCTGTCCTTTTGCATTTCGTTCGATGTCTGAGATTCCGATATCTATCTCAGTTTTCCCGTCCCAAAAGAGGTCATTTTCCATGATTATTCGCCGTCGTCTTAGTACTAGCTACGGATATGCAATTCTTTTAGGATTTTGATGAAAACCGGTGATCGCTTAATATGAGGCCACGTAAAAGTTCTTGTACGAAAAATAGTTCCCAGTTATTTAAATTGTATATCATAGACCATTTTGAGCTCGAACATATTTTAACCCTACGATGGTGGATTGATTAATATCTATTCGCTTGTCATGATGCTTATTATATCCCAAATGTGACAAGGCTTGAGCCCCTACGCCGGAAACACAATGAGACTAATATCCTCTATGCTGGCAACCGATCAGAGCCGGACATAAATAAGTTTTTGACCCACACTCACATATTTGGAAAACATAACATAAACTTCAGCGACTTTACTGTTAAGTTGTCTGTGCCATTATTTCAAATCACAGTCATTGTTAACAAGCATAAATAAGGTAAATTCGATTTCGAAAACGAATAAAAACGGCTGATACTTATCACTTCCGATCCCATGTACATATAGGTTTACATATTCAAATTCGGATTTTTTAAATAGGTAATCGTCCGAATTTGATTTGCAAAATGCTGAAATTGATGTGTAAAGTCAGAATTTGAAATTCAAAACCTATAGCATAAGATATCTTCTTGCTACATGACTAAACATCTTATTTAGTATTAATTTCGTGTTCTTTTTAATTACACAAAAACCTTAATATACTATTGTTTGGTCATGATTTATTATTGACTAAGTTGAATTGTTGTTGTTCGTGAGAATATTGTTTCGGCGCCTATAACTGCAACCATGTATGTATGTAATAATGTGCTAATTCACTGCAAACACAGCGGTTTGAAGGATGTAGTATCCCAATGGAAATATTGGACTAAAAAGGTGTACAAGTCGCGAAATGACGCTGGCCTTACGTGATACATCCATAGATTATTAAGTATGAATTTCTTAATCTATGGATGTGTCATAAGCAAGTACTATGGTTATTATTTATTTCTATGAATCAATTGAAATTCCCGCTTTATGAAATACAAAAAAGGATTTTTGGTTGTCCTCGTAACATTTTTCTCATTCTCATTACTATCTTAATATTTATTTTTTATAATTATCGTTAAACAATGAGATAGCTGACTACATTATAAAATTGTGAGAACGGTTTTTTTTTGTTGTTTTGTCTTTTTTGTTTAAATTGATGATTAATTTTATTACGACATTAAACCGGAGATAGCATTGCAAAGACCTTAGCGAATATAGGCAATCGCGAGCGTCTTCGTTATTTATTGTCTTTTTTAAACATAGGCCCGTCATTGATAGCGAACAATTTATTAAATAAAACATATCCGCGCACCTAACGTATGAAAACAAAAGATTAGGACAATAAATAAAGCCGATATTTACATACATAATAAATATCTTAAAGACACATATAAATTAATCGGAACCTAATATTTCAAAATTAATAAATGAGTACTTATATTGTGAAAATAATATTTTGAATTAATGGTCAATAAATTCGAATTCTCCCGTCTTCAGGCTTGCGCTGCGATTGTACGAGTGGCGTATCGGTCGCAATACACTTTAATAAATGAAAGTAATTAGAATCTTTATTTTTATCCCTACAAAGTTCAAATTGGCGTAATATTTGTTGGCAGTTGTTAGTTTTAGCGTCCATGGGTCGGGCGTGCGCTTCTCAGCATGACCACTTTACCACCTGTCGTTACATATTTATGTCTACACTATTGGCCTCACTGTTAGGGACTTCGATATTGACAAGATAACATCCTTAATGTGATGTGTTTGATTTAATAATAAGATTAAGTTTGTACGTTGCCGGCTTTTTTAAAACCGCGGGGTCGACAATCGACCATTAATTGTCAATAACGTGTTACTTATTTATTAATGTATTTCATTAAATACAAATAGTTCTGGAGCTCCTTATAAAAAAAATTATTCTCTAATTTCACGTCAATAGACCAACACTAAAATATTTGGCACGGAAAATTAATAGTAGATATTTATATTATGTTGAGGATTTCGATGCACATTACCCCCGACTACGCGTTAACTTTTGCATTTTAAGATTGCTAAGGTTTCCAGATTATTATGAGCTTAAAACGAGCTTAGTTTGATGTATGTCTAACACTGATCATAGATAAACTAATAAACCGACTCGGTTACATATATTCTTCCCATTTACGATAAATGTAAATTTGGTTATGTTTTTATTTTCCCTATTAATATAACAGCACCCATTCGTAAATTGTTTCGAGAGAGTTTTAAACTAAAACAGAAATCCATACTTGCTTTAGGTATCCGGTACTCTGTTCTTATTTCTTTTTTTCAGTTTTATCTGTGAAATATATTCCTATTTTTACTATTTGTGATCGATGTAAGATTATTTGGCCAAGGCACATTTATCAACTTTTGTTAAATATGTAAAACTTTCCTAGGTACCGTTCGCATTGCATAGTTCGGTACTTCATAAATAAAGTATGTTGTAAAGTCGCAAAGAAGAGATTCGTTCGAAGTTAGTTTACAATTGGAACAACCTCTGATCGAAATTAGATTGCTTATGTATAGTCTTATGTATATCCGTCGATTATTCCAGTACTTTGTTGAGACAACATAAATTATTTATACAGGTTATCACTTACTTTAGATAATATGCTGGGCAGTTAACCAACTATAGCGAGGTAATGGAGCCTGTTAAATAGTATAACACACAACAAGAATTTAAATGGCCAAGATTATCACAATTAAATTACTGGAAATAATGCATTCACCAAAAGAACACTTCTTTAAAGTAGTTCTTAATGTACTTTTAAGGTAAGCCACTTACAATGTAAACTTTAATGCCTTAATACTTAACATGCGAAGAAGCATGACAGAGAATTCCATGTTTCAATATACTTTCTTTGCAGCTATAGGAAATTACATCTGCTAAATGCAGCGGAACATCACTTGAATAATGCAATTTAGTGAACTTTAGTAGGCAACAGTTACAACCGCCTTCAGAATCCGTCTCGTAGTATACGTAAATAAAAGTTATATATATGTCACCTACAGAATGTAAACATCGTTACTTTATAATCTTACTAACAGTTATAAACTTACCGACAGATAATTATATGTCACAATTGTGAACTGATATAGTATTTTGCAATTTCTTCAAAATTAGCAGTCAGTTTATAATATCGCTAGTGATATTGAAAACTTTGGAAGTGTGACACATACACAATAAGGTCGAAGCCATACTCGATATATGGCTCATGGTACAAATTCAAAGTAGTTTCCATAATATATACGAGAAATATTAATTCCACCTTATATTTAAATTCGATTCCATTAAACATTTACACTTCAATGAAAAATACAACATTAAAAACGAATGTAAATATTACATTCCGTTTTTAATGTTCGTGTTTAATGTTTAAATTTTTTACGTAAAGTATTTTATCTCAATCTTCGTCGTTTAACAGACATATGCTTTGATTGTAAATCTGTGGCCATTTTTAAATTATAAAGTACGAGAACAATGTAGTCAAAAGTTATTGTTCAAATCGTATACTAAATTAGTCCTGAATCTAGTTAAACTTATTTCATTTAAAAATTAAAAATGTCTTTTGGTTGTAAAGGATCGATTCTATAATAAACAGAAATTAAAGTAATTACTAACATTTTGTTAGAAAATCCCACCGAGTATTGACCGAATACGAAGTTACAATCTACTAAAACAATTGCCAGTGTCACTATTTTATAAAATTTATGGTAAACGAAGTGACTTCTAGGGAATGGAGTCGGTGTTCGAGACGGTCGCCTCCGTCGCCGTAGGGCTCCGGCGAGCGCTCCGGGACGTCGGCGGGCACCGTCAGGTTCGCACTGGGCGCTAGTAGGCAACGGAACATTGTGACGCATACGTCCTCAATACTCTTTGAAACATTACGTTATAAGTCAAATAATATACTTTCCCCGATTGATTTATTTTACGTTACGGTCTTGCAATTTTATGATTATCTTTTTGTGTAAATTCGATTACGGGTAACGCAGATTCTATTAGTTTGCATAGAAGTTTTTTTTGAGTATGCTAAACGATAAAACATGTGACATAGTGCAACACGATTGACGCTGCCTTAATACAATAATATACACCAGGAAGCTATGTTTGCGTTGGTAAATTATGGGGTAAGCAGAGTAACTCACCTAACGGAAGAAATGAAAAAGTAATGTATTTTTTTTATTAATTATAGCTGTAATGTTACTACAGACCGAAGTAGACTAATACTCCGAGATACAATTATGTAAAATATCTTGACATACTATAGGCAGGCGCTATTAGAAATACCCGTAATAGTATAATTTACAGCATATTAAAGTTATCTTTTATTTGATCAGGACCTAGATTACACGTTAGATAATATTCACTTTGATAAATCACAAGTGGGATGCCGAGCTAAGTCAATAAAAAGTGGCAATGCGCTGTTAAATCGTAAAAATAATTTAGGTTGAGCCCTTGGGGTTCTTAAACCATAACGAACAAACATTATGTGATGTATGAATGTAGAACTGAGACGAGTGTGCCAGGACCGTGCCAAATGAACGAAATCCGTTATCTCTGCCTAATCCTCCGAGTTATGGGAGCGAGTGTTGATGTATTTAATAAGTACAAATATGTATGATATGTTGTTTGAACCTAGTAACATTTCATTAGAAATTTGTCAGTAAATAAAATAGGTTAAGGAAGGGCGAACATCATGATAAATACATGAAACTTGTACGCTTGTATTGAAAATGAAGAATTTAATTTTCTAAAAAAAATATTAAAAAAATTTACATTGTATAAAAGAAATTATTTTAATGAATCAAAAGATAAAACATTTTGTAAAAAGAACCAATTATTTTTACATGAAAACATCTTGATATTAAAATGGTAAAAAAAATAATGTACAATCGTTTCCATTTTTAAACTGGCAGCCAAAATATTAAAAGCAATTCTGTTAGTTTCTGTGTCGCCATTCTACAATCACACACTCACCGGTTATATATATTATATTTTACATTCCTTTGAGCTCCGGTTTCGTATGTCACTCTTTTAATGTAGCACTATCACTATAAGCCATAGGCTTTTATACTTTCACCGGAATATACGAGGGTTATTTCATAAGTACCAGTTTGTGGAACCATCATTTTTGTATATATGCATTTATTTTTCTACATAGTCACCTTTTAACTCCACTCCATTGATATTCAAGTTTCAATCAGAAATCCAAAAAGTAGGATGTATGCGTCATTAAAATAGACCATGTGGTGGCAATAACTTCGTTATTTGATCCAAATCCACCACCAAAGGCATTTTTTCAGGTGGGAAAACACAAAGAAATCACGTGGGCCAAATCTGGAGAATAGAAGACCTCTTCTTCTATTCTCCAGATTTGGCCCACGTGATTTCTTCATGATGACCATTTTTCATGTGAGGGTGGTGAGGCAGCCGTTCGTAGCGTTATTGTGTTAATTTAAGTGCGTTGTCGTTTTTTGTTGTTTAAATAGGGTCGGTTGTCCTTCAACTCGGCCTCAAATATATCTAATAATGCATAGTACTGTAGTAATGGCATACTACTGCTTTGTAATCGTTTTCCCTTGTTCTAAGTAGTCAATATATTATGTCCTGCAAATCCTAAAAAACGGTTGCCATGACTTTTCCAGCTTAGGCTTTACGGTTTTTGCTTTCTTTGGAGCCGATTAACCCGACTAAATCCACTGCTTTGACTCTCCTTTCATTTCCAGGGTGTAGTGGTGAATATGAACCTACGGACTCGAAACGATGTGTTACACATAAATAAAATTAATTTAAAATAAAAACTTAGTATATAATTTAATATATAAGACAAATAAGTTTTACTTCCTCTGCTTGCGCATACTGTACATACTTTTTTATTCTGTTTTGTACTGAACAAAACGGGACAAAAATGTGTTATAAGGTTTTTCGTAAATTCTACCCGATTTAATCTATCAATTTAATCTCCTGAGGTACGTATACTACCATTGTAGCGTTTACTTTTTACCTAACGGAAAAAATCCGATGCAAAGTTCGATACGGACATTCAATTGTTTTACCCTCACGGAGCGTATTAAGGCTCCTTAGTTTTATCTCTCGTCAGCTGACAGCTAATTCATCCGCTCCTATTTTGCATGGGATCGACAAGGCTCGTTGATCGTGGCATCCAGTCGATGGCCGCAAGTGATTCTCAGGGCTCGGATGGCGGCCGGGGAACAATGAAATCGGTCATATTTTCCTGCCAACTCGCAGCGGACCGTGACCACTTATGTATCTCCCGCATCGCGCATAATAACAACGATACGGTTGTTCATCGTTACGATGACGTACTAATAAACAATTCATATTTTCGTTAACTTTTTGAATTATTTATACGCTTAAAAATGTGGAGTTGACGTACGTGATAGCGTACCTGCCCGAAGAATGTAAAACTTACATATTAATCACGTGTTTGTTGTGTGTTCAATTAATCTAAAGTTATATGAGTTTGAATCAATAAATACTAAAAATCACATTTAAGACTGAAATTGGTCCGTGCACTTAAAATTTAAGGTAAATACCAGTTTTTTTCTTTCTTAAACAAGTTTAATAATGTGGCTTTCGTATCATTATGAAGTCTAGAAAGAAGAATCTGTGTTTCACTTGATGAGTGAGGTGCCGTTGGCCTAATTGTTCTACCCTTCCCATCCCTCTCTTTAGGAAAGGATGGGAAGGGGAAGAAGATTTGATAAGGGAGGGGATGAATAGGAAAAGAATTTATCTATTTTTCTGTTTTTCCCATCCTCTGTCCATTAAATAGGCTAGGCATCTGCAACATGGTAATAAGTTGCAGCAAGATGGGCACATGACATCAAATGAACCGGTTGCTCGTTTGCCACCTTTACTATAAAAATGGTTAAGGCGATCCTGGTAGAACGTACACTACTATGACCGAAAGCTGTACCACACATAACCTTTGCTTTTTTCTTAAAATATTGCTGACGTTTTTATAATAAAAGTACCTACCGTAAACAACAATGCAATATACATGACATCGATTTAGCTTCATCCACTTATCTTACTTAAAAATTATTATTTTTTATGTATTTTTTAATAATTAATGGATTTTGTTTTTATTTTATTCTTTATCGTTAATTTACCTTTAAGACATTACAACGCCAATTTTATATGGTGAATTAGCTGATGCAATATGTCATATGAGGACTTGTTTCAAATGTAGCACGTAAAATATATGTTTTAATTCCATATACTTGCAACAATTGGTATCCAATTTGGCCGATAAATTCATCTATTTTACTATTACATAATCGAAGTTAAACTTTATTTTCCAATTCCAAAACTACAATTGTTACGTTTATTCGATATTTATACCATTAATACTTACTATTTACTACAGTAAAATTAAACTATAATAATAAACCGCCATTTATTTTTATTAAATTAATAAAATATATTATAAATAATTTAGTTTACAAGTGAAAAGAAGTGAAATCAAAGTGAAAAACTTGTGTCAACTTAAAAGATGACTTAATAAAACGAATGCAAATTGACGTAGAGTAAACAGAGTTCCATAGGAGTTAAGAGTATGCAATCAGTCAAAAGGTAATTTGTCAACGACCCCATATAAGCCCATTGATGCAAAAACCTTTGAGCTTTTAATAACGGATGTAAGTAGACAACACAGAATGAGATGGCGGAGGCAATAAAACTTTAATGAGTGCTTAGCCAATAAAAACGAATTGAATTTCGCGTTTATCGCTTACTTAGGAGAATCTTTAAAACACGACAATAAACTATCCGCGGGAGCAACACCCTTCTTATTAAATGAGAATATATACTATATACTATATAGACAGAATTAGTAGTTGCATCGAAATTATGCCTCGTCATTTTATAGCGTCTAATGCGGAAACGAATATTACACGGAATCAAAGGAATAATTAGCAGGTGCTTGAAATTAAAAAAAAAATAAGACGAACACGGGCGACGTGGGCGCCTAAACGCACGAATGGCCTCGTTTCGGGCTTTAATAGCTCACGTGCGGTTCGGACACGACACCGGTCGTCAAGGGACAATCGACCACGAGTCACGAGGACGTATACAATACGATATGCACCATGAATAATGATGCTAATATTGACTCGTACAGTTTCGTACCACGTTGCAGTCCGGCGGGCGGCACTCACTCCCGACAGGCTATTTAATAAAGTCAAACTGAATTCCCAACCGGTTAACATGAGTATTGTATGTGATTATTGTTAATTTTACACAGATAGTATAGTAGTCATAGTAAATAAACCACCTGTATATGCATACTCGCATTAAAAAGATATCTTAGATAATTGGATTTAACAATAAAATAGGATTTTGACTGTTTATTTTATGATATAAAGAAAAGGTTATTTAAATAGAAACACTAACATGAACTATCGTTGTTAACCTCGGCAATAGGTTAAGGGTATCGTAAATTTTGAATGCTTGTATTAAATACACGCAGAATGTATTTAAGAAACGACATACATATATGTATGCACCTTTCAAAAGCGACAATTCCTCAACTTTTGCCTAAAATCCTTTGCGTGAAGGGCGCGAGCGTTTTCATATTTAATCCTTAATTTATAGTACAATATGTTAGGTCTTATATGTATAGTAAAATGTAATCTGCTTTCTTTCAAAGGAAGCGGATGGCGGATGAAGAAACTTAACGTTTAAGTTGCTTGAAGTTAAAGTATCCCTTTTATGGTGCAGTAGAAAAGGAATACACTTCATAAAATCTTTGTAGATTAATTTTTTTGAAAGTATTTCAAATGACGAGCGGAAGCGGGCGTCGTCGGTCTATTTCAGTGTTGATTTATGTGTCAGGATCGCGCCCGGACGGGTGGCAATGTGGCATATTAGTGTGAGACGGATTGGTCGTTCATAATTTATTAGCTTCCGCGGCACGTAAGTGAATTTCTATATAACTGTAACTCTTGTCAAACATGTTTGAAGACTTGTAAGTGCTGCACTAATTGTTCACGATGGCGTTAGTTAACATCAGTTAACTATTCATATTGATTTATTAAAGCCCCCACTCGTGTCGACACAGTCGACGATGCGATATTGACGAATCTACGGTACATTGATATAAATGTTTAAACGAGTTTCATGTTTAAAAATCAGTGCACCAGTACAACGGTGTACATGCCTTTACAGCGGGGTTAATGTAAAAGCTCCCGTGCTGTTAATAGGCTACAATGTGCCGTACGTGGTATAAAGCAATTGTAAAGTCCATTAGGTACGTGGAGGCGTATGCGTCGCAGTCTAATATTTGTCATTAGGAGCTTTTGTTTTTCGTGTTGTAGACTACCCTCGCTGGGGTTGTCCCGTTCGCATGAGCCCCAAATTATTTATTGTATAAAATTTTGTTCCCGCGATAAACATGCCTCATAGGTTATTTTTTTAATGTGCCCGTTGGGTGTAGTGATGCTGATTATTAGGATACGCTAAAGTAATGCTTATAAAGACTTTATGTTATTGGGTTTTTAAAAATTGATATGGCCTATTAGGATGTATTACAAGGATATTAGCAATTTCCCTTTGCCTCTCGGTACCCCGGCGCGATCAGAAAAATGATTATCGATAATAATCAGATTGGACGTCGTTTTGACCGCCAAAGGGTCATGACGAAGGTTTTACAATTCAATTAGACGCGCCAGGTGTGGACAGGTAGGAAACTTTTACACAAGCCTCAACGCAACATTTTAATATTCAGGGGAATTTTATTAGAGCAGATAACGGATTTCATAGTTTTATTATACTAATTTACAGTTGACCTTTCCACTCGCTTTAGTTTTGAATATTATTTGAAGTAAGGTTTATCAAGATAATATAATATTTAAAGGCCCTTGATGATGCGACCACTCTGTCAACGTTAACAAAGGCGTTATAACCGTCGTGGTGACTCAATAGACTGTTAATTCTTTAGCGATAAAAATGTGACGGATGAAATTATAATATGATTAACATTTCCGGCTAAAGCGTGCTTTAAATAAACAACGTATAATTTAATGTCCGAACAATTTTGTACTAAGTTATTTATACTATATGGTGCGGTACAATCACGCTAAAACTACAATGAAAAGCAAAACAAGTACTGATAATAAACTGATCAATCTCCGTTTAGGTGATAACGCGTGGAGAAATATCTACGTCTTTTCTTATGAACTAGGAACTACAATAGCAATATTAATACTTCAAAGTGTTTGAGAGAAGTCTTTGTTAAACTGACTTGAACTAGATTCGTGGCTTACTAAAAAGAGCGGGTACTCGCCGTAACCAACGCTGCATGCGTAGATGTATTGATGTAAAAGCGAGAGAGGTGTGCCTGTATCGCGAAAATGAAAATCCATGATCTTTAGCTACCCCTCTGTTACGAACGTGAGCGCATATTTATTATTATTATATAAGCAAAATTACCATGCGGTCGAGGGAAAAAAATGTTTTGTGACGCTGACACCCAATTACATACTTATTAATAGTATTTTATTAATCCTTTATCAGTACGTTTCACCAAATTGTAGCGCCATAGAAACTGCACATTATTTTGCCGACCTATGTCGCTGGCAAAGAAGACCAATAACACTAAACAATACTAAGTTAAGCTAAAGTTTAACTAAGTTAAATTCTTCGTTCTTATTGGAAAGATTCCTGATATACCTTATGGTCTTTATCAAATACATTCGAATATTTGTAGCATATTTTGTATTAGTTCGAATCTATTTCACAAGTTTCAAGTTTAGCAAGTTACTTGAGTTATTGTTCCTATATGCACATTCAAGAGAAGATTGAATAATACTTTGCTCCTTCGCGCGTTCGAACCATACAAAAATATTGTTGTCTTATAACAGGATGGTACACTCAAACCCTTATATATCAAGTATTTATAATTCAATAGTGTCCCCGGCTTCGTTCGGGTAGACCTAATAAGCATGTTGATCCGATCGCAACCAAACCACTAGGAACACTCGCTAGGTCAATCTGAATTTTCACATCGCATTTTATATATATGTAGATAGATTGATAACATATTATATATACAACAAATATAGTGAACCAGTTATTCTAATTAAGCAATCCCATCAATCGTTTCTTAATCTGAAGTATAAGAATACATTGTAAAATTTATAATAACGCGGCACGCCTTACATTGTTAACGTCTTGTACAAATTACCAACAGTTAGACTTCGTCGCCGGTGTTGTTCGACAACGTAAAAACAACGTACACCCCTCTCTAATCACACTTTAATTATGACGCTTGTTTCTCATACCGTCGTGAATTGTATTTACTTACGTAATTATTACTTTGAACGGTCGGCTAATTATAAAAAATTTCGGGACCACGCCGCGCCGGTTGCAACAGTTGCACCTGCCCTATAAAAATATTTTAGCTCGGTAAACGTCGTGAATGGTGTGTTAACAGCGTTGCTTTAATTATTGCGGTCTATGTCTAATATACACCTTATTTCTATTGTATAAACTTAAATACATTCACTGGTTATTCGATGTCTAGTTTAACGCAGGTGCTTATTAATGTTTAATTTTACGACTGACACTTGATTGTTTAGATATTTATTGGTATAATAAATATTATATATTTAAATAGTATCGAATTACTATTGGTTTTCCTTGAACTACGACTGTGTTCTAATATTTGTTGTTGTAAAACATATTTGATTACGCTGATATGAAATAATTGAAATAATAAAAGTTACTTGCTTGTTACTTTTTAACCGATTAAAAAGCGCTTGTGGTAGACATTTATTCCTTCCTAACAACCCTTAATAATACACAAAGATTTTAGAAACTAGATTTTAGGAAGAAACTTCCTAACAACCCTTAATAATACACAAAGATATTAAAAAAAAAACAAAGGACTGCGACAATTTGGCAGCATTAATTTTTCGACTAATTATTACGTGACGTTGATCATATCTTTAAGAGATTTGTTTCGATCGCATCGTCATTTAACATTAAGAACATTGTGGTAAAGTACTATTTTATTCAATATAAAAAAAAAACATTTATGAATTTAATTTTTTGGCAAAATAATTTGAAAGAAATTAATATTATTATTAGTACACAAATTAAAAAACACCGAAACAAAAATTAAATATACTAGAACATAATAAAACGACTTCTTATATCGGCGAACTTGTAAATTGACAGGTGACAGGTGACATTCAAATAACTGGTACATCAACCTCAATGAATTGCAGTAATAAAAATATAATTTCATAAATTATATTTATTTATGATTTCTCTCTGTTAAATATTATGTCACTTATAGACAACTAAATCGAATGCATAGGTATACTTAAGCATCTCTGTCTAGGCACTTACTATTAATTCTTCAAATAATCGGCCAGCCAAAAAATCTTTTTATTTATGTCACCGACTGATTGTGAACTTCATCAGTTTATAATCGGTCTGGTTATATTGAAAACTGTCAGCAAATTGTGAACTGAACAAATAATTTGAAATGCAAAAAATCTATATTTTATTTGATAAACATGTTTTAATTATATTATTTTTATACATAACTTACTTTTTTAGGACTGGTTGAAATAATGACGAGATGTAACATTTGTATACCCAACGCCTAATGTTATATTATTGTAAAAATATATTTTAAATTGTAATATAATAATGATAATAAACAAATAATATCTAAGCTAAATGTCTTTCATTCTAAGTTAAGGTTTAATGAAATAATTCAAGCAAAATAACAGTTCACAATTTGATTTATCATCAATAAATAAATCAAATTGTGAACTGTTATTTTTCATTAAAAACTTTGGAGAAATGATGTGTCAAATTGTGAATGATTAATTCAGTCGACAATATGCTGAATGAAAAATAAATATATTCCGATTATAAACTGAACAATTTCAAAATCGGCGGTAAAAATATAAATATTATTAAGATAGAGGTTAGTGCGAGAAACTGTAACATTGCAACTACTACGGTGTTGTGGATGCTAATGGGAAATGATCTACAGTACAATCATAAGCCATTGCTTATGATTGAATATTGTTGGTAATCACTTGTACATTTTTAAAATAACTAGTTGTTGCTTTCAACTATGAATAATTACTTTAAGTAATCTTTTTTTTCATTTTACATCATATTATACCAATTTATTAATAGTTTCATTTACATATAATACCAGTTAGAAACAAAAATAGAAAATTAAGAGAAAATGATACACAATAACTTGCTCAATAAAAATAGCAAATGAAACTATAAAAATAGTCAAATTAGTCTTCATAAACTACTCTCATGTAATTATACCAATTGAAAACATATATCAAACCAATCCTTGGGCCATTAATACTATTTTTTAGTATTTTTAATTCTGCACACCAGATAAGGATTGCTTTTGGAATTGCATAGTGGTTAGCACCTATAATTGAGATGGCACATATCATGCATATAATTAACTTAAGTGTCTACATTTTGTGTTCATCTTATTGCTGTATTAACAAATGGGTAAATAAAAAAATCACAATCTAACTGGTTATCATTCACATGTCAATTTTATGACTAAGTTATTTAATCAATAAGTAGAGATAATAATGGTTTATATTAACTAATACATGTAATCAAACTCAAACTATACATAAATTACAGATTAAAATAAAACCACAAAAAGAACTTGTGTTACAAATATTAAATGAAGGAAAATTTAAAAAATAAAATCTTATTATGAGATCAAAATTATTCTCATACCACAGCTCTCACAGATGAGCGCTGAAAGAATAATTTCAGAATCTATATTAAGTTTGAGCAATTCCCACATCCATTTAAAAATATCTTTAGTATTTAATATTATTTAATAACTTCTTTAACAACTATTCTAAAAGAACTAAAAACATATGAATATGATTATAATACTTGGATTTATTCCTGCGATGGAACATATTTTCAGGTTCCTGTATATCAAATAACTGTTTGGTCTATGAACATTTCTTATTTCCATGGATCTATGCCACAAATGTTCCAACTGTTTGTAATATATACATGATTTAGATTCAGAAAAAGTTAAAAGTTAGGGGTGATTACTTAGCATCATATAAAACAGTTATTTGTAGTTAAAATAGCTTGTTGGCTTAAAAAAATATAATGAGAATACTTAAAGTTAAAATCCACAAAATAATACAAACAATACAATAATAAATACTACAAGATACTTAAAAATTTCCAATGGATAATAACTAGGCGAGGTTTATCACACAAAAACTAGATACTTGGGATACTTTTTAAGATCAGTTAAAAAGTATCACTGCATAAAAAACTATCAGATGTGTATTGAGGAGATCTAATGCCTTTTTCGCAAAATTTATATGTAGCATTTTTGATGTTGTAATTCTGGATGGCTGGTTGACACAAGCTGGCATATATCGAGTTTATATTATGTATAGTATTTGATTTTTTACTGCATGTATCATGGGGAGTGTTGCAAAGAACTGTTTGGAATAATTTCTGCCCCTGAGTTGCATTATCGATTAACTCGACAGAGCTTCGACTACCATCCACACCATCTTGATGATTGGTGTTCCACTACCGTGCAAATTTCTTGCCTTACATAGCCTCATTGTGGAATATTCTGTTACCAAAAGTGTTTTCAAATCAAAACGACTTAGGGTCTTTCAAGAAGCGAGTATACTCCTTTCTTAAAGGCCGGCAATGCATCTGCAGTTCCTCTAGGGTTGCAATGTTCTTGGGTGTCAGTGATCACTCATATTAAGCACCCAATGCTTGTTTGCCCTCTTATTGTTTAAAAAAGTTGTGTCTGTATTAAGTTGTGAGATCACCAAGAGATGAAATCGCTAGACATAATAAAACTGCTTTTAATTTTCATATGAAAATGAAATTACTTTCTGAACGACCTAATACAAATATCTAAAAGGTCATGATACATTGTTGTATGACAGTAAAGGACTTGTTTGTATTTAAAAAAAACTTAGTCCTAGCCTTGTTAAAAAGCTAAACTTTTGATTGTCAATAAAATAAAGAATGAACAATAAATTTGAAACAACTTAAAAAGACAAAAGATTACTCACCAAATTATTGAATCCTATTTTTTGCTTGGGTACATCACTCTCTGAAGCCATCCTATTGAACATTTGCTTTCTTTCTTTAACAGAAATTTTTTGTTCATTATCCACTAACATACTTTCACTTCTTGAGGATGACAATGATGAAGATGAGATCTCTTCTTCGGTCTGATCTTGAATTGAGTTCCGCACCCCACTATCAGACACAAAGCTTGCTTGTTTCTCCAATTTTTCACTGGCTTTTTTTCTTGGATGGACTTTAGGAGGAATATCTTCACTTGAAGCAAATAAACTTTCCTTTGAATCATTTTTTGGTGTTTCGAGGCTATTTTGGTAATCCGAAATGTTGTCTTGAATTATGTTTGTTAAAATACTGAAATCTTGATTAAGTTGAAGTGGTGGTGGAGGTTGACATGTTGCCGATGGTAAAACATTAGGCTCTACTGTGCTTTCAGTAAACATAACATTTGAAAGAGATTCCGATACTTTATTTTCATTTACATCGTCAACGTCTTTAACGTTAACCGGCATATATTTCTTTTTCAGAATCAACCACTTCTCGTTATTTTGGTTTTTCATAACAGCCAAGGTATTCACATGCTTTTTAAAAGTGTTTCTTGCTTCATCTACAATTACCGTTTTTAAGATTTTTAGGATAGGCAAACAAAAACACTTCCCAAACAAAAACATTGTTATTCAAGAAATTTTACTCACCTCGCATATCAGGATTCATCAAAAACATTTTAAAATGTTTAACTAACTCAAAGTTTGTCACTTTACCATTGTGAGCTAGCATGAATTTCAGTATTTCATCAAAATTTAATTCAGATGGTGCTGACATTGTTAAAAATTATTAGTCACGTATCTAACAGACAGGAACAAATAAAAGCAGTAGCAGTCAAAAGATTGACAACCTACGTTAATTTGACAATTGGGTTGACATCCAATAGACCAATAGACCGATTTTTGTGATGTTTAACGATAAACGTTCCTATATACGCAAATGACTTCTTTGTTATTACAAATAATCCTAAAAATTATTGAAGTGAAATTTAATTACTCATTTAAAAAAAGGTGCTGGTTTTTAATGGTATGTGATGGTCATGTAATATTAAGAGACCGCCACCCATAGGCACCCCGCAACAAGCAAATGAGTCGCAGATGCGTTGTCTACTTTTAATGGACACGGCAGGGGATAGACAGGAAAAGGAATATTTCCTTTTCCTATTCCCCCCTCCCCGTCCATTCGTCGTCGAAGGGGAAGATGACAGAAATTAGGCCTCTCGCACATCATTATCAGGTGAAACACAAATTACTTCCACTTCACGCCTGTCTACTGTGAGGTCGTGGTATTGCATTGGTCGAGCCGGCCCATTCGTGCGGGCTCTGCCACTGTTAAATATTTAAACGTTGTAGAGCTTGCGCGTTAGGTTCAGCTTAGGCTGGACACCCTTCAGTTGGACACGACCAACGGATGCGTACATTATACATGCATAATTGCGCACTTTATACACTGTATAAACCGCGCCATTATGCATTTAGTTATTCGCAGCGAGTGCACGTGTGTCGGAGATGATCGACGCTCCTTGGTAACATCTTCCAACACTTGGTTACATAGGCGATTTTACAGTATTAATTATAGTAAAATTCTATGTTTGCTGACTGTACATTGAAAATATTTAAGAAAAACTATAATTAGGGGCCTTCGTAAACGCAATAAAAGCCAAAACAATGATTATTAGAATTTTTGTCTGCTAATCTCAGAAATGGCTTAACCGATTTGGGTGCGGTTTTCACTAATGTATTATGGTAAGCCTCACTTTTCACACAACATTTAGTGTTTGTTTTATCTCAATCGGTTTATATAAAATTAAAAAATATATCCATTTAAAAAAAAAAGTTATATCCACTTAACTGTGCTACGGCCACACTGTGTCGACCCCACATACGCGGGAAAAGAAGAGGGAGATGATGATGAGGTTACGATAGTATTCAGTTGGTAATATTTCGTTTTAGTAAAATTGAAAAAATAAACGCAGAAGTATAACTCAAAATCTCAGTGCTTGTCTCAAGCAATTAAATAATTTGAAATAATGTAATTATACAAAAAAAGAATGAGGTGTCTTATGGATACCCCCATAATAAAAAATGATATTAAACATAATTTTTTTTAAAGTATGCGAAGAGTATAAGAACGTGCTTATGGCATTCCCCTCGCCTTGTGATGTTACTGTTACACTTTTTTCGCTCTGGGCCCTCAGCGCGCAAACAAATGATAACGTGCGATAAAAAACTCCGTTCTAAAAAAAGTCGCAGTGGTTTTAAACTATATAGGTTACAAAAATATGGGTGAATTTATCTTGTTATTTTGATGAAAAGATCTATAAAATATTTAGTTTACTGGGACAAAACTTGTCTTGAAAATGAATAAAATCTATTCAAACAAAAAAATATTAAATCGCAATAAACTTTAGAGCCCCTTAACTTAACGTTTAATCTGTGCAACTTTGTATAAAGGTAAGTTGAATTAAATCACATAATATCTTTGGTCAAGGAACTTTTGATGTCTGTTGTACACGTCATCTCCGTATATCATACATAATTTTACATTTCTAATAAAGTTCGACGAAGTAACATACGTGTTTTCATTGATTTTGATTTGATTTTCATTTCATTTATTCATGATAACACATATGTTACTTTTTTCTTCTTTTTATTAGTTATACGGACAGTAGAATGGAGATTGATTTTCATTCGCTTCTTTTTTTTTTTCACGGTCAATACCGACGAATTCAAGAAATATTGTGCAATATAGTATCTGAAATAAAACAACAACAAGCAAATATGGAACATTTTATATTTCAATCTTTTCATGAAAAAGTTGTTTTATTTTCAATATTCTCGCGGAATAGAACAAACAATCAGATACCACAGGAGTAGTCACGTAGATACTTCAAACTACCGACAGATACAGAATTGTGTGTACGTTTTCGTTGAAGAACAATTTACTTTGAAGCGTAAATGGATTGCAGAGCGGTGAAGAGAATCCTCTGCGAAACTCTAATAAAAGTTATTGTACGAGAGCTAGCAATATTTTCGTAATATTTATTTTTAATAATTTTATAATAAGTACCTGGTTTTTTGATTTTTTGTTCCTTATTAAAATTAAATAGCGATACGGTAGGCTTAGTAGCGTCTAGATGTGATAATGTTTTTCAGTGGATATTCTCCTTTCGCGGCTCAAAATAACAGATTAAGACATATGTACATTTACTTTAGCTGCTGATAGTTGCTTACGCTTGCTGCGCGCTGCGCGAAGATGACACTTCGGATAAAGTTGCAGAACTCCAATGGATGGCAAGAACAGGACGGGAGGGGACCGATCTCGTTGCAATTTATGGGGCAGGCCTACGTCCAGCAGCTGTCGACTCTAGGCCTACAGGAAGGAAGAACATTACATGGTTTAATTTTTATGTTCTAAGACGTGAGTGGAAAATTCATTTATACAACATTTAATTTGTACCAGCAACATAGATCTAGTCTCAGATATAGATGAGTTAGAAGAACATGGTAATTAATACGAAATACTTTTTATTACTAAAAAGCATTATGTGCTCGCTAGAGCGAAGCAATATTTCATGCCGGCCCTTCGCTTTCAGCTATTACAAAGGGCTGGTTCGGTTTCATATGGAATAATGCTCACATCTCTGGGTTAGAGCTCCCAAAAACCAGCGTCTTCCATTAGACAACAAACTTACTCTTACTGATCGACTTGAGCCACTGGCCTTTTTTTATAAACTAGCTTTAATAAACTATAATTAATAAACTAGCGCTTGACCACGATCCCACCTCATGCTAAGTGGCGATGTGGTCGAAAAATGGTATGCACTAGTTTACAGTAACAGCCACGTCACTGGGTGGGTGGTGCGTACCTTGGTTGGATAACCAGGTAAGAGAGAAAGATAAACGGAAATACTGACGCTGGTAACTTTTTCCAATCCGCACGATGAACGTCGATTCGAATGACTTCGTACGGACGCGCAGTATATCCACTATAAAAGTGGCAACTGGCCTTTTGGCAGTGAATTAACATTTTTGCGTTTTGGTGGCGTTGAATCTCACAAGATTGGTATTACCCCAACAAGAGTGTGTGATTTAGACTCGACTAGACGAGACTACCATGGTCTCGCATTCAGACTACGCTTTGTCCCTACTGGTCCGACCAACAGGTAGATATTTCTCTACAACTGTGCTGTCATCTGCATACTGGGAACAAGCAGATCATTAATATGTAGCAATCATCATATCTGTCGGGATCCGTAGTCAGAAGGTCCAGGCAATCGACTGTATGAACAACGACATCGGGTACTTTGGCATTTCCTTTACCTGCTGGGATAGGCTGAAAGGCACAGTAAAATTTCGCATAAACACAGATTCTTGCTCGCCGATTTCCCGGGTAGTCTAAATACGCCGCGTCTGAGGGACAACGAATTTGCATCTCCGTAAGAAAGAGATTTAAATTATAATATATATTATTAACCATAGCAAGTGTTCCAAATAATTCTTTGAAACAATTCCTGCGATTTCAACGATCCTGATATTCGTCTTAGCACAACACGACATAGCTTCAAATTCAATCCACACCACCCCAACGGTTGACACTCTATTACCGCAGGGATTTCGCGTAACTTTCGGTCTCGTACAACCGCGATGTGTCTACGTCGATGAAATGATCTTGTAACCAACGTTATATATTTTCTATTATTAGTTTTTATTTAATCGGACGACAAGGGAAAAAAATATATAGAGCTTTTTTATAGTCATAAGACGCGTGTGGCTTTACATTATGTTTTGTACACCACGTAACATCTCATTCGACTTCGAATTCGTAAGTAGTATTTTTATGAGATCGATGGAGGAGACCTACGTACGTTCATCAGTGGAGGATTGTTGTCTGGAAAGATAGCTAGAGAAGAATTAAAGATTCCCCTGATATCTTGGAATACATTTTTCTAGTTCGATTAAGACATCAGTTCTCTTATAACATAATCATCAAATGACTCAATTACCTATATATCACTATGATGTATATTTTTAATTTATTTTAACCCCACAAGAGTACGTGTAGAGAGTAATAAATACGTATCTTTTTCTGAGTTAATGTGAAAAACTTACGCGTGACAGAGCGACCTCCCTACACTAGATATAGACATTAATGTGGGCTGAAACACAAACTAATATATGTGTGATTTGAAAAAAGACTCGCATACACTTTTTGTCGATAACAAACATTATTTATATGTTTATGATATGATAATCTTTATAAAAATTTTGCCCGCTTTAATTTTCCCCGATGATTCCCTGTGCCGATGTTTTCGCCTTGGCAAATTATTTTTTTTCTAATTCTTGCTTAAGAAAATGTCTAATGAAAGGAATGAGGCACTCTTAATTGATAATAATTATAAAATTGACGTGCGTAGCATATGAAGTCTTTTATAAGAATTGCTCAGAAATTTTCAATTTTAAATTCCGTATTCCGTATTCCGAAGCAGCGTTTTAATGTATTGTCGACTAGCTGTGCCCCGCAGTTTTACCCGCCCTGCAATTTAACTTAAACGAACGAAATGATATTACCTACTTAATACTACCTACCCTATCCTCATCATCATTTTGCCCTTTTAAACTGTGACCGTAGTCCATTCTGTATAGGGTCTGGCTACAGTTTTTACGGCCGGCCTCCTGCCTAACGCCAACCCTCCTCAGGAATTATAAGCTACTAACAAAACATATTATATAAGAATTCATACATTATTTCTAAAATAGTCTATATACGTGTTAATACTGCGTTACCAAATATATCAGTTGCCTGTTACAATTACCCAGGGTAGCTGTGCATCTCCGGAATGCGTGCGTATGCTATGAATATCTCAATGCACAGTGTGTCTAACTGATATTTGTAAAATCTCCGAAACTGTTCTGTTTTGAACTTTATATAAACTTTCAATCATTATCATTATGAAGATCATTTCATCATCATTCAAGTGAACAGCTATTTTATAGCAATTGTTCTTTAAAAAAAGGGTGAAAAGTGAATTGCGGAGGCCCGTTTGGCCACCCTGAATGTTTGTGGGGGAATGAGTGTTAAAATGGATGAAGTTTGTGAATTAGTGAATACCAGAATGACGAAAGTTTTCTCGTGGTGTGTTTGGAAAATAATCTTGTTGTGGCCACAAGAAGATTCATATGTATACATGGGAAAGAGGGCAAGACCGAAGCATAATAGATTTTGTAGTTGTACCCCGTGGCTTTTCAATCTCTTTATGGATGATTGTTTGAAAGCTTTGAAAGACGAAGAGTATGGATTAAGAATGGGTGAGCTAGTTGTAAAATATCTCTTGTACGCCAATGACCAGATCGTGTTTGACTTACAACTTATGCTGAATGTTGTGAATGATTCATTAGAACGTAAAGGTATAAAGATGAATGTATACGTACGTACGTAGATAATAAGACGAAAGTAATGGTGTTTGAAAGAGAACAGAGTAAGACAGTAATTGATATAAATGTTAACGGTAAACAAGTGGAACAGGTGGATGAGTTCGTGTATTTGGGGTGTATGTTTAGTAGAGATGGTACGCATGTTAAAGATTTTGAACGACGAGTAAATGCCGGAAATAAAATGAATGGGGCTATAGGTACAGTTGTGAGGAGTCAGAATGTGTCTATGAAGGCTCGTCTGGCAATACACAATGCTGTACTAGTCCCTACTTTAATGTATGGTAGTGAGAGCTGGGTTTGGCAGGAAAAGCATGCTAGTAGAGTTAATGCCGTTGAGATGCGATCCTTAAGAAGTATGTTAGGCGTGACACTGAATGATAGGGTTAAAATTACCACTATAAGGGAAATGTGTGGCTTAAAAGTGGATGTTGTAACTAGAATTGAGAAAGGTATGCTTCGGTGGTTCGGGCATGTTGAAAGGATGAATGAAGAGAGAATAACGAAACAAATTTATGTAGTAAAAGTGAGTGACAGTGTTGGTAGGGGACGCTCTAGGAGAACTTATATCGATCAGATTAGTGGCTTACTAAAAAAGGCCGATATAAGGAGCACCCATAACCGACGAGCATGTATGCGTAGATGTATGAATGTAGAAGAAGCGAGAGAGGTGTGCCAGCATCGCGCCAAATGGAAATCCATGATCTCTGCCTACCCCTCTGGGTTACGGGCGTGAGCGCGTATTTATTTATTTTATTTATTTGTTCTTTAAATTGATATTGATTTTTTTATTTATTAACCAATTCAGATAAAACAAACACTAAATGTTAAGTGAAGCTTACCGCAATAAATTAGTGAAAACCGAAGTCAAATTGCCGTTAAGCCGTTTCTGAGATTAGCGCGCAGAAACGTACAGACATACTGACAAAAATTCTAATAATAATGTAATGTTTTGGATTTTATTGCGTTTATAAAGGCCCCCAATAATAGTTTTTCTCAAATATCTTCCATGTATAGATAGCGATTAGTTAAATTTTTATTATATGTATAGATATCCGTTTGTGAAGCGAAAAGCACAAAGAATTTACTACTGAGAATCAATCCTATGACAGCGTCAGAGCCTAGTACTCTAAGCCACGAGGTAGCTAAATCAGTAGTTTTACAAGTCATAAAATATGTCAAACTTTCACAAATACCTTGAAAAATCTAGTAATTATATTACTATTCATTTTACATATAACAATATTGTACAATATTGTTAATCCAACTAATAGCGTAGCTTTTTTATAGGATAGGGGTGAAAACGAAAGGTCGCCTGATGTTTAAAAATCACCCCGAAATATCAATGTAGTGCGTTGCCAGTATTTAAGGAACAAGTAAGTATATATACCGCTGGAGACACATAACACGAAGTTGCACATAAACCATAGATACGGTTGTACGGCTACCATCAAAACGAAGTTCAAAAATAATTTAACTAGCTATTGCAATTTTGAAGTCTTAATGTTGTTCTGCGGACGCTCTTCTTTTTACATGGGTTGGTACTTTGATAATTTCTAGGAAAACATACATGAAATGTTATTTGACACCAAGTTTGAAATAAAACCCTCTCACTATCACATTTTTTTTGCACATGTCAACAGGAAGTTGAAACCTCTGGTATAAGTACTGCTAACGCTTATTATATAACGAAGGCCGATCTGCTGACTTAATAATAAATAATGTTGCGCTAATTAATCTTAAAGGCACTAATTATTGAAAGTTTTTTGTTTATTCAACTCTCTCTCTTTCTCTCCATATTTCCGATGTTTTAATGATGTCAACTATCAAATGTGTTTGCTATTTCTACTCTCTGTAACTGTAATTTTTTTTTTGTGACTGAAAGATCACTGTTTGCCTTGAGGAGGCATTTACAGCTACACCGGGCTCGAGGCGGTAGGGCGCAGAGGGCGCTTAGCCTAAGCCTCTTTAAGAGTAACTTAGCTCGAAGGCTCCCTCCGTAGAGGGAGCTTTGGCTCGGGCCGTTACTTTATTATTATCACCGGATTGGGAGGCCGTCGAGCTCTTAGGTCGCTTCGGCGGACGCTCTATTGAGTGACTCGGCACAAGGGCCCCCGAGAGGGAACCTCGGTTTGGGCTGTCACTCATTACGCGTTTAGCATTCCGATTCGAGGGTGCCCGAGAGGGCCGAGCCTCGGCTCGATCGGTAGCTATTATAGGATTACATAAATTTCTAGAGCTAACATTACTACCACTTCGGAGAGCGTTTGCGCTGGGAGAAGAAGTGGCGGAAGAAACTCCAGCAACGCTTCTATCATTAATTCCTATTTATATATATTATTGTGAGATTCCATACGATACAAATTCGATATGTTATATGCAAATGTCCTCAAAACATGTATACGTATAATTGCATAAAAGACACGAAAGATAAATCTCTTGTTAAATTAATGTTAAATAATAATCCGCACTTGGTGATGTGAAGGAGTATAAGTTTTAAGGCATTTTCTTGTTTTAAAATTTAGCTCTCCATCGCTTATACAGGTTAATAATTGAAGGCACCCATGTCATACCTATCCGGGAAACGTGGCGAACTTTCAATTCACTACCTAACCTACTAGTTGCGGACTTCCCGCGTCTAACAAGAATTAGACATTTAACTTTTAATTGGCCGCTTGTACGTTCTTCAGAAACTCCGCTCGGTGTAAGTGTTTAACTATGTTACTCGCTTCGCTTTTAATAATGACCTAACTTGCTTCAGGTGGTATGTCTGCTATATCTACGTCACTGGGAATTCATTATTTCGAACTTATTTAATTCTCTCGATTTGGTAATTTCAAAAAACCTTTTTTGTTGTATAACTTCTAAGTTATTCATAAATGCATCGGCTCGATTCGAAAAGTACCAAGAAATTACTCGGTTACAACACTTTCGGCCCGACAAACAAATATATTACAAAACGAGGTACTGTTGTACCTTAATACTGTTGTACGTGCGTTTGTTTTAGCGACTGAGGGCTAAATATCCTTTCCATCGTTCTTTCTCTCCTTTTTCTTACGTATATGCTCATGCATTTTCCCCGAAATTAATTAGGGTGTACCTACTTTCAGTGTTCATCGCATTGATGATTAATCTTAATATTTAGTTCATAATTAAAATACTAAGGTGGAAAATAGCTATAAAAATTCTTTCTTAGTATCCATTCTTAATTTTAAATAATAACCGTTTAACTGATATGAAATTTCAATGAAATTAACTAAATTTAAACAAAATTAAGCAAACAAATTTCTGTGTCAACTAAAATTCCGTCTTTTGTGAGAGGAAAATGCGTGTAGCATTCAAGCATCCTTACAGCAGAAATGAAAGTTCGCTGTAGTTCGCTCAATTATTGCATTTCCATTTTAGATGTAGGACGGTTTACTCTGTAGGAAGAATATTTAACTAACTTAGATTGTTATCGTTATTAACAACGTTCTATTTTGCTTAAGAGGACATGGAGTATTATTATTTCATTTTACAAATAAAGCAAGTATACAAGACGTTTGTTGATATTATTTCATATTCTTGTTAAGGAAATAAAATTGTGTTAGTATATTTCGTATTTTAACGGCAAATATTTTTTACTTCTTTTACCGTATAATTTTCTTTCAGAATTTTTTTGATCATGCAATTTTTTAATAAGGATTTTAATTTCTTGCCGCGAAACAAACTTTTTTAAATTAATCGCGCCAAAAACATCTTTGGATGGTAGTTTTCATCAACTACTTGATGGTCCTGTTGTCGGTGGTAAGTGGTTGGCAGCTTAGGTACCTACGGCCATGTTGCGGACTGTCGGTCGGCGGGAAATCGCGGCCGCCCATGGTAGGCGTGAGACGCCGATTCGCGAGAGAGGGACGCGGGTAGGCGGACGGCGAGAGTGTGAGCGGGAGGGCGGCGGCGAGGGCGTGCGGGCTCGCGAGCCGCCGCACACTCCTGTTCCGGTCGCGTCGACGGGCGGCCGGGAACTCGCACCTCGCCACACTGAATACGCTATCGCTGTTTACACCGACTTTTCCAAGTGCGTGCCGCTCGTGCCCGCTCCAGCGGCACGTGATAGGCCGCAGCCGTTTTTTCCCGCTCGTTCGTCTCAGTGACAGCCGAAGTCGTTGACGAGACCTCTTCCCGCCACTTTCAAATAAAAAGTGCGCACCATTTGGCGCGAAATGCCGCCTTGAAACCTGTCAAAGATTATCAGTGGCAGCCAATAAACATTTGCTTGTGAAGATTAAGCTGTGATTTTCGGTTCGCGTTCCTCTGATTAGGTGTTGATTCTAAAAAAATGGATGACTGGGAGCGACACGTGACTCCTTTACTTCAAGATATGGGCTGCTCGAACGAGGAGGCCCAAGATGACTTCTTTAATCAACAGGATGTAAGTTATTCTTGATTTATTACCATCATTGATCTAAAAAGCAATTAGTTGGAAACCCGACATATCAATTGACATACTTTGTAATAATAAAAATTTACTAATAATACAAATTTTCGACAAATTTTGTGCCTTAGCTACTTATCATCAAAAATTAAAGATACGCAAGAGAATTTACAAGTATATACTGTACTCTTTCCACGGTATTTTTATATAATATCGCTTGACAATCGAGTATGTAAATGCACATCATATGCGTACATTACTTATATACGTGCGTACCTTTACACGTACCTAAATAAAAAACCTATATGGATAAATTTATACATATGATAAATGAAATGTTATAAGGCGTTTTATCCTTACACTGATATCTCTGAAGATAAATCAAATTATAATTTTATATGGACGTCAGAAATCCAACGACTTCCGCATTATTTCAACCTATACGCGAGAAAAAAATAAAACAAAGGAGATATTTAAGTTGAAGGATAAATATAGATAACATACGAATCCGTTTAATTGTTAAAGTATTGCGAATAAAAATAACTACACGCAAATAAAATTTATTTAATTTGGATCCATAATTGCGTGACGTGCACAAATGCATCATATTTTGCTGATGAAGATGCAAATGTAATTTTATAATGCCATTAATTTGAATTTTTAACTTATTCATTATCTTCTTACAAGATATTTGTACGGTAAAATAAATCCATAATAAATGTAATGCTATTAAATTTAAGGATCAGAATAAAAGGGAAAAAGATTTCATATTCGATTTTTCATGACGTCATTTTCAAACAAGCATTTCCAACGAGCTTATACTGTTAGTGGCGTTTGTATTCACTAAAGCATTCTAAAAGCATTTAAAAAAATATATAGATGACGTACAATCTTGTTTCTAACTCTATATATATAAAAGAAGAAACTGACCGACCGGCTAATATATCAATAATATATAATTCGGAATAGGCTCGCCATGTTCTTCAAATATTTTTGTGATACGTTTTAATAAGTTTTTACCTCGGAGTACGTATTAAATGACAATTACAGTTTGCTATTGATGCAGGCCCAGGTGATGGAATTCAAATGACCTAATAAATACTTTGAAATTTAAGGCTCAGCGCGCGTTGTTATCTAAAATAGACATTACGTGTTCTTTCACTAACTGTTTGTTATCCAGAATGATTCTATTCATTTATGTTGTTTTTTTATTGAAGGTGATGAAATTTTAGTAAGTTAAGCAATGATTTGAACACAATCAAGCACATACGATACCGATACTGTCTTGCTGGATAAGTAGTAACTGGAAATCAATGATGAATATATCATCAAAGACGCTTTTGTCCACTAAACATGAAACATGGCATATGTACGGAGTTTAAGTTCTTATTCTGCTAAACATAACTAAGACATTTTAAATCAATCCAAACAAAAATAGTCTATCATCATGCGGCATCATAGAAGCACTTTAAAAGCATGATACTGCCGTACTGCAGAGAATAGAAAAGTCCATAGAGATTCATGAAACGGTTGTCTGGGTCGCATAATAAAAAGCAAGAACTCGAACTGCTTCTACTTAAGGCTAAACAAAAGACCTTTGCAGTCCTGGTCGTACACGAATTCCGCGTCTTATGAAATTTCTACCGGTGGTTTCATATGAGCACAAGATCGCTGTTTGGGACAGCGGTGAACAAGGTCCAGCGGCCATAATTCTCGTCAACTTTCGGAAGTAGAAAGCAATAAAAGAAGAGGAAGGTGAGTCTCAATCATAAGGGTTTCTAGATGAGTGCTAGAATCCCTCCACTCTGGATCGAAGTTGTTTTTTTTTATAAAAGAACGTGTGCGAACATTTGGATACTTTTGGTAATTATTATCATACACAATAGACGTCTTCTGCAGATCCTACGCTTCCCGCACAAATCAGTAGAGTCCCGCAATCATGATAAGATCGTCACTCTACATTGTGCGAAGTGCACACACGCTCAGTCGTCTTTTATATGATACATGTCGGTCCTGATAATGAGCAACTTAAATCGATTCTATATTCATTATTCGTTCATTCAGTTTTGCCTTCAAGAGAATGAATGAATGAACGGAAAAGTAGTATTCTATAAAAGCCTATTCTTTGTTCTTATCGTTGTACACATGATTTGGTATTATAATGAACCACAATTTTTTTTATAATATAAAATTTAAAATGTTCTCTTACTGTTAATAGTTGTAGTTTGTCGCATATCTGCAACTCATTTGGCTAATTTCCTACTCAAACTCTTGTGTTGAACGATGAGAAGTTTCGTGAACAAATAGCGCAGGTGGGTGTAAACTTTTCAACAAGTTTCACGAAATTCACAAAGTCACCCAGGGGAGATTTTATGGGACTACGGCTTGCGTCAGGTGTAAGGTGTCTTGTTCTAGTCGCATTGGTGTATTGGCGATAAAGGTTAAAGTGCTTTAATTCGCTTTCTATATAAGAGTATAAAGACAGGACATATAATATAATTTTTGGCTACCATTGATTGTCTTATTATTTTTAGTACTTCATTATATTTTAATTAAAATCGTATTTTTCATCATTGGATTTTAATTATGACCGTAAACTAATACTCTAAATCACACAAAAAGGCCAATAGCTGTATATATAAAACAATAGCAGTATCACCCACATCACTGTTTTAGCGTTTAACGCCAATGGCAAATGTTTTATAGCACCAAATATCAGTTCCAACACCTTAATTTATAGATGGTGGTAATTGCCTTTCTTGTTCATATTTTACCTTTGTGATTCCACACTCGGTGCCCATTACCAATGGTGCATTCAAGACTGAAGAGCAGCTATTGCCAAAGAAAAACGAACGTCTTTACGCAAATATGCAAATAACTGCTACAATGTAGTGATGCTGTGATCACATATCTATCCGCTAGACTACTAGCTCATTTGCTTCTTGTATCGCAGTAAAAAACTACATATCTATACAATTTCTTAAGTCGAGCAAACAATAAGGATGAGTTTGTAAATTCTGTGAAGGGATAAACTATAAGTATAACATTAGTGTTGTTTTTAAAAGCTGTTCGTCCTCAGTTAGTGTTCATGGGGACGTTGTTTTACACGCACTTTCACTACTCTCTAATTAACAACAAAATAGAATATCGTCCGGTCGGACAGAGATAACGGATTTTCATTCATAGTTCTGCACATCTCTCGCGTCTGAGTTTATTTAACACTATCATTGGATAATCGTAACCATTTTTAATATCATAATTATAAACTATTATGTTTTTAATTGTAATATTGTTATTAAAGAATGAGTATATATATATTATTGACCGAGAAGCCCGTAGTTTATAAAAATCAGACAATGTTTGTGTGCATCTGCTGAAATCTTAGCTATCGATCTGTTTCACATCGTTATCCTATTCATTAAGGGATACATTATATTTCATTTTAATTCAATATTATAATAGTAAACATAGGAATGACAGGTTGTTTGTAATGTTAAGTGGTTCTTCCAAATGCTACATCGCGCTAATCCATTATGACTATCATTATAAATACTATTATCTGATTTCAGTTTACTGACTATAGTGAGCCACATGGTAAATTGTAACATCTGTTAAATTGGCGTTTTCTAGATTAGATAACCTCATACTCAACATTAGTGCAAAATGCTTAATGCAAGTAATCACAATCATAGAAAAAGTAGTTTAGTCTATTTTTATTTAATTTATACGTTAAAAATAGTTTACATGCTAACAAAACAAATGTTAATTTTTATAAATATTGTAGGACTCATTGAATTCACCTTTATGAGTAAAAATCAAGCAAATTTAAATAAAGTACTAATTAATTTCTACCTAAACTAATGCACTAATGTATCTATTCCTCCAAATTGAGTCTCCAAAATCATCATAGAGCATGCGGTGAAGATTTTATTCCCCACGGTATAGCTATTGTCCAGGACGGTTCTTTGTTACTACAAGTTTATTACGATTGCAAACAAGCCGACCTTTAATTGTATTTAAAACGGTTGTCGGTTTAATTAATAACCATCTATCTTAAGCTAGGTCTTATCTGTGACTTCGTCAGCGTTGAATTACTCGGTTATCATATTTTGTTTATTTATGGCAGAGTCAGCATCAGGACCAGCTTTTGGATGAATGCGCCGGGTCGGCAGGATACCACGACCGGTCAGGAGACAAGATTCACAGATAGTCTTCTGTGAGGTCGTGGTATGGTAGATTTCTACTTACATCTTCGTTTCGTCTAATGAATGAGGTTCTCCAGCTCCATCCTTTCCTTTGATCCTTTCAACTCTTCATTTCATTCTCCTTTATAAGTGCTGGCAAAGTATTTGTAACTCTCGACAGTTGCGGATGTTAATGGATAGTGACCCTTTGCCCTGGCCTTGCCCCGGAGTGTCATAGATAATATTAGGATGTTATGAATGATGATAATCGTACAGTCAATCGGGTTTTCTGTTCTTAAATTAACTATTACTTGTGTAATCTAGTTTAACAAAAAATAACGATGTCATTATTTTTAATCTGATACAATTTTGATGATTATCCGCGAGTTTGTCTGTATGCACCTCTAGGGTAGTTACTTCAGACCATTTTTACGAACGTAAAGTCCTAATCATTTTATTATAATGTATTTATAAATATAACGATTGTGATAATAGAAACATATTCGTCTTGAAAATCAACATTTATTATCAGTAGATAATAAATGTTGATTTTCATATAGTAGTATATTACATTTATTATATTTTGTAAAAAAATCTATAAAAATTCTTCAATTTAATTATTAATAAAATGCTTAAAAAATTTGAAACGGTTGAAATTTATAAAAAAAAAACGATGATAATAAGGTGTAATATAGATTGAATTAGTAGTGCATTTGACGAAACAGGATCTGTAAATAACTACCGGGAATTTAAATTTAATCGTCGATAATAAGTACGTATGTATATAAACAATCAGTAAAATTGCACACTACTAAAAGCAGACATCAATTAGTAATTAAAATGCACAGACTCCATTAGCCATTACGAACAAACAGCCAAAGGCAATATTGGAATACATCCACTATTAAATTCACGTACGTAGTATGTTAATTGCAATGTGGTTTAATCAAACAGTTTATTTTCTGATTTAGAAATAAAATTTATTTTATTATCTTAACAGTAATAAATTGCACAGTAGTTTTATTTACAAATGATACTCAAGAATTAACATACTGGAAGTTAAATGTGACAAAAATTTCTTACAATTGTACTATGCACATTATCTCCGTATATGAATGAGTGGGTTTATAAAATTTTAGAGTATATTTGCATCATAACGAAATAAAGTAATTTGACTTCGAAAAACCCGGTCTCTGAAAGACTATCAATAGAAAAATTTAGCTACCTAGCTGTCAAAGATGTCCGATAAAATGTCAATTGAGCTAGAAGTATGACCACGTTTTTTTTCTTATTTAAAATTATATCAATTTGATATGACTTTTAACTTGACAGGAGGGTTAGTTGAAGACAAAATTTGACAACCTTTACAGACACCAGGCGTTAAATAGAAGCGTCTGAAAATTGAAAAACTAACTTGAGTATTGTAGACAGACAAACTTAATAAGAATAAACAGTTGAATTTTCTTCGAGGACAACTTTCGATAACTTCTTGGAGAGGAACGTAGTCAATTAATTCGTTATTGGAAAACAACGTGTACTTCATAGTTACTGGAGAAGATCTGGACACTTTCATATTGATGAAATTGAATCAGATAAAGTTTTTCAGCTTTTGAAATGAACAAGGTCTATACAAAATTACTTGCTCCCACACCGAAACAGGAAATAAAGTAATTAGTGTGTAAGGAATACTGTTATTACAGTTAAACAGAGGTTGTCAAATAACAAATTGCTCGAATTCAGTGAAGACGCGTGCCAGGAGGCTGATCGGTAAATCGAATTTGGTTAGTCTTAACTTAGACAGTCTTGGGCGTAGACGTCACGACTCTGGCTAGCAGGCTAGATTTCTAATAAAATGCTATTTGGGGATTTTGTTCAGGAATAGGAATAATTTGTTGTCTCATCACCATTCCTGCTCTGCTCCATCCATTCGCCTTTACAGCGGTAGATCCCACAACAACATCAACCTATTGCACGAATGGGTCGGCTCCGCCGGTGAAATACCATAACCTGCATTCTTTCTGATGAGGTGCTAGAGGCCCAATTTCAGTCCTTTTCCCCTTTCTTAATAAGAAAGATTGGAAGGGGAAAAATAGGAACAGGAAAATAAATATGTCTATCCCCTCCTCTATCCATTAAAGGCCGGAGACGGATATGCAACTCATTTGCTTGTTTCGAATGCCTACCGCCTAGTTGCACCGTATAAATCAAAAAATTGTAGATCAATATGTTTGAACAAAACATATTCAATTTTAGTTATAATGCGTACAGTAAAATATTCCAACAACTTACTGGCGTAAATATTTCCTTTAGATTATGTTGTATCTATAAAAGACGCGTGAAAGGCTAATACTAAACTCCTTTAATCACATTGCCATCAAACACTTTTTATTTTCAGTATTTATAAACTTTTTATGTTAGGGGCAGATTTAACGTATGTCAGATTTTTTTATTATTATTCGCATCAATTATTATTTATGTTTAAAAAGGGTTTAAAAAGCAGCCTCAAAGGTAGAGAAACTAGACAAAACAAAAGGTCTTTAAGGTTAGGTATGCTGTATATTAGTAGCGGTGTCTGGACGAATAGAAAGATTTGGCATCTACGTGGTATAAACTTCTAATATTAGTGAATTATTTATATTATTTTTTTATATATAATAATATGATGATTAATATCAGATCTTATACTATTCTTTGTTCGAACTCGCTGATAGTAATCAGCTGGTAACTAGTTTTGTATACAGTTAATTCGATTTTAACCTGAAGCGATATGCTAATTACAGTTATAATGTATTGAATGCATGATTTGCTAATCATACATAATGTATGGAGGTAATATTTATGTATAACTTAACGCTAAGTACGTAGGCAGGTGTTTTCGGCGCGTACGCGGTAAGTATCAAAATCGCGTGCCAACCAAAGTCAGTTAGTGCAGAAGTTAGTTGTGTGTTACAAGTTTGAAATTTGGAATGAAATGCGACCTGCCTGTTTAAAAGTAATTGCCCAAAACGTCAAGTTGACGTTTAACACGTGCTTACGTTTTAAAAAGACAAACAGATTTTGTACTCGATACGATCGTGAATTTTGTAAATTATGAGGCGGGCTTTTTTAAATTGCAGCTGCTATTTAGATGACGCAGTAGTATTTTATAATTAAAATTCAATGTTTGTATGTATGTAATACATATTCGTAACCACATTCACGTATGGGTGTTAGAGTTGGGTATTATAGGACAAATATCTAGTAAAATTAATGCAGATGATATGCGGTCCCTGAGAAGTATGCTAGGCGTGACACTGAATGATAGGATGAGAAATAGCGTTGTAAGGGGAAACGGGTGGCTTAAAAGATGTCGAGACTAAATTTGAGAAAGGTATGCTTCGGTGGTTCAGGTAGGAAGATTGGCAAAAAATTATGTGTGTGTGAGTGGCAGTGTAGGCTATACTAAAGAGAGTGAGTAGTGTGACGTACTAAAGAGAGACGATCTTAAGAGTATCCAAAACCAATGAGCATGTATGGTAGATGTATAAATGTAGAAGAAGCGAGAGAAGTGTGTCAGGACCGTCACAAATGGAAATCTTTGCTAACACCGCTGGATTATGGATTTGAGTATATATAATATATGTACGTACATTTGTTTATCCCGTATGCGTTCCTAAGCCATTAATCAGATTGTGGACGCTCACAACGGCTTGTGGCCAAAAATTCTATAAAAATAAAAAATATTTTTAGATTTTGATGAAACTTTTTGTACAATGCTTTGATCGATTTGAAAGGAAGTCAATAAAATAAAATTACCTTTTCTTGTGACTGACTTGTCACTGTGAACCTGGAGGAGGCTTTTACAATTTACCGGGTTTGAGGTGGCAGAGCACACAGAGTCTTTAGCCTAAACCTCTTAGCAGTAACTGAGCTCGAGGGCTCCCTTGCCTCGGACCGTTATTTTTATATTTTTTGGATTGGGAGGCCGCCGAGATGGTAGTTCGCTTCGGGGAAGGTCCATGGAGTGACTGGGCTCTAGGGCCCCTAGAGAGGGGACAAGGGACCTCGGTTTGGGCTGTAACACAATACACGTTTAGCATTTCCCTAGCGTGTGAGTTTGGATACTACAATAAGGAGATTAGTATGAGAAGCAGCAGAGTCGAGGTATTGGCGCTATGCTTGTTTGAGGAATTGGGCTATATTAGGTAGCCCTACTTCTACATAAAGATCTTCATTAAGCATGAACCACCCGGGTACCCGTAGCCCTACATAAGAATCTGTTTGGTAGAACCTGAAGCCTATGTATGTTGAGTGTGTATGCAAAGACTCGCGAAGATCCGTCATAGCGATGGATTGATGGATTACTTTTACAGAAGCATTGATAAGGAGGAAAATACGACTTTATACAAAAGACGCCCTGTTCCTAACGCGGGTGTTAAGAGGTGCGAAGTTGAGGCGATTATCTAAGACGACGCCTAAGTATTTAACCTTGTTTGTTGTCAGCCTTGGGACCAGAGATGAACATGGCCACCCCTATGATACGGCTAGAGAAAAAGAGTGCTGTGCTTTTGGAGAGATTGGTTGTGATTTTCCATTTTCGAAACCAGTCACAGAGGGTATGGGCGATTGGCGAATAGAGCTTGCTCTATATTACGTGTGAGAGAGATGTTTAAAGGGTGAATAGGACTGGGCCAAACACCGACCCCTGTGACATTCACAACGATGCTTGCTCGAGAGCACACTCTCTCGACGCGGTAGCGGAAGATCTGGTTACTAAGAAAGTATCATATCAAGCATACGAGACAATCTGGCACACCGTTCTTAAGAATTGACTTTAAAACTATTATGAACTTGTGTTCATACTGGTTTTTATTTGATGTAAAATAAATAATATCCATTTAGTTACCTACCTATCTGTGTATATTCCGACTAATATTTTGCATTACACAAAAACAAGAGGAAATTTTATTCAATGCTGTTATAAAGTTGCACGTGCGTTTCCTGCGAATAAATGATTTTGATTACGTTGGTCTTTTGCTGTTAGCGGCAATTTGAATAACTATATTATGATGCACATATTTTGTTGTACGAATACTTTGCTTGAAGTATGTCTCGTCTGGGTCGATAAACTCAAGACCTCTTGTCCACTTTTGAGAAATCTATCTGTAATTTGTGGATATGGAAAGGATGGATGACAGTGATAAGACAAAAGCAATGTTGTATTGCAAAAGTAAGTGGCAGTATTAGTGGACGTCCTAGATTGACGTCCATCCAATAATTCCAGTTCGGTGTAATTCGACTTAGTAAAAGTGCTTGCTATTCACTAGTTAAATGATTATCAAGCAGTAATTCTATACTCTTTGTGTCGTATAGTAATTAGATGTTTGAAATATTTAAAACAATAGTTATTAAAACAAAATGGTAAACCGTATATTAATTTTTATTCAGTCGTTTTCATAGTTTTGTTAATTTAGATATGATTGATGATAATAAATCAGTTACTAATGTAACTTTTTTCTTTTATTTTGATTCTTTTGTTTTAAGCGCATATTTTTCTTCTTCATTCAGAAATAAATTACTGATGTAGCTTGGCTGGTTTGCCATTTATGAGATTTCAGTGATGAATAAACATTTAAATAAATGCTTCGTATGCCTTAATGATTTATATTTTAATACTTCCTATAAGCTCTCTATTGTATACTGTTTGTCTTTGACATCGAGCCGTTTCCGAGATAGCCGAAATATTATATAATTTACTTAGAAGAATACACAATAAACAGTAATGACATGTTATGGTATTAGTTTGAATTGTAGTAGTTGAATTGTAAAAATAGGTAAAACTGCGCTTTAGGTTTGAATAACAGCTAGCTAGCATTACCCTACAAATAAGACACTTAGTAAACTTTAAATTGTACGTTGTTAATTAGCCGATTATGCTGGCAAACGTAACACGCATTTTTATTGTTGCAAAACACGAATGGAACGTAAAAACCTTTGTAAATGTGTACCTAAAACTAAAGAAACTGATTAAAATTCTTACATTATTAAGTTTACCTCGTTGGCTACTGCAAGGAGGTGTTTTTGTCGCATCCGGTCTTTGTGGTTCTCTTTTAATGGACCCTGTCTTTGGATGTTAAGTGTATCAACAAACACCTAACGAAGAATAATTAAATATACGTTAACTAATGCGTCTTTACTTTTAGTTGGTGTAAAACTTTGCAACGGACCCATTATAGTGTTTCGACAGTCGAAACTTTAATCGATTTTTCTTGAGCGTTTTAAGTGCTGACCACGTTTCCCCATTATGTCCGAACCATTAGTTCATCCGCGTTTAAAAGGGCGTTGTCGTGAGAAAGTCCAGAGGTTGTTATGTTCAGGTGGCTTTAGGAAATGTTTCCTTGGACACGTGTGACCGCCGTTCGCCAACCGTTCCTCTACCCGCATTATTTTACTCAAGAAACCGGTAATTTTAATGAAATTCTATACTAAAGTGCAGCTGTGCCACACTCCGCTGGGTACCTACGTTGGCGCGCAATAATTTTGTTTAAATGTATCAAAAAGCATGCGAAACTTCAAATGTTACATCTAAATCAAACTTTAAACACATAAAATACACAACTTCTTAATCAGTAAGACATATTTGTACGAACTTTTAAGAAAAAATAATTCTATATTAGGCATGTTTCATTAATTTCAAGCTTTATTTCAATTATCGATTTTTTCGTCATCTTTTGCTTTGTTTTGACATATTTTTATGCCGTGGATTTTGTGTAGATAAATAAACTGTAGTCTAAAGAAAAGTTTTTTGCCATTAAGTAGTTTTGAAAATTATGGATATTTTTTTTATCGAATACACGTCTGTTATAAGTATTTTTTCTTTAGTTGTTTTGAGTTTGCATAAAACAGTTTATAAAGTAAATTAATCCGAGTTCTTCCACATTATATGCAACACGGACGACGCAATGGATCTCAGTCAAAACGGCGCTAAGGATGAGTTTGTCAGTCTTTGAATGGCAATAGAGTTGATGTTTGATACTATAAAACATGCTGGGTTGCGTTGTCGCTGCGGTGTTTCACCGTGTAGAACCTCTTTCCGATTCGTCTCTCTGACCCCACGCGCGTTGCGCGTTCCACCAACGCATTTTATTTGGACGCACCGTGTTGCATGAAGTCTGTTTTGTAGTGTAGCGCAGCGACACCGCTCCGCCGTGGTTGAAGTCGAAGCAATGTCGATGCTAAATAGATGCCTAAGTGACCCAGTGATTTAACCACTATGACTGCAATCAGGTCACAAACTGACGAAATAAAAAAAAAAAACTGTGACGTAAGTACTTGTGCTTGTGCATACCGTTACATAGGTATTTAGTCGTCAAATATTTTTTCATTTAGAGTTTAGAATGTTACGCATAATATGTCATAATTTTAACGGTTTTTATACACATACATGCTTATAATTATTGACTTCACACCGTATAGAATTACGACAGGTGTAAAATAACCTGTACAAAATTGTCAACATCGACAAAAGACTACAAATTGCGACTAAAAAAGATCGTTGTGTATTCATTGATACGGGGTATATTGCCGAGTGGCGAATTAGCATTCCATGTCTGGGCTCGGGATAAACGGGATCTCTCATTAAGGGTTCCTTACCTTATCTCACTCATCGAGGCCTAACCTTTCCGTGGCCAGTCGATGTTATAACGTTTAATATAATAACATATATGATAATAAGGCAGCCTGCATGATAATCATAATATTAAAACTATAAATAATTCAAAGGGCCATCGACGTTAGCAGCACGCGACGTACTTCCGGAGGAGTAATTAATGCTCGACCCGTCTTCGCATCGCTTGATGAACTACAAAAATTATTTAGTTATCGATTATAGAAAACCTGTAATGTTGATCTTGTTTTTTTTCTATTAAATTATTTTAATGAACCTCAGTAATTAGATAAGTTAATAAACATATTTTTTCAATAACTTTTTATTATGTTTTGGTTTTTTAAAGATATCGATAGACCAAATCAGAATTAAGTATAAAGTAATTAATTATTTCAAGCAAAAATTAATAGTACATTATATTCTAATGCCCTTTGATTCATTAACGTTATTTTAAGTAACAATACTAAAAATTTTAGTTGTATCAAGAATCAGGAAAAATAGGTAGGTCTATTTTGTTGAAGTAAAAAAAAGATTTTAATAGTGTAAAGACGATTCTAAATTATTTTCCTGGCCATTGACAGACGAATCAATTCTCATTTCACTCCTAGGTCTGAGTTTGTACTTATTTGTTGTTATTATTTGCATCTTTCTTGTATCAACACAATTAAGCACGGATAGAGAAAACATATTTAACGTGGATTCACAATTGTTATTTTATAAATATGTATACATATATCCTATGAAAGGTATGTTAAAGTTAGTACACTTATTACATGTTTAAATTCGAATTTCCAAAAAAAGATAACACAGTATGGCGATTTCTTATAAAATATAAGTTTGTGTTATCCTAAATTATTAACGTTTGAAAACATAGGTAAATTAGTTGTAGATACAATTTGATACAACACATTTACATTTGTACTATACATGGTAAAGTAACATCAGAATTATATGGCTTCATGCAGTCGCACACGAGTTGCGTGCAGTGGCGTTTACTACCGCAAATCGCGAGTACTTTGTTCGTTTGATATCGGACGATCCATCTCACCCTGCGGATGGCGTTAAAAAAAAAGTCACGCACACTTTCTCGAACAATGATTTTTATAATTATAACGAGTCGCAACGGTAGTTATCAGCGGTTTTTATTCCTTTATCTTCATTTGAAATAGAATATTTTGTACGTTGACGTGTTTTAGCTCGTATATTAGAGTCATTCCATTTCTCATAGAAAACAAAAATTTAAAGAGTTGGCTCTATATAATATAGGTAAGGAATAATCATAATCTGTACTGATTAATTCACGATGGAATTGAAACTGGAAACGGGGAAATTATATCGTCAAAATCTAGTCATCCTGTGCTTGCCTTTATGGTTCGCATCTATTTATCTTCATTTCACATCTGGATTACATTAATCAGTATTTTAGCTTTAGCCGATCTTAAGCAAGGTAATGTGCCTACTACGAAGTGTATTCCTCTACATCCAGGCTGAATGGTCAGATGGATCCAGCATGATAAATGGTATGCTGGATGATCCAGCATACAATTTATCATGCTTGGATAATGCAATGATGTGGTAAATGATATAAGCTCTTCAAAGACCACAAGTTACAAGCTAACCTTAGTATTTAAGCCCTATCTTAGTTCTTTGCTATATTTCAAAATTACCAGTGAGTAGAACTAGAACTTCCGAAGAAGCCAATCAGGAAATATATATTTTAAAAGACATCTAGCTGCCCTTCTGTCTAAACCTGGGTACGTCTTGGTTTAGACAGGAGTGTAGGTGAAACGCTTAATTTTATTAAACCTAATTATTTACTTAGAACGACATACCTGTAAATGGAGCCTGAATGTACGAAGCGTATTAGTTATCAATCAATCATTTATTAATTTATGACGGTTTAATATAGTGTAGTGTAAATGTACTAAATTTTAACCAGATTTTGTATATTTCTTCTTAGAGTTATATTTTTGGAAAGACACTAAAAATATTCGTCAAAGAATATTTCAGTAATACTAAAAACTGTCATAATTACATTAAAAATAGTATCATAAGTAATTAAGATTTAATTATTAGTTTGTGTAATGCAATAACGGTATCTACACCGTGTTGCATTGCAAGATATGATTGTTGTAAACAAACAACGGTCATTTACCATACATGG
>JWHW01052848.1:868364-914691 GCA_000931545.1 Papilio glaucus | reverse complement strand
CCGTTTAAATAGCAAAAGCATGATCCATTTTTGGATATCGTCGACACGCTGGCATTTAAAAATCGAGCTTCTCTTTTGAATGTTGAATTTGTAAGGAACACGGTATCTGGAGGTATATAAATATATGTTCTCTGGAAAACAATTTATATTGCGTACATTAAACTGAATTCCAATATTTCACAATGAATTGTGTTACAATCAAGATAATTTTAGTGGCATTTAAATATCCATAATAGATTGGAACTGTCACATTATCATGAGGATAAGTGGAACATAGTAAAAAATTAAACAAAATTACACCAAATTTTAGACTAACACTCCAAGTTCCCCTTCATCACAGCCTGAAGAGTTGTAATAAAATATTGTATTTCAGTTTGATTTGTCAAATGATCCTCATAGGACATGTTCTGCGCTCATAAAATAAGTTGCCGAGCATATTTTTTACGATGTGACATTAAGTGTGGAGTGAATATTCATCTGTTTCTCGTAACTCATTTTGATGTATTTGTAATAATTTCATGAGTTATTTTAAAAAATCGTGCGTAATTCACCCATAGCAAATCATAGTTGTGACGGCTTACCTTATGACAGAAGTATGTAGATGATGGGGTTCGATTCGAGAGTAAAACATTTTGTGTGTTTTCAAAAAATAAAAAGTGTTTGTCCATACTTTTCTCCTATAAAGCTATTTTTAATCCTATCATTCAATGTATATAATGTATCAACAGGCTTACATACATACTTCTTAAGGATCGCATCTCAACGGAATTAACTCTACTAACATGCTTTTCCTTCCAAACCCAGCTCTCACTACCATACATTAAAGTGTTGACTAGTACAGTATTGTGTAAACATTTTAGTTAAATATGTATCGCAGCTTATTTACGATATTTTCTGATACATTACAATTAGGCCCATTGTAAGTTAAACACTGGGTTCCCTTGGAATTAGTTGACCTTTAGTATCATGTGTTAATTAGTAGTTTCCACGTTCAGTACTGATACATACATTACTTGGCGTAGTGTGAACACGTGAGAAAGGTTTTTATGTCAATTATAATGAAGCAATACGTTCGTGTTATTTAGATCGAATTATTTAGAGGTCAAGCAAAATAATCCCTTTGGATGATAATGAGGCAAATACGATATAAAATCAAACAAATCTATATCAAAAAGACCAATTAATCGATACATTTGTTAGTCCATGGTTCGCCGTAAGAAAGGTACAAAGGTAAAGGTAATCCAAAGTGTTCTGCTGCTGGTAGACTCGAACGGGCAAGTACCTAGACCACACATAATACAGTTGTGTAGTTATGCTTCCTTTGGTCTGTTGAGTAAAGAGCCGCAGTTTGTAACCTTCTAAATCCTAAACAGTTTTTTTTTAAACCGATTTTGTAGAGAGACGTGTCACTTGATTTGATTTTTTCTCTATTTTGTCAATCAGTCAATGAACAATCAGAGGGTAAAGTCGGGATTTTAGTTTTAGTTTTTTTTTAATTAACAATTGCTTGTTAACAATAAAAGTATGAATACTTTTTGATTCTTTCCGCAACAATCGATTGATTGTCAAATCTAGCGACGGCACTATGTGGTATATTGCATAGGCTCTGACGGAAGGATTACTACTACATCTTCTGCATAATAAAAGTATGATAATTGTACTGAGATGAAATATCTTCTTTCGTAGAATTGAGATAACAAATGATTATTTTAATGATTTAATCTTATATTAAGAATTTGCAAACGCGACACAAAACAAAAATATAGTAGAAAAATCATAAACATTTTAAATTATAAATCATATTCATACAAACTAATGTTTGATAAAAAAATGATAGCTATATTTTTTTAAAGAAATCTTTTGTGTAATATTTGAATAAAGTGACATAGGATTGTGACCGTTGGGTTAACAAGGTCAACATATTGTTGCGAGGTGTCGATGACGAGTCGGGTCTTGGTCACCGACGGCTTGTCGAGATTACCATCGCACGAGTCCCCGACAACTTGGTAACGAGTCTGACGTTAGCCTTTGGTACAGGCAACGAGAAAAGTCATTTTTTAATTAATATTATTGCAGTATCGGGTGATTGGAATTATTTGGGTTTTAGAATAAATTAGTAAGAATATAGCCGCGGACCAAGAATCAGCGTTGCTTGAATACTTAGAACCAATTGAAACTCTTCCTTTTGCTTTAGAATAGACCTTGTTTTATTTGTTGGATACCTATACGCTATACTTAACAAATGATTGTTCTAAAAATAATGAAGATACTTTGTTTATATTTTTTTAATAATAATTATAACAATAAAATACAAGACATACGTGGAAACAGATTGTCTAAGGCACGGAATCCAGTCCAGATTTTTTTCCTTGAAACAATGTATTTAACTGTTGTTTTTATATCTTGATTTTGGAACAGAATAGAGAAATTATTTGTTCTACAACCATACAATAAGAGAAGCGTTTCTACTTTCCGTATTATTTACAAAATAATTATGTGAATTGCTATTCTTATAATGATGATTTCAAAAAGGAAACATACGTTAGAAACAATAAAAACGAATTTCAAAACAAGGCTGCAAATGAATTCATATCACATCAGATTGATATGAATCTCTCTTGAAATCAACACTATTAATTACATTTTTACTGCCACGATTCCATCGTAACAACGCAGTTTTGTTGGAGATTGTACCAGCACTTATGGTCGATTGTAAACAGCTTTTAAAAACTCTGTTGTCCCGACTTTATATTTGTAGCAGGTAGATACTAATTATATGTTATTATTTATTACAATGTTATTAAGTACCATACGCCAGTCTCCCTTACAAATGAGTTTGAGACCAATTAAAAAGTGTGAATAAGTATGAGAATAGCGTTTTGTTCGGTTCGAAAATATTTCAACGCATATGGACGTTTTTTAAATTTAATTGTATGTAAAGTATTATTTGCTCATTTTCAGTAAAATTTAATTACGTCAAGATCCCCCGGGCTAATCGCCGTATTCATTATTAGTTATCTTATTAAACTTATTAAGAGTTATTACTTTAATTTTAGAAGAGCTCTATAGTTTACTTTATTGATTCACTTCCTGTACTCAAGTACTGATGTGCTACTGTTTTCTTAACTTTACTTTGTAAGATTACTTTATTTTAGAGTATAATTGTTTTGATCATATTACAATAGTGCATTCAATCAATAAGTTCAATGAAGTAAGGAATAATGTTATTTTTTAGAACAAAAAGTGACGAACGTGCAAATGGTAATAGACGACCATTCCAATTAACATCAACAGTTTTATTTAGATGACACCATGTGTTAGTCTTGAGGAGACATATACAGTTTCTGGCATAGAGCAGGCAGGGCATGGCCTCAACCTCTTTCACAATAACTAAACCCGAGTGCTCCCTCAGAAGCCGCGGCTCAGGACATTACTTTATTTGTTATATTAAAATATGTTATCACAACTTGGGAAGGATACACGATACGATCCGTATTGTTGAGTAAAAGTTACATATATGCGATTTTTTTTGTATTATTATTGTTTTACTCACACTTAATTTAAAAATGACTTTGCACTGGACTTGACTGGCCCCAGCTTCGCTCTAGCCCAGCTTACTTGCTGACAGACGAGCTTTCTATTGGTGAAACAGTTTTTGAAAGCGGTTCATTATTAAAAACAATTAAATATTTTCTTTTTATAATATTATATTAGTATATGAAGAGCGGTAGTTGGGGCGTCATATTTGTATTGAAATGTTGAATAAAAAAATATTTGGATTCATTATAATAGGCTCTCGTCTCTTAATAATAGGGGATAAACAGATAGCAATCACTATCCGGTTTACATGATAGGAGATTGTGGGCCTGCCTTCATACATCGGGCACAAGACCCACAAACGTGAATTAATAACGTCTATTTTTTCAGAAAGAACGAATCTACGGTTTCAATACACGTTTTTATCATTCTTTTGTTGATATGCCATTGTAGTTTATAAATTTTCAGTTATGTTGTATGATTACCATTGTTATTAATACTAGAAGTTGTAGTTTAAGTTGTATATGACGACTACAATTTCTTTAATTTTTCGTTTATATCCTCACTTTTAGAGTATGGAAGACCCAATAAACAGTTAAAGGCAAATGCGTATTCACAACAAAACTAAAGGATCTTTAAATGACGATTGGTATATTTTTGTAATAAAATAAAAAATTGGATTTACGATTTTACAAAGCAATTTATCTATAGAGAAGATGAATGTGGGTGGTCGAATATATTTTGCTTTTAAATATCTCGTTGATGTGATTAGCCTTGAGGCATTTATTGCTTAGCTTTAGGAGGCATTAAGAAGAATCATTAAACACACAGACTAATTACTGTTATTACCAAACGTTATCGGCAGCACAGAAGCCAATCGAAATAACGGAGGTATTTCATTCCATTATAACGCGCCCGAAGCGGCACGAAGCGGCCAAAGACAATCCTTAACTCGGGGCCTTGTGGCTCGGGGCCGTTTTTATTTGAGAATATTTTCCTAACTAATTAAAAGCGTTGAAATAAGAAAATAAAAACAGGCTCGGTTATCGATGGCATCGACCCCCTTTGTGTAGCGGCCACCAGCGAGGCAAGGCGTTTGGCTGCGCGCAGTAATTAACTTAGACCGAAGAGCGAATGGCTCCGTCGACGCACTCAACAACAAAGGATGCACACAACTCTCGAAAAATGCATGTCGCTGCTTAAAGGATCGCGGACGACGCGAACGGTTCTCGAGAAATACGACTTACGTACCTTTTTCTTATCGACGAAGAAATAAACAAGGATTAGTTAGGATTCGGATCGATGATCTATTTAGATCTCTATCTGATTAGTTTCATTCATATAGAAAAATGATTCAGTGTTTAATATAAGTTAAAGTTTTAATTTGGATCTATCGTATAAATTTTTCTTTTGTCTGCTTTTCCGATGCATGTATTTAATTATTGGTCATAATCATATTCAGCATGCAATTATGGGTAATCAGAATCTAGTAATTTTAAGGGCCAAGGACAGACACGCACTGGAACGCACTGAGACGACGACGGTATAATAACTAAAAAGAAATGCAAGCAATATTAACGACTGAAGTTATTTTGCCTGTCCCTGGTGAATTAAGAACATATTACAACCTTTTATTGTATAATTATCAATACCTATACAGCATTTTTGGCTCCTTAAATACAGGTCAACCTAGTTAAGGAGCCAATGCAATAATGATGTTGATATTACGTAGTGTACATTAAAAATTGTTCTTATTACTATGTAATAGTTTTTTGTTTGTTTACGATAAAGCCAAAGATTTAGTTTAATAAAGACATTGAGGATTGCGGTATCAGTCGGCCCCACGGACGAACAAGGAACAATTAGTAACAAGCCCCTCAGAGAGGCCTAAGAACAACGTAGTTAATTGGCATCGTAAACTGTCTCCGAGTACCCACGCTTAAATGGTTCGTTATTCAAATCCTGTCGACTGACCAGATACCACATCTAAAGTGTTATTGGAGCAATTGCTTGTTGTATCCCGACTTGGCAAATGTAGTCCGAGGCTATAATGTCGACCATAGCGGAAAATATATTTGAAGGGATTTATTGTGAGTCGGGTCGCGAGTTTGATTGAGTCCTTAGAATTGACTGAGATTTGCCGTCGTGTAAATTATATTTTACCGTCGTAATATTCTTGTTTATAGTTTCTTGTAGCTGTGTCGCGATAAAAACAGTACAAATAATAAGTATGCACGCTCGTTATTCAGAGTGATATATAAAGAATTTGAATTTCTATTTGGCACATCTCTTTCGTTTATCCTACTTACGAACTTGTTATAAAATAATATTTGACTTTATGTCAAATGGTATGTCAAAATTAACTCGTACTGTACTATGTTTATATTTATTACTAGAGATCCGCCCCGGTTTAGCCGGGTAGCACTAATTATGTTGATCCAATAGCTACTAACCTTCACAGGATGACCCGCTAGGCCAATCTGAACCTTTTCGGAGTCTATAAGGAGACATATCGCTTTTTATAAACAGAATATAGATGAACAGATTAGGATAAACAATTTTTTTTCTAGTTATTTTCAAAAATAGTAAGAAGTAATAAAACTCTTTATTTTATCCTGGGAAAATTTGGAGCTACTGGAGATAGTAAGTCTATCTTGAAGTTTAACTTCGGTAGAGCCCGCAACAAAAACATCTGTTGCAGAATAGACCGGGTCGACCGGTGAAATACCACAACCTCGTAGAAGACAGACATCAAGTAGAAGTATTCTGCCTTTCGTTCAATGAGTGAGGTGCCGGAGGGCCAAATGTAGTCCTCTCCCTAGTCATAGTATAGACATGCGAATTACACGACCTCATAAATCATTACAATAATTTTACGTTACTTAAAATTTTATTTAATTTATATAATTTTACGCATTCTTCGCATTCTATTCTTCCACTTCCGCTTCTTCTACATTCATAGAAATACATGTTCTTCGGTGACGAATACTCCTAATTCCAACTTTCTTGATTATCCCACCAATGTGGTATAATTCAGTAGCCTGTCTAGGACGTCCGACCCTACCCAACCCACTTCGCCACATAAATTTGCCTTTTCATTAATTAGTTCATTCATAAGGACGAACAAAGAAAGAAAAAAACACGTCCGTACCACTAAAGCATACCTTTATCAATTTAAGTCACAATTAAGTAACACTTATCATTTAATTCTAATTTTAGTTTATTAAACATTAATAAGTTCCATGGAACTCAATGTTTCTGTACTTTAAGAATCATAGCATAGCCTCAGTTATGCTATGATTCTTAAAGTGCATGTTAATCGATAGAATAGTCGTCATGATTGCTTATATTGATGCATTATAGTATAAGATTATAAAGAAATTTTCCTAACGTAACTTTGTACTAAATGTTTACATTACTCGTAATTTTAAGAAGACGGTCTAACGGATATTGATAATTAAAAAAAAACCCTTCACTGTAATATCTTGATTACTTTTCATAAAAATCTTCTTGAGTTAGGGTAACTCTACCTTTTGATATCTATTTTTAATTTAAGGTCAACACACAAATATATAAATAACACCCTATCAATCACAGTAAAACTCGTAAAAGGTCCATTTTAGTTGGTAATTCCGTACTCATTTGTTTTTACCAAAAAGTTGATTTTTTATTACCATCTCCGAGGAGGATGGTCGGTGTTATCGTGATATAAATCCAGATAATTAAGTGGCGTGACAAAAAATTGAGGCGCGATGTGTTTTCGGCCCGTCGACTCTCATACAACTAGATGGTAATGAATGAACTGAGATAAGCCAAGATGAAGAGGATGGGCCGAGGGGACAGGGACATGTTGGCCCCTTTGTGAATGAACAATTTCGTTAGTTCTACACTCGTATGTGAACGCGTGGCAGTGTCGATGTGTGCGTCCGATGCCTACACGTGGAACTGACTAGATCGTTTTACATTACCGAGTTCCGGCTGTTAACTTGCTTTGGTAAAGTGGATGCCGTTATATGAATATCTAGGATTAGATTATTTACAGTTCACTTAATAACGTACAAAGATTATAATACGGTTTTTTACTCGATAATGTTGATTTTAATTTTGACCGCTTATTGATTGGAAAAAAATATTTTTGTATTGAAGAATGTATTGAAAGAAACATAAAGGGAAATTAGTTTTGAAACGAGTAAACTTACAGCAGTATGCTACAAGGACACCTATTTTAGGATTCGTCTTGATCAAAGTACGCTAGAAATTAGTAAAATAACTGCTAGAATTAAGCGCTCTAACTTTTTCTAAGGGATTCGTGCAAACACTTTTTCGAAACTATTCTGAGGTAATCTTCCTTTGGCTTTATTAGCTTAATAGCCGTTGCCTGTGTGTGCATTTGCGTAGAATTGTTCTTAAAATTTTAATTAGTCTATCCGATTAAATTTTTTTGTTTTCAAGTACATCCACATTTAACTAAGTTACGCGGTTCCTACTTAGATACGTTACCACGTAGAGGCCTGTGTTATGTTTTACCTACATAAGTTGTGGTGCTATTTCTATAAAACCGAAACAATACCGAAGAGAAACTTAAGAATTTCAAATAATTTAGCTATTAAAAATATTTCAAACGGAATTCATTAAAATACTTATTATTTTTCAGTTTTACAATCGTCAACATTTGGATACGGTAAGCATCTTCTCTATTACTTCTCAACACTATTCTAAAAATAACTTTTAATCTTTTAGATTTAAATCTACAAATTTAAATATATTATTTAACTTCATGTACTATATAATTATAAAATAATAACGAAGGAATAACAGACATCTGTTGTACACCACGTTTGTATCGCTATCTTAAACCACTAATCTCCAATTATAATTATTCGTCAGTGAATAGTAAAAGGTAGATTTCCACAGGCCAATCCACACGGCGCAACCTAGCGCGCCTCGGCTCCTTAATATTATAATCTTATTCTAAACACAGAATATATTAAAGGAACAGTGGCGGCCCAAGTTGTTACCCTCAGCCTGTCGCCGAAGCGAAAAGGGGAAATGTGTAAGATATTAGTTTAACATCTTCAAGATATTTTTGAATCGTGAACGGATATAGCTTTTAAGCTAATTATAATATAATTAAAGCTGTAGCTAGTCTGTAATATGCATTTTAAAACAATAGTTTGAATATTACAATATTAATTTCTGTCCAAAAATCAAATCGAATTTGAAAGATGTAACAAGAATATCGATCAAATATATTGGAGGTAAATGTATTTATGAATATAGCAATTTTATGAGATCAGTAAGATCGGAGTAATAATATTCATTTTCAATTTTTAATATCTTAAAATGGAGCTGTAGAAAACATAATGCACTTCTATTTCAACTTTCCATAGCCCTGACATACGTTATTCCATTTCTTCTACATCCAATAATGCATTATTTCTTTAAACTCTATCACTATTGTTCATCCTCTTAGTATCGTTATTCTTAAGTATTTTTTTATTAAGTTGTAAGCATCTTTATCCTCCTATTCAATTTAATTAGTTAAATTAATAGAGCTGTAACACTGGTAATTCGAATACAGTCAGAAACACTCTTAGACGATAAAATTGCAACTTCAAAACTTATTTTATTATTAGTATTTCTTTTTTTGTAATTAAATTAATTATTCCCGAGGAGGGTTGGCGTTAGTCAGGCGGCCGACCGTGAAAACTGTAGCCAAAAACTGTACAGTATGAACTACAATCATATTGTGCCGACCGCAACGAGTGGGAAAAGGGTAGGAAGGGTACTTTTTTGTAATTATATAAGTAAATAAAACAATTTCGCCAAAACAATTGTCGTTTCACGAATACGATACGACACTTCGCAGAACTTAGGTACAAGGAAGTTTGAAAACTAAAGTTGAAATTTTGTGCCCGACACGTCTATAGGTTCAGTTGATAGGTATAGAGTTGCTCACACGCTAAGAGCTTTCCGAGATGAACTCCCGGAATGCATTTACATGTCACAAGACACTGTGGGAGTTTGAGCACGTGCCGTTGATTGTCTCATGTACCTGCCTGTTCCTACTAGTTAGGTATGTTATTGTGGAATCGATCCCCAGTTGAGAGTTCAATTCAACGACGACGACGTTTGATCTCGATACGTGGTTTAGGAACTCGTATTTACTCACAGTGGTTTGTAGATTTTGCCAACGAGACCGTCGCTTGAATTTCAATATGTTTAGTTTGTGTAGTATATTTCAAGTGTTGTAAATGCGAGTATTAGGTATACAAGTTCGTAATTCATATATGTATATGACGGAGAATAGACGCAAGTAAGGTGTGTCTTGTACTGGTAGTCCTTGGTTGAGCAGCCCTATATTCTTCGCTGGATTACATCTTCGTAGGCATAATGTGGGATACGAGCAGGAACGAAACACTTTTAAATCAATATGAAGTTACACTTTCAAAAGAACTGTACAACGAGCCGCAAGACAGCTCCTAGACTAGTCGCTCGCCAAGCGATGCAGCAGAGATCCCCCAACCATCCCCCACAAACTACTACTTTTTCTTATAGTAGATGCTGGCAAACGAGTAAGCGGTTCACCCGATATCAAGTGAGCGCTACCCATAGGCATTTGCAATAAGTTTATGAGTTGCAGAGGCCTACCTTTAATGTACAGAGATAAACAGAAAATGGTTATTTCCCTTTCCTATTCATTCTTTCCACCGTCAAATCCTCTTCTCCTTTATTACTAGAATGAGGCCTCCGGTAACTCATTCGCAAGAGGAAACGCACAATACTCTACTTCACGTCTGTCTTCTGTGAGGTTGTGGTACTTCACCGGTCAAGTCGGCGAATTCGTGCAACAGTTATTGATGTGCATGTCCCAGACTCTATTTTTTTTGTGACTGACTTGTCACTATTCCCCTACTACACCGGGCTCGTGGGGTCAGAGTGCAGAGGGCGCCTAGCCTAAACCTTTTTAAGTAGCTCGAGGGCTCATTCGGAGTATTAATAACAGCCCATTACTCTATTAATATTGGATTGATTGGGAGGCTGCAGATCTCTTAGGTCTCTTCGGGGGACGCTCTATGGAGTAACTTGGCTCAAGGGTTCCCGAGAGGGGACCTCGGCTCCGCTCGATCGGTAGCTATTGTCTGATTTCCCCAGACTCTGTCAAAGCGTGCTATAACGCTTCCGTCCCGTTGTCAACTTAAGTTGTCGCTGTCCACATTGTTCGTCAAACATATAACTATCAATATTATGCCTATTATGTGTATCATAATATGCATAATATAATATGACGATTACAAAACCTAGTGGTTATAGAACCTGAACGACATGCCGCAGGATCTTAGTTCGGTATCGTAAGTAAGTTTGAGAGTTGTTTTCAATAAAAAAAGGGAAGGAAATTGTGATTTTATGGATTTTAGTTATACATTGCCTATGAATATGTTAAAGAAGAGACAGCAAAGTGGAGTTCAAGTTATTCTCACTCGCACTAGAATAATTAAAGTCAATGTTGTAAGAGGAAAGAAATAAATAATTATTGGGTACAAAAACAAAAAGATAATTTCCGCAAAATATTGGAATGTTTCGTTAAACAGGTAAGAGATATAATAATAAACCAGTTTATTATCAGACCATGAGTCCATACACATACATAAAATATGTTTCTTACTGAGGCATTAAAGGTCCAATCTAAATCAATAGTGAAACTATGTAAAAATTCTATTCTTTAACGCCGGAAGTGCTTCGGTGAATACATTCCAACTTACTTATGACAGTTGTGTTGCAGCTGAAGACGTAATTAAGGGTATATTTTGAAAACACACAGATAAGAGCGAAATACATCGCTGTAAACACAGACGACACGTGTCTAGCAGATAGGAGGCCAACATGGGCCAATACGAGTGGCTCGATGAGACACTTCCGTCCGGTCACGCCGGGACTTTTTGTGTGATGTCAAGTGCCAACTGCAGATTAGATTGAATGCTATCGACTTCTTACTTTGGCATAAGATGATTTTAACTTAAAAATATTAAGACTGTTAATGTTTTTATTATTGTTTCTTTTTAATTAATATGTATGTATAAGTATTAAGAATCGAATTATTTTATACATAACTAACTGGTTCCTTCCAAACATATTCCTTCCAAATTTCAAGTCTCTAGGTCATATGGTTCCAGAGAGATCGTGATAAGACAATAGATACCTGAAAATCATCGCGTCATCTGTTCGATTCTCAGTAATAGCAAAATATCGTTGTGGTGTGTTTTTCGAAAATTACAGAAAAAAAAACTTGAGGTCTGGTTCGTTTCCAGTCTATCGCAATGTCTTCCCGGAGTTGGTACTTGAGTGATTGTGAACGAAATGAGCGATGATTAATGGCTGTAGAATATTAAACAAAGAAATAAATGGTGTTTTGTTTTAGATAATAAACGTTGACCTGATAAATAATTAATGAATCCGATCTTAATCGATAGACCGTTTTCGTGAACAAAAAAAAAACGTTCAAGTGCTTTGTCGTTTGATATATAATTTGAAACCTGTCCCTCGGCAGATGCCGCTAGCTTTTAATTGACTTATCTCAAATTACATGTTTTAATATTATGGAGACCGAAATTATAAGGGGGAAATTATTTTCATAATCACGCTGAGAGAGTTCGGTTGTGTATGCTAATAGAAATATGATTGTAGTACGTTAATGACAAAGCTGTAGTTGGTAAAAGCCATTACGCTGTTGGTCCTCTGTTCGTTTCTCACAAATTTGTGTGTGTGTGTGAAAGTGATAAATAAATATTTATGCACTCAATATGATTATCCAGAAGAGTAGGACAAAATTACTTATATAGCCTGTGCTAACACAAATCTATCGTGTTAACTGTGTCCATACATCAACGCATACGTGTACAGTTTGTTCCAAATCAAGAAGTTTGTAAAATGAAATATTACTATAAGAAATAAAATAGATGTAGGTGCTTTGCGGTTCCATGATAAGTATGTGGCTGGTAGCTATAAAATAAGAAAGAGGGATTGGGCATCTACACACTTGAGTAATCAGTTGAAAAGGTATCAATAATATTCACGCAAGTTTTCTACTGTCGAACTTAGTTCATTGCAGGTTCCTTTTCGGTACATACTAATATGGAAATTTAGGAAGTTGAAAATTAGTTTGTACTACGTCGAGCATGCATGTATTAATATAGAAGAAGGGAGAAAAGTGAGCCAGGATGGCGCACAATTTAAATACATGATCTCTGCACTACGTCTCTATTTATTGTTCGCGCTCATGTATGTTTATATGTATATTCGTTCCATAGTGACCATCTGTAGTCTAAACAGCTAGACCGATTTTAATAAGGGACGTGTCATAGGTAATATGACGTCGGCACAAAACCCATGTAGTCGACGGAAATCACTAAATAATAATAGTCACACAGTAAGTCTGTTTTTTTAAATTAGCTATTTATTTTTCAAAGTAATCTAAGCGTCTTGTTGTGGTTTGTCGCTCAACCAAAATACATCAAAACAAGTTGTATTACGTAATAAAATGGTCTGCGGCGCGCGCCGGGCCACGCATTCGGAAGACGCGATAAACGGCCGCAACGCAATTCAGCCAGATCCTATCCTACAGGCGAATTCAATTAACTGTACAAGGCGCGGGAGTAATAAATTCTCTAAACAATCAGAATTCGAGCCCTGTAATATGTCCGTCCGGTTGCATGCGCAATGCGGCGATGCCGCTGTTTAATCAACGTATAAACACGCTGTACCTACGGCCGTCCCTTGCGGACCGATCACGTGTCTGTGTGAGTGGGCTTTTACTTTTTTTTACGCTAACCGTAAAAGGTTTGCGGACGCGTTGTTGGATTGTTTTTTGGCGACTTTCATTTTGGGGCAGAAGTGGAAATTAATGCAAATTTTTACGCGTACTCAATAAGTTTGCAATTAAAAAGAGTAATTAATAGATTTTGTACAGTCATTTCTATATATTACGTAATCATTTCAATTTGTATTGTTATTTCAAGTTGTAATGGAAAGTTCATAGTTCTTGTTAAGTTCATATTTTTTTAAATTTTAAGTTAACAAGGAAAATTTTATTTAGACTTTTTTTTAATAATGAATAAACTAGCGCTTGACCGCAATTCGCCTGATGTTAAGTGGTGACGTAGTCGAAAGATAGAAAGAAATAAAGATTATGTAGAAAAGGCTGTTTGGATGTCATACCGATAATACTTAATATTTTCTTCCATTCCGAGTTGTTACTGGGACCGCAGATACTGGTTCTATATAATAATTGAAGAAGAGGAACCAAAGCTTTTTTTTTTAAAGAGTTGTATTAATATAAAAAGGGATTATATTTGCTTAATGTCTCTTACTTTTGATAAAAGGAACTATAATGTACCTACATACATCTGCAGAACAAAAAAATTCTAACAACTCCACCATTCATACATTTGGCAGGAGTATAAAATGTACAAATTATTGATTAAATTATACTTTGAAAGAAAGTACGAAGTGAGCGAGCCTAGATGTTAAATGATCCACACTACCTACAAACATCTGCAACAAGAAGACTTGTAATTGCGTTATCGGCCTTTGAAAAAGAGAAAGAGGTGCGTAAATAGACTTGGAGAAAATTAGAAAGAGCAGACCTTCGGGTGCACCAGAATTACAAACAAAATTATTAATACCTCCACTTTACACCGGCATACAATTAGGTAGTGATAACTCCCCAGTCGGTCTAACACATTTATAGCGGAATAGCAGGCAACAACGGCATCTGTGGCACTAATGGGTCGGATTGACCGGTGAAATACCACGACCTCACAGAAGACTCGCGACAAGTAGAAGTGTAATTCTGCGTTCCGTCTGATGAGTGTGGTGCCGGAGGCCATTGGGCCTAATAGCAAAATATCGGGAAAAGGAATAGAACTGAAATTGTTCAGTTCTATTCCTTTTCCCATTATTTCCTAATAAGGATAGGGTGGGAACGAGAAATCGATTCGACGGGTAGGCGATGAGGAGAAGTATCCTTTAACCCGTCAATTCCCTCACCTGTCCATTAGAGGTGGGCTCCGCATCTGTAACTATTTTGCTTGTTGCCGATGTCTAGGGTAGCGGTCACAACATTGGGTAACTGTCTCGTTTGCCACCGTCTTCTATAACAAAAATATTGTCTATAGTCGCTGCCGATGCCTTTATTTATTAGTTTTATTTAGAAGCTATTCGTTGTCTTCACAACTCAAAAAGTAACACACTCAAAATTAGAAATATCGGAACTTATTTAGTAGTATTATTACAATTATAGTTTACAAGATATGTGACAAAAGCATTCGCTGTAACGCGAATGTGGCATTTCAACAAATACCACATGCGCATTACGTTTACTTGAGCTCGTCTTATCTATATCTGTATTTATAGCTATTTCAGATTCTAATACATGGATTATTCTGCTAAACGGCTTAACTCTCAAGCCTAATTTATACCTCCCCCACTCCACTTTTCCCGTTCACACAAGAAACTAATTTGCTTTGAAAGTGCTTTCTATGGAAATTCATTTCCGAAACGTGTGTTGACACTTCGTCTAGGTCGCCTATTGTTTGTTCGGGTCGCAGTCCCACGTCATTACCATTTTGCAAAGAACTCGGTATTATTTTAACGTAAAGGGATACGAAACGTAGAATTAAAAATACAGCCTGTCTTCAATGGAGAGCTATATCCCCAGTTCTATAAAACTTTGTACCGTTGAAGTTATTAATGACGTAAAGTTCCTTTTTAAATTGCAGTGCTTTCGTCTATATATGGGGTCAAACTTTGACGTGATAAGCTAAGGGCAATTGCAAGGACACCGATCTACAGCGACTAGTCTAATTCAGGGCTAATTAACCTTTAGGCAGTCTCGGTGAGACACCAGCGACAAGCGTATCGCTCCAACGAGCCCGTTATCTGATCCATCGTAAAAATTAATTACGTACACATGTTCATAAATATCTAAACTGCTAGCGTTTACTGGCAACGTACGGGCGTGCTTCACGCGACCGCTCACGCACCTACCCGGGCCCGGGTAATTAGTAAGGCGGGCAAAAACCCTACATGTCAACCACTACTTTATTTAGTGTTTGTTTTTGTGCCACTTCCTGCCTCCAGTGTGAGACGCCTGGGCGCTCTCGTATATTCCAAAAATGCAAAATTGTCTCAAATTGCTTGTTATTAACGATGACAGATGTCTTGGCGCCAGCCCTGAAACTATCTCGTTTTTAATTTGCACTCTATTAGTATGAGTTTAAGATGTAAGATCATTTGGAACCGCTTAGAAATCTTCGAACGCATGAGATGGGATGTGTTGATACTAGAGCTATGGATATGCAATTAGTGACACAGTGAGTTTTTTTTTGTTATACTATAAGAGTAAGATGTAATGATATCGTTATAATGGCGTGGTCGACGGGGCGTTTATTATGTAAACGTTGCGGTCAGCTTAACATAATATTATAAAGCGTGAGTTTCAAGTTTTGCCGTGTTGTTCGCTTTCGTTAGGCATTCGCTTAAAGATGAATGATTACATAAATACTAATGTTTTCATAATGTTCTACAACTGTTCCATTTCACACGAACACATTCGCTCTAGACATTCAATTTATAACAGTAAAATTAAAATAAATAAATAAATAAAATATTTATTTTACACTTTCCACATAGCTGGCTGGTAAAAGTACTACTATTCAAAATATTAATAAACACCATTAAATTTTAATCTACCTTGTGTACCTACACCATATATATGTGTCAAGGAAATTCACAATAAAATACAATATATACAGTATACACTACTTGTACAATACGTTTAGGTCTGTAAATTACTGGTTTCAATAACACAATTATAACGTAGGTATAACCTACGTATTTGGCGCAGCACCTAATCTAACTTTTAATTTTACGAATAGATTTGAATTTGTCTCTGACTTACAATCGGAAAGTTATTCTTACAATATTATAGACGATAGACACAGATACTCCAATAAAATGGTTTGAGAGGGTTGGCAAGGCGCAACGATAAATTCAAACTGTCTCAGATATAAGATTTAAAAAAAAAAACAGAATAATACATGGGAAGGGGGAGACCCCTGGAAGAAGACGAATCTCATGGCTAAACAATCTTCAGCCACGGTTGAAATTGAGTACCATACCCTCTTTCGGCGCTACTCTGCTTAAAATCCCAATGGCCCGTATCCTGTATGAGATGTCATCTGAAGAAGAAAGTTATTGCAATTCGTCAACAGCTTCCTGCCCTTTTCCCACCTGTGTTGGGTTGGCAATGTAGAAAAGCCCTCATATTTGAATTGACACCCTTCTTACATGGGATACAGTCCATCCACAATTTCTTCGATCGTTTATAATTTAAAATAAAAAAACGAAATTTTAATCCGAGATGTTTTTTCTAATCTTAATTTGTTTAAAACTAATGCTTATTTCTCCCATTATGTGTATTCTCTAAAAATAAGAAGTCATTTTTATTCATATAATATATCGGCCGTTCCCGAGTGACGTGTGCTGTATAGAAGACGACGGGGTGGAGCGACGGGGGGTCATTGATTCGACAATAAAATAGCTTACCCATGTCCGTACACGAGTAAATGAGCAGCCTTGGACTGTACAGCTATTACTTCCGTTAACAATTAAAAATAACGATAATTTTCTACCCTAAACGATACAACTGTGTTTGTATTACTCTTTATTTTGTATTTAAACGAATGTAAAACAAGGTGTCGTGTTCGAAATACTTTTTCCTTACTAAGACTTTCAATGTCAATTTAAGCAATATATGTGTATATTACAATATTTTTTCAAACATGAGTATACCCTGCATCTTTATATGTACATGGTTTAATGTTGTTCTGGAACATATGCTTCAGATGAATCAAAACTTTATACATAACTAATAGATTATCGGTCCATTGTGGGTGGCATACCTACGCTGTGTCTGATCTGATGATCCTGCCAAGATCTTAGATGAGAGGGGGAGTAGCGGATCGGTCTTTGGGGCAATCATTCCGTCCTATGTTGAGTAGTGCGCGATTAATGGCTGAACTTTCTCATATCTCATATCAAGTCTTTGCCGAAACATATATAGGTTTTCTTTGACAGATAGACGTCTTTATATGTGAACTTACTACCGTTTAGGTTGTGGCCGTTTGTTATTTCCCTTGACTCCTTTTTCAGAAAAGAAGAATTGATACAAGTTGTTCATCTAATTTGATCTAAATCGACCGTTCCTACTAATCATACAAAAGTATACATATGTAGTACGAAAAGCTTCGAAAAATGGTGAATTGGCTTATACTCAGTGCACGAGACATACGCTTCAGTTACAAAATTAAATTAATAGATAATGCAACTAATTTAAACTTTGTCTCTAACTTTCCACACGCCGATTCACTGTTAAATAATGCATGCAGGTCTTAATTCATCTTTTTTGTTTTAAATTCATCGACTAAAGTTCTAAGTTAGGGGACGAGTTTGTATGGACAAACTACCCGTACGAAGCCGATCGCTAGAGTACTACTTAGAAAAAAAAGACTGAATAAAGAAAAATTTTGTAACGTTGTATGGAATAGACTATTGTAATCTTTTTTAAGTGCTATGAAAGTGGTAATAATTTCACACAAATTCAATTTCACAGTTTCCGTTTCCGCCTTCTATAAAACCGCTCAAGGTATCTGGGTTTTGCATTTATTTGTATACCTTAGGTAATGGAGTCTGGATAAAATATAATTATATAGTTACAAGGGCCTTGTAGAAATTACGAAAGGACTTGCCTTGTCTATAATTTTGGTAGAATTGTGGTGACCAAGGAAATCACTTCGCAACATAAAGTGAAATCGTTAATTACATTGTTGAACAGTACAGCTACAATTCGGTTACATTTCTAATCCGCCTACAGTTGAAATACAAGCTCACTTCACATTATTTTATATTAAGTTTATCCACAAACCTAACTTACACGAAAGCAATTTTGTTCGGTTACCTATTTCTTAATCGAATGAACAAAAAAACTTCTGTCATACTTTTTGACAATTACTGAAATAGACAAGGACTTCCTTTTAAGGTTTTAATTTACTTAACAGCGTAATAGATTTAATACTTGTAAGTATAATTAAATAAGAATTAAGTATTTTCATGTAAATGAAGACTAGTTATCAAAACAAAACAAGAATAACCATTTATGTTTCGTCTGAAAGTGTATCCTAGAACGATGTATCAACTGTGTATATTGGTTGTCGAATTATTAGATAACTGGCTCTTTATCTCATACTTCAATAAAAAAAAAACATATATACCTACATAATAAATGAAAAAAAATAGTAGAAACAAAAAGCAAAACAATTACATCTCTAGTTAACCTCAAATCCCCAAAAGCAATTCTTTATCATTAAACCTGTCTATGTCTATAATATGATTTACATTTAACGTGCTCCTAATGAAACGAAAAAATATGTACCTACATTTTGTTAATGATGCCAACGTATCGTGTACCCCGTGTAGTGATTTACATTGTCTTTGTGTACTTTTGTCACTAAAATAAATAATATTTCTACAACATATACAAAGGCGATTTATCTCTTTTCTAGAAATTGGATTTAAAAGTTTTTATAGCTAAGATATATCTGAAATAAACCGATAGCGCATAAACCTTAACAGATAGTGTACCTAATTAAAACATAAAACCACAAATAGGTGGCGCTAGTAGTAGTTAGTATAAATGGTTGTCTACTGTAATTATATATTATTAGTTATATTTTCAAATATTTCATTGTAAAACGTCGTTATCTAAATAGAAGACGTTAGTGATACTATGTGACGTTAGTGATACTATGTGACGTTATTTTTAACAATACGGTATTTTGGATTTTCTAAAAACCACTGTAATTTTATAGTCTCACTTCTTTAGGCATTCGTCAATGACTCCTTATTTTTATTATTTATGATGTGATTGATTAAGTTCGGCGATCTGTAACAGCGGTGGAGCCCGCAACAGTAACATCTGTTGCACGAATGGGTCAGTTCGACCGGTGGAATACCACTGCCTGACAGAAGATAGGCATGAAGTAGGAGTATTTTGTGCTTCTGCGTTTCGCCTAAGTAATGTGCCGGAGGTTCGGTCAGTCTCATCCCCATCCCATCCTTACTTACAAAGGATAATCCTAATAAGGATCAGATTTGTCTATTAAACATATTTTTGCGGATGCCTATGGGTAGCGGTCAGTTAACATCAGGTGACACGCTTGCTCGCTTGCCACCTTATCCCATAAGAAAACTAAAGCGCTTTGCTTCCAGGAATTAATACTCAGAAAGTTGCCGATGTTAATAATACATTATACTTAATTATATTTACTAGCGGACCCAGCAGATGTTGTTTTGTATGAACGTTACTTTTTGTGCTACTAGCGGGTTGGGTTAAACTAGCGTAGCCAGTGCCAATAACCGGTCAATTTGTTATTCTTTCAACATTAAAAAGCTACATTACTAGAAGTAAGGTTGAGCTTTAATTTTAACTTGCAATAATAAATTTCACCAAGGCAAGGCCAGTTAATTTTAATTAAATACTAAACTCGAAGCTTAGGTATGAATTATCTATTCATAACTTTCACTTTCGTTTTAATCACTTAACATCGGTTGACAACCCTCTAACGTACAATGATCATATTAATCGATAGAGACGTAACACTGAAAATTCCGTTGACGTACAATATCGTAATATCAGCAAATTGATAAGTTATTCAAGTGACTTTGCGTCAATACCTGGGTATTAAATACTGCTCCAATTATGTCATAGTATTTAGTAATGCATTCAATATTAGTCTTTATTAGTATAAGTCATTAGATATAAAATTCATTCCAAAACTGGGAAGTAACGTTGCAATTATACATTATTGGTTTGTTTATTATTGTGTATTACTTAGAATTTGTTTTTAACGATTCGAAATTCAAGTGACATGCTCGATTAAGAATTCAATCGATACCAATTTGTTAATTTAATCCGTCACCACTTGATATTTAATTTAGTAAATGTAATATAGTGAATAAAATAGAGAATCTCGTAGTTAGTGTCACATTTATCATTTTTATTGATATTATTTCGTTACAATGTATGATAAAAACAAATTAAAAATGTCAAACAGTTTTTTATGTTTTTGTGTTCAAAACCGCATCGATAACTGTGAAATTGTGGACATGAAAGTTTTACAGCAACGTCGGATTTGCGAACTGATTCGTTATTCACCGATTGGGTAACTTCCGTCGGATAACTTAGCGATGGGACATCAATAGTACTTTCGGCTTCAGAATCATAACGTAGTGTTGATTCGCGCTGTGAACGTTTAAATTATAATCATACGCACGTGATTTTTTTTCTACGGATTTTATAAAATTTAATGATTTTCAGTTTTAGATTTACTTACTGACAAAGTGCGAATACTATGAGAAGTATTCATACAGATCAGCACGTAGGAAAAAAACATCTTGAATTGTATATTTTATAACAATTAAGACGCGCACATAACAACTGTTCTTGCCGGACGTTACCAGCATGAATTTCAATATTTGACATTTGAAATTAAAGACTAAGTTCTTATATGCCATAACATCTACTATTTGTAAGTATTGATATTAAACGAATCTAATAACTGTATCCTCCATACAATTTTAGATAAAATATTGATTCAAAGTGTATTTTTATTTAATTTTTTATTGACATATACGTAAAATACATTTTTAAACAACATAACATTTTAATTGCCATTATTCTGTTTCTGGCTATAATGTAGAGAGAGACAGCTGAATATAAATTAAATACCCTTCCTACGTGCATTCACGCAAGCATGTATAATGTAGATATGTATACTTCAGGTACCGAACTATCTTCGTCTTGCGAATATGATCGATACACATTTGCTTAAGGCCTCTACCTACACTGTCATTCACTTTGGCTGCATGGTTTCACTATATTGAAAGGGGATATACTGGAGTGGTTGTTTGCACCCTCTAAAAGTAACTAGTCTAAGTTAACTTAGTAGTAGATAGTTAATATAAATTTAATTAACGTGTTGTTAGGTAACAGATATCTTAAAAAACATTAGGGTAAAACTTTTGACCGAATAAAATAATTTATTAAAGAATTACTGAACTAGTCAATCATCAGTCAATTTCCGAGTCAGAGTTTAGCACTCAAGGTTTAGGTTAGGTTACTACAACTAAGGGTCTTTACACGCGACGTTTTTTGGGCGCGGAAAGAACACGCATTTGATGAGCGCGTCCACTCCGTATACTCTGCGCGTTGTCGCACATTTGTGGCGATACAAAATCACAACGCGTCGACGGCCTTGCGTTCGCTAGGCGTCCTAATCGCGTTCAACGTGCTTTGACAGCTCGCACAGGGTGCCTAGTACGAGTCTATCACAAACTTCAACGTGACGTTAATCGAGTTAACGTAAAATGCGGTGAGATGCGAGATCAAGTGAGTGCGAGTGTCAATCGAGTCTCACTATTCGATTTATGTTTGTTCGCCGTGAATAGCGTAAATTCAATGTGACGTACTGCCAGCGTTGGCATCGTTAGGTCTGAATCGCACTAGCGGCTGGCCGTGATACGGTTCCGGTAGGTTGAAGTGGGTTTGTCGCAACGACACGCCATATTCCGACTAAACGTATCGTCTCGGTTCTATTGTGTTCCGCCGCGCCGCTACTTTAAGTGCCTTTATAAGAATTGGGCATGATGGACGTCGAATAAGTTGCCTCAGTTATTTATTTATATTGTCGCGAATAACGTCGTCGGAAATATCTGTGACATGTTCGCTTTGCATACAGTGTCTAAGCAAAGTGGGTCGTGTAGCCGCATCGAGTGCATGAAAGAAATGTGGCGCACCGATACATTCAACCGGCGCGGCCCGCCGCTGCTGCAAGAATAATGCAGCGGTTGACGTCAAGTCAGTGCATCGAAATCAGGCGGTTTCATGTAGAATTTGAAGTGCGGTTTGCCGCAATGGAACGCCAAGTCACGACCAGCTAGTGCGTTTTAGGCCTTAGATCAACTAAAATTAAATTAAGAAAAAATATAATACGACGTGTGTCAAATGTCATTTTATTTGACATACGTCGTATTATATTTCTGGCCAACTTATAAAATTGTGGTATTATAACTTGATTGTTTTAATTTTCGGAGACAATAATTATTACATTTCATTTTAAAGATAAAACTATGGAAGAGAAATAAATAATCTCAAAAATTATATAGTTGTCACTGTAAAATTTCACGTGACAATTCGACGATCATGTTGACGTAAAGATGTAATTTAAAACTCACAAAATTGCCACTCGCACTCGCAAAATATTCGAAGCGACCATTCACGAGCGCGAACGTTCTCACTGTCGAGCGGAACCGTTGGTAACTTTCGTCGATGTTCGACAACAAGACGTCGAAGAAACTCGCACTCTCATTGTTGGATTAATTCTATTCGACACTAGATGGCGCTGTCAAAATTTCATACAAATGACAGTTTACGATAGTGTGAGAAAACTCGCACTAAGTGAGAGAAAACTCGTACTAGACACACAGAAAACTTCGTGTGTAAACGCTCGTAGGTATATGATTAGGTACTAAAGACTAAGACATTTATATAAGTGGATAGCGCTTGGATATGGTTTAGTGCCTTTGTATTTTGGATGAACGAAGATATACTTACGCCTTATCTTATAGGTATATAAGATAAGGCGTAAGAAATTATTATCCACATTTGTTATTTCATCAGGACTTGATGTGGACGTCAAATCGAACATGAAAATATTCTGTTGTTCAACGTCAACTTAAACTTGACTCCTAGACTCGTCAAAGGCATGTTACGCAAAGGTTCAACCTGATTTGGTTTTATTGATTTAACAGTTTTGGACCTATATTTAGCTCGGCAACGCACTTATGATTTATCAATGTACATATTATCTAACATAATCTAAGCGGTATCTTAGACCATTAGTGACAATTCAAATTGTTGTTTGCTTAAGTGAGTGGCGTGGTAACGTTAGAGCCCTGTTTGTGACATAGTTACATACTAAAGAATGGGGATATCAAGACTTATCTGAAACCGCCGACCATGTATGCGTTACCGGGGCGAATGGACAAATAGAATTTGATTACCCCGCTATGTTATCTATAAAATCTTTATATTATTTTTACCGTATAAAACTCAATAACTTTATCGCTCTTAAAATTATTTTTTTAACGAGACCGAGCAACGATTCTTTTAGATCGCCCTAAAAGAATCGTTGCTGAGTCTCGTTGCAAATATTTCGTTTGAGGGCAATATATCGACTTGATTTATTTAAATAAAATAATATTTTTTTGTTCAATATTTTTTAAAACTTAAAGATGCAAAACTACGTTTAAAAGTAAATTATACTTTTAAGATTAGGTTATCGCAATTTGTAAGTATATGCTGTGCATGTTTTCCCCAGTTAAGATGTTTTTTCTCTGTTTGTGTTCGATAGTCAAATGTTTGACACCAATAAACCTAATCAGATACCTATTATTATTATTTATATTCATAACGCGAACTTACATTTTTGAGATCATTTTCGTTTCATCTTGACAATAGTTTCTAAAAAGAAATAATGATAAAGCCGACCACAATTTTCGATAAGATTACATATGCTATTATGTACTGTATATGCTGTAATGATACATGAAAAACAATTATGGTTTTTTTATATTACAAGTAAATATCGACGTAGGTATAGAATTCAAAACTGTAGTAGGTATATAGCATGATGTGTAAAAATTGTCGGTTAATAAAATAATTCGTAACTACTTTCTTAATTTTTTCCCTTTAAACTTAAATTACTTAAGTTTAAAGCCATTGTTATGTGTAATATTATTATAACATTATTTTTATACCATATTACATCATATTATAACATAATTAATCTTACAGGATGTAACAATTTATCGGTTATGAATGAAACTAGATATACTCTAGGTAGTTTAATTACTCGTTTTTTTGTGAAAACTAGTTGTACCAATAGTTAAATATTAACTGAAATAAAAAGAGGATGTCTTAAAACGCCTATATAGATATAGATATGTAAATATGTGAACAATTAACGTGTCCACGGGACGTTAACCACGCTTAGCTTATCACCCCTTTGTTCTACTAACATATAGTGCAGTGCCGAGTAAACATCGATAAAGTACATCGTTCACAGGTGGTCGAATCGATAAAGTCGATTCTCGGCACTACACGACGCTGTCCGTAAATCGGACGTGGTGAAACAACTTGTCCCAGGCCGAGCCATTTTTTGCCACAAGAGATTTGTTCACCCGCGGTCGAGCGCGACTGTCTCGCCGAAAACCCATAAACATGATCAAGTCGAGCCGACTGCCGCTTTTTTCTTTTGCCCCACTCCTTCTTAGGCGGAGCTTATATTGTAGGCGGAGTCGTAGCGGAGAGGGGATCGAATAGAAGAACGTATATCGTGTTTGAGTTCGGAGAAGGGTAGAGAATTTTCGAATACATTGGCCGACGGAGGCAGGGACCGCCTTAGGGGTGGAGTGCAGTTGGCTCAGTCCTACGTCGGAGGGGCGTTAGGCGTCGGGCGCGCGCCAGTCTGTGTCGGGATTTGAACGTGTGAAGGTGTTGTCCGGTCGGGCAGGAGCACGAGGCATGCGAGGTGCGCTCGCCCATGCTCCCTGACGTGCAGGGATGGCAGCGCGCCGCGCAGCCGCCGCGCATACAACCAACTGTGATACCTCTCAATTCGTTAACGTAGCAACCCTAGGAAACTTTTTAGTTCGTGCTGTAGACTTCTAGAGACAGTGTTTTGAGTGAAACCGCCCATATGATCGTCCCCATGGCAGCGTACGCACAATTCGGCTACTCATACCCGCCCGCCTCGCAGGTTAGTTAAGTCAGAAAAGTTTCAAAAACTTCTACTTGAAAGTTATTTGTTAATTTTATACGAGATTTGCTCCTTTTATATTATTTAATATTTTATACTGGGCATAGTAATTCTGTAAATAACCTTAAAAAGTCATTTGTTGTAAAAAAAATCACACATACAAAACTAATTTTAAGTTACGACACTAAAGTAAATAAATGTTTACAATTGGGTGGATTAGTCAAAAAATATACAATTAAAAAAAAGATAATGCATATAAGCATCTACACATGTTGTTAATACTGCTCATAATAAAATATTATCTACAGATATTATTAATATAAATTTCTGTACGCTAGGCTAATGGATGCCGTCGCTAAGAAACATGATGTATGTGTTAATAATGGTAATAAAAAAACGATTACGATTTTAACTGTTATTAGACAATAAATAATAATTATAACAACGAAAATTATATTAAATTAAATTACCATGGGAGGTAACAATTATTATTATGTGTTGTTATTAAGTATTATGTTACGCACAGAAATGGCCTACAACAAATATTAAACATAGTCCATTTCATTTTAATATTTAGATGTCTACATACATTATATTAATGAAACTGTATTAATAATAATAGTTTATTAGGATAGTATTAATTATAACTGTTATTAAGTTGAAACACAATATTTATTTGAATTGTTGTGTAGGTTTATATGAGTGAGGCATGATTGAAATTTTATACCTGATATTAGGTTGTAAAATTGATCTTGTAATACAAAGGTGAACGTGAACCCTTTTGATTTTACTTATACTTGTTGTTCATTCTATTTTTTTGTAATCAAACTCTTTGTGTACCTATAAATTATGAAAAATGTGAATGAGTATTGTGTAATCCTGAGATTGTGAAACGAAGTGTATTTAACATTAATGATTGTGACGAATATTATAAATATTAAAAATATAAATAAAACAATGTTCAGATTTATATAATTTTAATTATACATATTGAATAATTTCAAATTGTATTGTAAATATACTATATTACGCTGAATTAAAGCTTTATTTATGATGAAAGGATTTTCTTATAAGAACGTCGTATAAGGTTTTTAATGCCAACAAGAATTCACGCGTTTATTTTACGCCTACTAAGGATTGAAATCCAATTGGCCCCTTACTGGTAATCAAACTGAAATCCTTATTTTAAACATTTATGTATAGATTTATATAGTTTTTCATCTAGGTATATGTGAATATTCTTTAATGTAATAATGATAGATAGTAAGAAAGGCAATTTTTAATACCAAGCAAAAGTTATTTTAAGAAAATATTGAGGTATAATATATTTATGATAATACAAATGGCGATTCCATTGTACACAATCATATCTATCTAAATTTAATTCTGTGTGATATGTTACTCATTACCTACCTATAACTGTATTCAATGTTTTCGTTATGATTTGTCTACAGTACCACTTTATAAAACTCTTAGACATGAGGCAACACCATATCTATTTATTATTTTATATATTGTATAATATAACATAATAAAATAAAAGTCTCTAAATGGAATGTCGCAGAATAAGAAGAATGTGGAGGGTGTATAGAGACATATGTTTCTTAGACACCCATTGCCGACGGAAGCCCAAAAGTTAACGTAGCTAGTAAGTAGTTGGCAGGCAGTTAGGGGGTTATTCTCCACAACTCCATATCAAGCGCGTGTTTCAATTAAATTGATTAAAAAAAAACCAATTGTATTGATAACCTCCTTCTTTTTGAAATGGGTTAAAAAGCTTATAAAAGAAGCTTAATTCGGATATTTCTTTAAAAGATTAAAGACATAAAATACAATTACATTGGTGTAACAATTAAACGTTTGAACTAGACAACGTAGCAATTTCATTTCAATTCAATTGAATTTTTAAAATCATGTTTGAATCATTTTTGAATCATGAAAGTAACTCGGTTCGTAATATTTAGTTGAATGATTGATCTCCTGTTCCGGCATTAGCGTGGACAAACTGTAACTACGATGCGGAAATTTTAAAAACTAAGAGCAAATGATAACGTTTCCAGGTGTTAATTTTACTTAATTTTGTTTTACATTAAATTAGTAATTAGTGGAATAATGAAGTTTAAAACATTCGACTAGGAATTTTAAATTAAATAAATATTAATGTTGTTACGTCGTAAGCGGAGAATAAAAAAACGGTTGGATTAAGATGTAAATTAGCTGCACAGAGATAGAATAAAAATTTGATTACAGTAACACTTTTTTTTGAGTTTTAGATAAATATGGAAACAACGTAAGTTAACAACAAGTATTAAATAAGGTGGAAACGAGCAGCGAGTCGCCTAATATAAGTGATCACCGCCGCCCATGATCATCGGAAATGCCAGAGGAACTGCAAATGCGTTGCCAGCCTTTAATGAAGGAGTACGTTCGCTTCTTGAAGGACTCTAAGTCTTTGCTTTGCTTTTGTATTTATAGTAAAAAAAGACTTTAAACAAATCAAAAATATTCAAATATAAGTAGGTAAGCACCTGCTCAGTAATAATTCTGCATTTCGTGTGTGCAGTGAGTGAGAGATCCGGAAGCATTATCCCTTATAATTACAATAAAGGGCATAAGGTAAGCCTTATGTCCTTTATTGTCTTTCGGTTGCAATTTCAATTTTTGTTTGTACTTTATTATAAAAAACTTCGGCAAATTTCATTACCTTGTTCATACCGACAAATTCTAAAAATATATGGTCACAAAATACACGAACGATAATATTTTTGTAATGCATAGAATAATGTGCTCTCAGACATAATTACATTGTCGCCAGTTACGTAAAAAGGCCGGCTATGGTTTTTTTTAAATTGTACTTACACATTCTTAACTCTGTCACAGTGCGACTTTATTGCGTGACTGTACATAATGTTTTACAAGAATTTACTTGGACAACTAATAACAGTGTTTTGAGCCAAGGTACCTGTTACAGAATAAGTAAACTTAAAGAAATTCTTGTTATACTTGTTGTTGATGTTGTTGTTGTTCCTGCGAGTGTGCACCTGCTTTTGATTATGAGTGATATTCACGATATTTTAACAAAGTTAAATGATCAATTAAATCGTGAAGGGTCAAAATTTAAGTTACACTTTAGTTGACTACGCCGGCGGTATGAAAAGTGGTATCGGAACAATATTACACTTTAATAAATCCTCTTTTTTAATTTTATTATAATTAAATCACATATTACATACCTCCAGGTGCATAATCCGGGACCAAAAAGTGAAGCCATCTTAAGCCACCTAACTGGTGACTTCGTAAAATCTAGTAATCATTCGTTTCCTGTCACAAAAATACAAATTCACCATGTTTGTATTTAAAAAAAAATGACGGTTTGTTACATTGTATTGTTAAAACTATACTTCAAAGAAAAATGGGATGAAGTTTACGAACATCACATTTCACGAGTAAGTAATTAATTTTATGATGAATCCTGAATAAACATACAACATAGTATAAAATAAAGTCGCGTCCGCTGTCTGTTCCCTCTCCCAGATCTTTGAAAATACGCAACGGATTGTAATTCATGCAGGCAGTGATTCAAGGGGAAGGTTATGTATAATTACATGCATATTATAGGAGAGAAGAATGTATTTATATGAATCGCGATATCTGGCTATATATAAATCTTAACTTGAATTAAATATTAACTTCCTTATTACGAATATTTCGCATAATATTCACTACAAACCAAATACTTAATTATTAGATGTCAGGCGGTAAGGATGACATATGCATTTCTTTCTTATATAGGCTCAACTCATTTCTAGAACGCCATCTCTTGTGCCTTGTTGTCCCTGCACTCTTGTTATATTACTTTATTAGAATAAGAAGACGCAAAGTGAAGCTAGTCTCAATAAATATAATAACTTCAAGAATAGTGGTGATAGTCATTTCGAAACACACAATAATAGAGATTTAAACATCTTTTAGAGAAGCGTTTTGTAAATGTAAAAAATACCTTTCAAAAATAGGAACCGCAGAACTTAAACTTGTATTTCTCAAGCGCCATCAATCATCATTAGTATAACACACACGCAAACAAATTATACTCAGCGTAAAAGTACGTACACACTTACATACACGTGACACGCACATAGGCAGACACGTAAACATAGACACAGACACAAAAACGCGTTTATACATGCCCACAATCAATCTTATAACCATGCTTAAGTTTCGTGAGTAAAACATATATTCAATATTAGCTAATTAAGACAACATATTCAACTTATTTATGTATTTTGGTTTTATACTATTGAATTTGATAATAAATATAGAAATAAATTATGAAAAACATTAATAAAAACCAATCAAAAAATTGTCATCTATTCATAAAAATTACAGGGTACGGATATTTGTAAAAGTTATTTTACACTCATAGTAAAATTAATTTTTTATATTTTACAATCTGTCAATAATTTTTATTTCATTACTTTGTATTATTTAGATCTAAATCGTTATTTATGAAATGTAATGATGTGCACTTTTATCTGGTGATAAATGACGAATTTATGACGGCACTGTAATATATTATATATATTATATCCAGTCATTTGTTGACGCATTTCGCGAACCGAGATTATTAGGGTAATGATATGTATCAAGTTTTATTTACGTAGTAAAGTATGTATTACAACCATAAATCGACGCTTAAGTCTGAATCGTACACGATAAAAACATATCAGATGTAATATATATTTTCTTATATATATCTACTATATATGTTTTTAAGTTTGTAGTTTACTTAATTTTAGATAACGTATTATTTTCGTTTCGTCAGGAAATTCACGGCCTTTCAAAGCGTCTTCGCACACAGTTTTAAGCCTCAATCGCCAGGTTTACCTATTGGTTTATAAATATATCTAATAGAAAAAATATAAAACACAAGTGGACACTACAGCCTTATTACCCTTAAAGTATTTCGTATGAACCTTTTACATGATTCCAACTGCTTGTTCATCAAATATTGATGAAAGTTATATAAAGAGTTTGAAAATATTGTTTTCATTATAAAGAGAAAAAAAATAACTTTGTGATTTCCGACTAATGGATTATTTAAGAAAATAAAATATTAAAGTAACAAGAAGAAGGCGCCAACATCACTCGTCACATTTTCTACTTCTCATACAATTAGGTGAATCTAGTTCACTTACTGGAAGAAAAAAAATGTGCTGGGACACATAGTAGAAGTAAAACTCTAAAAAATATCATTATATTTAAATGGATAAATATTCATACCGAACACGAAGAATAACATAAGTGGCGTATATGCAATATAATTAATGTTTCTTAAGAAAAAAAAGGTTATTGTGAGAAAACCATTGAAGATAGATATATGTCATCGCGGACTTTTATTCAGCATATTTAAAGAGCTATATTATTAGCTATATTAGCTATATTAGTTTTATACATCATTTGAATGTAAGTCCCATAGTCCTTATCCTACGCAAACAAGAAAGCAAAATTGTCTTATTTTAACCGACTTTAGAATAACTCAAAAGTACTTGTCAGTTTTTGATTTAAAAAAGGGGGGACCACACGACAAGCACTACCTGTTGAATAAAAAAATCATCAAGATAAAGTAAATAAGGACCGGAGCTACGAATTAACAACTGTAAAAAAAGACAGACTGGTGTCGTAACGCGTTACGTAACGAAGCGGTTTACCCTACCATAAGAAGTTACGTCAAAAATAATATGTGATACTATCTGAACTATCGCATAGGTAGAATTCGTAGAATTTTATTTCATCGCTGTAAACCACACAAAATGTAATTGCACGAACGTCCCAATAAATACGCTATTGTATAACTCCGCAAACAACGTATTTATACCTACACAAATCCGAATGCGGCGCTAGTATCGCGCAGTTCCACATCAATTTTCCGTCTAATTGAACGAACGCAATTGACCATTCAACTTGACTGGAGGTAGTTAGTAGTTAATAGCTTTCTGATATGGTAGCGTAGTTTTAAAATCAAACAAACGCCAAGAAATTGCTCCGGCGCGGCGTAACATTCCTCTCCCCTACCGATAACTTTAGCAAACTCAGACCTCACTGAGAACTTATTCTTGTTCTCAGTTTTTATTGCGACTTTATCAATTATAAGCGATATATCCCATACGGTGTGCACGAGACCGTTTATTATTTATTTTTAAACAGCTTACTATGTAAACGTTCGCGTGTACATTCCTAAGTTTGTTTTTCTAATGGTATGCTCAAACGAGTCTCAGGTGTGAATCTAGTTGTAAACTATTGCAACATTTCAATGTGTTCTTATGTATGTCTAAAGTACTATTTATTGAAAAAAATTAAAATAAAATCTTACCTATGAATAGAAATTGGCCGTTAACGCTCGACGGGTCTCTTTCAAGTAAGCGGTGCCAATAAAATTTACCTTGTTGTGCCTACGTATAAAACAAAACTATATTTTTTACACGAACCAATACTCAATTGTTTATTTGTAATTATCGATAACTAGTTTCGTGCCGTATACCCGGCTTTTCTCAACTAGCTAGACCGTTAAAAACTCCTCGGTTCACATTGATGTATACCTAATTTGAACTGCGGGAGGTCTTTAAAGATGTACTCGTCAATTAGTATTACAAATTTGCTTTTAAACAACTTGGTCTGCATAATTTAGTCGACCGTTAGGTCCAGCTCGTTTACAATTGAACATAACTTCTTGTATAGACATATTTATCTAAAAAAGGTGAGTGTTTATTATTAATAAATTCATGGCACATGCTACGAGCGATGCTATAAAATATAGTACGCCTTTAAAGGAATCATTGATTAATGTACATTAGCGTGGAAACGAGTCAGCGTAATCGAATCAATACAATTATACTGACTGAGTGTAGCGGACTTTTACAACTCGAATCAACGCGATATATTTATCTGTAAATTCGGTGGGATGTCACGGGAAACGTGCACAGTTAAAGTCGGGTCCGGCGCGGTTTAATTGAGTCCTCCGACCTCATAATCCGTACCTCCCTCTCCGGCCGCTTAATTTTAATTGTAAGGCAAACTCCAAACGTTATCCGGTTCACGCACCTACCTATAAATTTTAGTCTAATTCACTTCACCGATCAGTTTAGGGTTTTCGGAATGAATTTTAACGATGTTTCTTGTATTTTAAAAGACATTGAATGTTACTAATTTATTTATAAATACTTATAAAGTAATTTGATGATGAATTCAATTTGTCTAAAAATATATATATCCTATGTGGATAGATATATATCCTTATATGTGTATATATCTATCTCTATCCATATGAGAGCAATGGCTACCGCTTTGTATCGACATTATTAAGATCTAGTGTGGCGATCAGAAAACCTGTAATAAATCTCCACAATTTATTTGTGATTTCTAACTACTTCCAAATTATTTAAGTTCTTATTTTTATTATAATATTTTATAAGTTTCAAGCAAATTCACGAAAATGTTAGTATACATATGTAATCTTTTTGAAATCTGTCAATCCGAGTCGTAATATAGATCTATCAAAATATAAATATCGTCACTAAGATCATTCAGTATATTAAAATACAATATATTTAAATTCAATGTAGTCAAAACAAAAAAATCAAGTGTCAATTTTATTAACTTATTTAGAAGTCATGAGAATAGCATATTAATTAACTATATTTAAAAGATATAGAACAAAAAAGACATAGGCTGTCGCAAGGACTGCCGACAAAACACAAACAAACAGGGGGGAAGGCGCGATAATAGTTTAAAAATAAATAAATAATCAAATAAAATAAACCCTTGTACCATTACAAATTAAAATTGAGTACAAGAAAATAAATGAAAAAATTTCTTCGAAACTGTTCCAAATTCAAATATAAATGTTGCTGACCCATGTTTTTTTTATTTATTCGTATTATTTTTACGATATTTAGTAGAACCACATCCTCAATGTTATTCGCTTAAATATCGTCTAACGAATTCACAATCATTAAAGACGTATCGAATAGTTGTATTAGTATTAGTTATTAATTTATGTGATGTTTTAGAAAAAAATTACAGTAATTAAAAAAAATAAGTTACAGAAAATGCATAGGTGTTTCATAAAACACATATTTGTTAAAAAATTTAACTTGTTTATAACTATGTCGGCAAGTATAATTTAATTGCTCGATTTTTTAATGTATTAAATTATACACAGTTCATGTTATACCACTAGCAAGTTAGTATTCATTAATGATTTTTCTATTAACTTCAATACCCTATAAAATTTAATGATCGATTGTTGATATAAATGTTATGAAAATATATATAATACCAATAGCTCTGTAAAGGTGACGGGTTATTTTTTGTCCGATGGCAGCCCTATGGGGCCGCTGTTTTTCTCCGGCGGTGGCTAGTGGCAAGTGGGCAATTAATTTGCAGCGATTATTGCCATTGCGTTTATGCTTGTTATTAAAGTTGTCGACGATTTAAGATGGAACACGGATCTCAAATTGCTACGTCGCGGCCGATTGCCCTTTAGCGCACGCTTAGATTGTGTTCGTCGCTATCGATTACTCGACGCCTTTCCATTTAATTTGTTAGCGATGTTCGGCGCGAACACTAAACGTCCCCGATTTCATAAACGAGTGAGTATAGAATGTTTTTTTTTTGCTACCAAAAGTAACACACTCTAAATTGTATCAGATAACATACAATCATGTGTGTCAACGCTTTGCTGGATTAATGAACGCCTGATGGCACAGCCCATAGGTGATCTATCATTCAGGTGTTATTTTTTACTGGGAATTCGACCACTGCAATCCAACAAGTAATAATTGAATGAAATTGTGTTAAACAACCATTTATTTGACGCTATAAATCAATAGGTATATCAGTTAGAGCGCCTCGGGTGACGCCGATGGATCTCTAATTCAGATACGGCGGTGTACCTTATTTTATATCTCGAACAAAAAAGTCCTTAATTTTTGTATTTAAAAATTGTCATGACAATTGTCATTAGAAAATTTAAGTTTGAACACGATAGTTCGACTTTTTTGTACAATTTTATTTCTACCAGCTAATAATACCTATACTATAATTACCAGCAGCACTATACAGTCCGCCGAAACCTTGTCAAGCGGTCGTCGACAAAGTCGGTTCTGTGATATGTTTACACATAAACAATTAAAAAAATCAATATTTTCATACAAAGTATTCGCGTTTTGAATCCAATTCTTAAGTATTTTAATAAATTCGAATGATTTAAACGAATATATGTATAACGAGTTGACATGAGAGTATAAACGGTATTATAATAAGCAAAAAGATTTAAAAGGTAAAGGTTGGCATAATCTCTTCTGAACATATTAATCCAAAAAAAAATCAAACAAAAAGTAAGCTAATATTGATAACGATAAACTAAACATAATATTTTTATTAAATATAAAAAATTACATATTACCCCAAATTTTAACGTATATTTTTAAATCGAATTGTTTTACCAATAAAAAGCAAAGTTCATAAATAACTAGACTGAACAAATATGACCACTTGCTAAATCGAATCAACTCGCTAGAGACTCCACACAATACGCAAATGCAACAGTTGTCGATCATCACATTTGGCAACCATTGTTGCATGATACAATAGGCTGGCTATCTGACAGTTGACAGTTCTGTATGAGATCCATATCTGCAAAAATTAAACATTTTATAATACGTAGACATCGCTTCTTAAATATTACACGCTGATTGTTTTACGATCCCGTAACTTTGGTGTTTTTATTCGGGTCCCCCCATTCCCGATTGGGCTGAGATGAGATGAATTAACTTATAAGTAAATATTGTTAGCTATATTATGAACAATAATCCCTATCTAATCCAGTTTTTATAAACAAAATGTGATTTCCTTATCCTACTATTAAATAATATTTTTAATATTTACTTTGCTTTTCAATCAAATCTTATTTTTGAACCACATTGAATTAGCATCGTAAATACTTACGTCACTTTAAATTATAAGAGTTAGGTGAATCAACAAGCTTGTCCACTACATGTCGGATTCATTGAAAGGCGAGAACATAATCAATGCCCTCATTTGCTGCCCGTTTATTACACGTTACGTTTTATAGTAAGATCGAGGGCGTTCCGCTTTGCTATAAAAGTTGTATACAGTATAATTTTCTTTCCGGACGGCGATTGTTAAGGCGAGAGAAGCTTATTTGTGCGCCGACGCCCTGTCGGTCAATTGAACACGCATGTACACTCCGGCTCGAACCTGTGTTCAAATTAAAACACGACTCCCGTTCGTCAAGCTTCTAAAAAGCGAACAAGACTAGCGTTTACAGCGCAATCATTATAATGATCGGTTATCGATTTGCTGTATGGCGTGCTCTTTCAAAGGACCAACATTTAGTGCGTCCGATTACGCCGTCGCCCGCCGGCTATTCCGTAATCTATGTTCGGGCCTACCGTCGTCACGATATCGCTGACTTATCTCCGTCCTTCGTACTTATAATTTTTGAAAATTCATATAATAACATCTGATAACAATCTAATTATTATAATGTCCTCTTTAACATATCCCGTTGGCCGGTCAAAATTGGTCCGGGCGACCGGGCGCCGAGATGAGATAATGCCTTTGCTAATGTAATAGGAGTTATGAGATCGTCTTGATACCGTTTAACTGTGCTTTTAATACGAACACATTTCGACCCGATCAACGTATTATAAACGAAACTATTTGCGACACACACCTATTACATTAAAAATAATTCTTTATAATGGCGCGATGCTTAAAGTATGTCGAGGAGTTAGTAGCTATAGGTTGATTATGTATTTATACTGTTCGACGTGGTGGACGTTCAACGATCCGGTCTCCGGGGTGATGAGGGTGGGGTAGGTATGAATGAGGTGGACGTTCGCAGTGTCCGAATCTCATCAAATATTGAAAAGCGATTGAAAGCCTCGTCCATTAGCTCGTTTACCCTTATCTAGAGAACGTCCACACAGCATAGATTTACTAGACGCATACTATATGAGGTCACGCCCATTTCAATTACGTCAGTTTACATTTATAATGAACTAGTTAAATACCTAAAACGAAGTCTAAATGATATTTCTTGATTATGATCTTAATTTAATATATTCACATATATATTATTTCTACATACCTCCAGGAGGTAAATTCAATTTTATTTCTTGCAACTTGTAATTCTCCTAGAAATGTTAACATTGCTTCTTTACGTAAACGGGGGTTGTATATGAGCTGATAATGCACTGGGAACTTGTCAAATTTACAACCACGGGACGTCAGCCGTAACTAAATAGTATAGTTAACAAAAAAAATCTAATATGTAGTGAATTTAATTTTTGTATTATTATTATTGTCAATAATATATATAATAATTGTATAGATTATGTTTAAAAAATATTAATAATTAATAATCTGTTTTCTTCTGATAAAAGTCTGATACTTAAATTGATAAGTGTATTTTTATCATCCGATGTTAATTCCCATGCTATGATGAAGAACTTATACTGGCTTGGTAAGAAGGTAATATTTTTGATATCACTATTACAATTTTTGATTAAGATTATTCAATCTCATTCTCAATTTTCAATATCCGTGATCAACTGTGACATTGACTGCTTTTTCATATTTAAATAATAATTTCACCAACACGACTGTAGAGCCTTGTCCTACTGGTACTTACTGTTCAATATCTCGAAATTATGTCATCTAAATGGATGCTAGGCGCATTAGCAATTTGCGGGGATTATATTAAATTCGTACGACGCTTTAAGTTTATATGTTGGGCTTTCAAGTTATTTTAAATCAAGATTATATTATTATCGATCCATCAATAGCTGCAAGTTGGTGTTTAATAGAAACAGTTGTTTTAAATTTTAAATTGAACTAATTTTGCTACGAGAATTAAAAGAAGAAACATGACAGGCATGCACGTCTATATAACGTCCAATAAATTACGAAACATTCTTTATTTTTTTCATTTATAGCTCGCAGCATTTGCTTCAATCCATGAATATGCAACGTGCAGAGTTCTTTAAGAATGCATGTAGAGGCATTTGTTTCCAAGAGAGTACTCGGCGAGACCTGGCTGGAATAAGCTTTTTATGTCCTCTTTTTATTAATGTCCTTTTTGTATTTATAGTTAGATATACACAACACTAAATTAAGTCGATAAACGTGCCAGTAAAAGCAGTTAATTTGCACTTAAATTCTATTAGTTAATAGACAATCTTTTTTTTACATCAGTAAAGCCTCTCATTCGTATCTGCGAATAGTAAATAAAGATTGGCGTGCGCAAGCGTGGCTTTTGTTTGTGATTTTCTTCTTTTTGTTTTTATGATTTGCCTACTATCTAATATCTACTCAAAAATAAATACGCCGTCTAATTAGAAGGGTAGACAGAGTTCAGTATTCTGGACTTTGGGGGTTATGATTCAATTTTTTTTTAAATTTTAATAATAAATAAATAAGCATCAAGCCCGTAACCAGACGTTGGTACTAGTGATTTAGTTGTTCTAATAAAATTAATTAAAAGATAGTAAGTATTAAAACATATCGATTTCAGTTAAAAGTATAAAATACAACGCGGTGAAGAATATTGCTCTTGTTTGACAAACTAATTGACACACGTCAGTGCCACAACGTAAACTCTTAACTGAGTATTGACATCAATTGTTCAGGCAACCACTCTACACAATTGCCTATTGAACAAATTTATACTTATGAAAAAAAGAGGTACATACATAATTTATCTTCCCATTTATTTATACATGTTTAATAAGCTAGCAAAGCTTAAATAAATAAAAACATCCTTTAGAAAATACCGCGGTGAAGATTAGCATGATGATAAATGACTTCTTATGTAAATGATATCGTAAACACTTGTATATAAAGATTATAAACTAAGGATATTTACCATCTGACGCTGACATATTCCAAAACTGACGTTATAACTCTTTATCAATTTATATAATCCTCAAACTTTATTCTTACCTTTCAATTACACTAGCTTATCTAAGTTCCATCGAAAAATTACAAATCCGTGTCATTTATTCATAACATGGGAAGTCTTTTACGTATAGTCGTTAAGAGATAACTAAATTATCCGTTAATTACGTACTTACTTAGATCTCGGTCGGTTACGGTTAACGTTCATTAGTGGTGGGCATTAGAAATTTACGAATTGTGGATGGCGGTATACTCATTTAAAATGCCCTCTCGTTTGAATTATGTTAAGTAAATTAGACAATATTTACTTTCAAACTGAACCACTTCCTTTTGTATTGATTTATTTAAAAAAGAAAACTGTTCTCGACCGACGCAAGTGTCCAATTGATGTCCACTTGTGCAAGTTTATTGATACAATTTTTAGAAAAGTAAGTGGGACTTTGTACTACTAGGAGCACAGTCACTTTTTACTTCGAAGCCATTAGAAGAAAACTAAACTACTAAAATTACATAAGAATCGTGTCTAACGCCACTTTTGCACTTATTGCTATTAGACCTGTTTATTCTTGTTTCGTCAACATATAATAGCTCATGATGTAGTATGTTATTACCCTTAAATATGTACCTATTTGTGTTTGTATTTGCAATCCTATAGTATACTTCGTCTTCACATTTCCAAAATCTTTAATCTCGTATATCATTGGCACGCTTACGCAAAATATAAATCTGCCGCTCCCCTTTCTTTACTAAACACTTTACATTTGACAGATTGGACTAAATTACTAGAGCTTTTTTTATTTAATTTGAGGGTAATAGAGATCGTAGGAGTGTACGTTAGTGTAAGTGTTTGCATTATCGTCCCACAGTCGAGATCTCTCGCCAAGTAGTTTTTATTGGAAGTTCTGTTTGCTTAAGCAGTCAAGCAGTCGAAGCCTCGCCCTCTTTGTACACAACGACAATAATATCGCTTTTATTTGATTTTATCCACCCTCCATATTGTAACTCTTCTTGTTATTTCTGTCCAAATCGTGTCTTCCTCTAATTATATATCCAGCGATGAAAATTTTGGATTTCATTTGACTTTTTGTAGACTGTTTGTAGTTTCTAAATGTTCTTAAATATATTTAAATATGGCGACCATATCAAATTTTATAAAAGAAAAAAAAACTATATTATACACAAAAAGACAATGCTTCTAGTTTTATATCTAATAGATCGTAAGGAAACATACTATATTTTGTGATAGACTATTGAACACACTTACGTCCCCTGCACCTGTTAATTACCCGACATGCAGGCACGTGACGTTATATTCCAAGATATCCACCATCAGTGGTTAAATACCATAATAAACCATAATACCATAAATTCGTTACATTTTTTTAACATAACATTTTATTTAATTTAAAAAATATATTTTATAGAAATAAATAAAATTAGTAAAAAAATTAGTCTTCGCCGACATAAAGTACGATACGTAGGCGTGATGTACTGAATTTATGTCAACGGCTCTCTCTCTTGCGGTCGGAATTACATTTCTGCACGAATACTGCGGCCGCAAAATATTGCTAGTGAGATATGGTCGTTTCGGTTCACGTTTAACTAACCATAAATATGTTCGTTCAGTTCTTTTCATTCTTTTGTTTATATTCATTTAAAACAATAGCTATTTGTTTAAAATAACAATTAGATTTTTAACACCTGTCGCTATTATGATTATGTTCTGCTAATACAATCGTGTGATTGTGGTTTCATAATTGTTGATTTGTCATTTTATTAATCAATTTGTTTCATAATGATTTCTTGGTTGCGAACCATTATGACATTGACCATGTAACCTTCCTTCCTGATGTTTTCTTTTTGAATTGCCAGCATTTAATATATATCTATATATCGCATTCATCACCCTACTCTTAATCCTAGCTTATTGCCTAAATCATTTTTTAAACCCGAACGCAGTTCGCAATTTTTATTACAAAGCTTAGCCAAATCAATAATGCTATGCCACTGCAAGCTTGGTTACCGGAGCGTCGTTTCGGATGTTAATTCATTTTATAAATCAGAAATGGCGCGAATAACATCGCAATGGTTGTTTCAATACTTGAACATGGTTGTAGCGAGTCGTAATGACACAGAGTTTGGGCCGACACGTTATCGCTCCCTGTTACTAATTACAGAGGCCCACGCGAACCCGACAGATAGTGTTGTTTGGTATCCGCGAACCAATAGCGGCACGCTCTTTGAAACTGTATATACAGAGGTGCAAACGTCTGTACGCTTCGCTGGGCAGGTGACTCCGATTTCAACTCGATTTTATGTATACATTTGAGAGAGCCTTTGATGTCCCCTAGTACCTACTGGCCGCTATTGCAACGGAAAAAATAATGGAAAATTAATTTCTAATAACAAATAAAACCAGTAAGATTCTCACCACAAACAAAGAGTAACGACTACTCATAAGAATAGAGTGATTTTAAGGTAATTTTAGTATACAAATAATTACTCTCATTATCCCTTGACACTAGGTGATGCATGTCTCATTACCTTTACAATTTTACTCGATTATGACGCTTTACGACGACGATAAGGGACGAATAGAGACATTGTTTTATATTAGAAGCAACTCAAAACGGTTATCTCTTCGAAGATACATACTTTATTTTATTTGAATGATTAAACTCTCTAATTATTCTACACAGTACACTCAAATGTTTTAAAGTATGAAACATATTTAACGTAAGCAGATATCTAATGTAAGGAATGAACCGTTGCCGGGCACAGTTAGAGCCGCATTCACTTCGAATGACAATTTAATCTTAACCACGAAATCTGAATGGGTACGCGGCTACTTGCCTGCCTTGAGGTACCATTCATGCCACGATGATTCTATAACTACATGTATTGTTTATTTAAATATAGCGATGTATATATAAATAGAAACTTGCGAAATGTCTGTGCGAATATATCAAATGCAAATAACACGTTATCTCTCTGTCGAGTGGTGTAATCTAATAGGATTATGACGTAGTCGAATTATAGGATTGCACTATCAGTATATACCTACAAACGTTAAGATATTACGTGCACTGACGCTAATGTTTACGCAAACTTGCGCGTTTAAGTGTGTGCGTTTCTGTTCAACGCTCAAGGACGGAACGTTGAGCTAATTACGGATTGAAAAAACATGCATAGTAAGAGATTATTTTAAATATAATTAGGCGAAAATGTATTGTGGTGATGGTACTTAAGAGTTACTCTGTTAGTGTTGGGTCGAGTCATAGTCAAATCTCTAAGTTTGTATGATATGTTTTTGTTTTAATAACTGACTGGACGACAGTGTCGCTATTGTTCCTATAAAACAATATTTTACTTAACTTAATGTATCTCTTAACTGTATATCTCTTTGTACATATTAATTACCGAATACCACAATCATAATACCTAGGGGTATTAAGTAAACAAATTGTTCAATGTAATAAACTATCTAAAATATAGACTCACTTAGAAATTAATCAACTTTATAATAAATTTAAGCAACTCGGCAACAAACTAATCAAATTTTGCCATAACTGAAATGAGCTATTGAGAGTTAGCCCCTTTGAAGCGTTGACTTGACAACGCCTTGTTTAAAGAAAACAAGTTGGTGCACTCAAACGGAGCATTAGTGGTTGAAGTGGGGTCGTGTGTGCACAGTATCTTATGCTATTATTTCTAAGTCAACCTCGGTCCAATATTTGATCAAATCTTTGACGTACCACGGACCTCTCCACGTCCCTTTAATCTTTTACCGCTCAAACCGCGTCAGAGTAAATTATATAAACAAGGATTCCTATTTACTTTAAATATAATATAGACACAACTAGAAAGTTATATGGGCACACACACACATACATACATATTTAACGGTATTATCTATATTTGTTTTGACTGATTCCTTTACTTTACATCTAATTTAGAATTAACAAAGTATTACTAGAATAAAAAAAAACACTTAATATAATTCGATTATCTCTTATTTTCACATCTACATACTCATGCTTGCCCTGTTGTCAAAGCTCACACTTTTACAACACAATTCGCAAAAAATCGCTGCCTATTTTTAAAATGTCCAGTTATGCCAGTTTTTTTTTTATTACGACGGCAAAGCGTTAAAACGAGAGGAAATTTTGTTGCATAAATTGAATGACACGTTGTCAAGTTGATCGTCGAATGACCGCCATCGATCATTCAGTTGTATTGTGCCACCTTTGATGTTGTCAAATATTGCAATACAGCTAGTTAGATCATATCATTAACATTCTGGGGTAACAGACTGTGAGAGTTTTAATAAATCTTTCGCTCTGCTTTTTCTCTTTGAGGTTCGAAGGTGCGAAGACTCGTTTATTGTTACCATTTGATCTTATGTTCTCCGACTTTAATTTATTTAACGATATACAAATATTCAAACCGACATCAACACAACATTGAGGAAGTTGGTAATATTTATCTAATTATTATTATGGGACAAAATTGTCAAGCAAAACAAGATGTCAAAAGGGCATTCACTTTGATCAAACGAGAGATTATGATTCTCTGTATAATAACCATTCGATACTCATTTCTGTACGACGAAATATTTACACAGGCCAGGAAATGTCAAAATGACTGATCCCATTTGGGTTACTATCGAAATCCCTGACATTTTCTCATTAAAGCTGAAAATTATTAAGCCAAACACGTTGAATATATTTTATGATGTTCTATTTAAAAAAAATGCATTTATAAAATGTAAGATATTTATGGAAAAAATAAACATTTTATTTTCTAAGGTAACGAGATCATTTACTGTAACTAATAATATATAACGTAAGTAGAGTAAGGTAATTTCTTGAATTATAGCATCTCGATAACAGAACGCTCTCCCATCGAGAGAAAAAGACAAAATAGAGATGGTGCCTAAGGATATAGTGATATGAGTGCGTAAAAGGTTAAATTATATTAGACTCATTCACATCATCTTGATGGTTGGCATTTCTCGTAAATTCCTGCCTCTCATAACCGCGATCTGTCCACGGCTGTATTAACAGATTAGTACAACTTAGGGTCCTTCAAGAAGAGAACGTACTCCTTCCTTAGGGGCTGGCAACATATCTGCAGTTCTCCTGGTGTTGTAGCTGTTCAGTGGCGTGGGTGACCCGCAGCTCGTTTGCCCCTTCTGTTATTAAAAATGTACAGTCTGCGATAAATATTATTACTTTTTAATTTACATGTGACAAATAAAAGCACAAACATAAAACACACTTTTACACTTATATACACACGAAAAAATCACACTTAGCCTCACGCAAGGTATATCTACAATAAAAAAATAAGGCTATTCGAATATTTAAATGTCCGAAGTTTAAAAATAACGAAAGTGAAGAGTGTTGACGAATCTCTTTATTACAATTGGCCGTTACATGTCAAACTTGACGCGTGTTCGATTTACGCTCAAAATTTAATAAATTCGTCAAGCTTTTGTATGGGATTAACAATTCTTCTTTGATTTTCCCGATCAATAGGAACGACATGCAACTGTAGCTTGCGTGAATGGATCCGATGCCTTACAATGACAGCGCGCGGGTGTGCGTGCCACCCAGCTAAAGTTGCACGGCTATCGCCGATACACTGTTTAGATTTATTTATTTGTATTTTATCATAATTACAATAAATTTTCATTATTAATATAAATGCAACATCTGAACATTATGTCAACTAGTGCTTAAACAGGAACGAATCCTGAGCTATAAGCACTAGTGACTTTCACTAAGAAATTCAATTAATAAGGAATCTGAACTAATTACTACAAATAAACCATAATATAATATAATTTACAAAACAATTAAATGTATAAATAAGAGATTGTAAGTAGCGCTTACGTTTCTATTGACAAGATAACAGTTTTTACGTATAAATCAAATTCAATCACTCTTTCCACATCGTAAGGGGTGAGTCGTTAGAACAAAAGTTTTGGATAATGTTAATATCGCATGCGATCTGTTTTTAGAATTTATGTTATGCGTTTGAATTTTCATAAAGTTTGTATTACCACGAAGACTGAATATATCTACGAATACAAATAAAAAATTGATTTTTAATAAAAAAAAATACTTCGATTGGGATTTGAAATTAGTTCGCATGGTGGATAGGTGCATTTCATTCACATTGTCTCTGTATTTGCTGCATTGTCTTCTATTTAAAAACCAGCCTTACGTCCTTTGTAATTAAATTGAAGTCTTGGCTTATGCAGGAGGCTTTTTATAGTGTTGAGAAATTTGTTCCTTGTCCTGTAATCTTCTATATATATAAAAATCAAATGCTGTTCGTTAGTCTCGCTAAAACTTTATAACGACTGAACGTATTTATCTTATCTTGGTCTTGAAATGTTCGTGGAGGTCTGGGGAAGGTGTAAAAGGTGAGAAAAAATCGAATAATTGCCGCGAAAACCCTAAAAACAGCCCTTTTCTTTTTCCCATATAAACGTTTTCTAAATAAAATGTACAGTCAATTGAACTTTATTGATATGCAATAAAGTTCATATTAAATTATAAGCACTCACTGTTGTCTAAGAAATGTGAATGAAAGATGTGTTCCTAATTTCGAAGAATCAATTTGCAATTTATTAGCGCTGCACATAGTTCAAATTCAATCATATCTATCAAAAAGTTTTAAACAAAAACAAAACTTCAAAAAAACTGTATTTAAAAACAAGAAATGCACTTAAAAGTATAAAATAATTTTACGCAATTAAACATAAGAATGAATTCTTAATCATATTTCTTTTATGGATTCGGTGTCAGCTGTGTTTGGTAGCGATCGGATCAACATATTTAGTGGTACCCAGGCGAAGCCGGGGCGGGTCACTAGTTATTTATATTATTTAAATTCAATAAATCGGTATTTATTAAATGAGGCTGTTCCTCGTAGTCTGTCTATATTCAATCAATAAAAGAGCATCTTATCTTTGCCTCTGGTAGGTTCAACGGCTTGGGAACGGTAACAAACTTTTTATTCGTTGAAAACCGTTTCCTGTTGAACGTATAAGTATAGTCCTTAACAATCCGACTTATTGCAAGAGAGTTTTTCAATGTAATACATTTATCATAAGAAGTTGCACTTCTGACGCATATCAAAAGGGGTAAAAACGCATCATACCACTTTAGGCACGCCACGGCTTGTATAAATGTTTCGGGTTCACTGCTATTGAATGAGGAATACGCTAGAATTGCGTGATGAAACGAACCTTTGTTTGCTTTTTTAGCAAATAGTAGGTAGCTGTAAATGTTTAACATTTCATGCTGTGTTAACAAGTAATACAACAACAACAAGTCGACCTCTATATAATCTATATCTAAATAAAAAATGTGTAAATTTTATTCTGAAAACATATTATCCAAGAATTACTCCTTCATGATAGATGTACATAACCCCAGGGATAGTCAAAGAGTTTATCGACCATTATTTAAAAGTTAACTCATAGACGGTTATGAAGTTTCAACAGTTACAGCGCTTGACTAGCGCGCTCCTGATGTTTCTTAGGAGTCTTCCTGATAAGAGTAAATTAATTTCACCTGTAATGGTTTTCTAAGAAGAGTATGATATAATATGTAAATAGTGGAGTTTCTTTTCGTAGTAAAGTACATGTAAATGTACTTTACTTTTTTACATTTACATTACGAAAAGGCATTTTAGATACATAAGCAGTTGATTTAAAATTATAGGTTTTTTTAATAAGTTGATGTTTAATAACCTACCAATATCATACTTATTTGCAACTAATTCGAAGTGTCATGAATTTAATAGAACTATTTTTGTTATCAGCTGTTGGTCGGCGGAGGTAGCGGCAACGGTGGCGC